>JAIRCJ010000030.1:0-604032 GCA_020883675.1 Bruguiera gymnorhiza
AAAGTAAGCAATACAAATAATTAAAAGTAATAAGATCAAGAAATAAAAGAGTATGCATAAACAATTTAGAGTGGTTTAGCTTAAACTAGGAGCCTACATCCACTCCTAAAGGTCTATCCTTTAATCACTTAATCATAACTTTAAAGAGAATATCAAAATATCTAATAATAAATAACAAAGCAATTAATGTAAATAACTTAAAGTAAATGAGATAAAGGAAAAGAAAAGTGTGCATAACAATTTAGAGTGGATTTAGCTCAACTAAAAGCCTATGCCCACTCCTTAAGGTTCATCCTTGAGAGTATAACTTCACTAACTCTTTTTTTTTTTGCAAGGTGAAGACAAGGATACTAGGTCACCTTGACTTTAACCACTTCTAAACATTTATGGAACTTTCATAAAACTAACAATTCTTAATAACTTAAAGACTATTGCTTTATTACTTTGCATTAAAGCACTCTTTTACAATATTAACTATTCACTCTTAAAGCTTTTATTCTTGATCTCTCACTTTCTCTTACTTTTCTTCTTTGATGTATTACTTAACTTAATACAAAATCTTTAATGTCCTTCCTCACCATTATGCTCTATAAAATAGTTTTACAACCCTTTTATAGGCAAAGACAACAAACTAAGCATTATATATTGATTTCTTTTCATAATGAAAATAAATTTCCAAAATAAGAAACTTTATCTCTAAGACATTAATCGACTACAACACTTGGACCAATCAACTAACTCAAAACCTCTATAACTCTTTTAGGTTTTTGCACTTTTCACTTATTTAATCCCATTGATTGATGGTAGTGAATAGTCATGTTAATCAACCTAAATGCTTTATAACTTTTCTCTTCTTTGCTTGAAACCCCTTTTAGTGTCTAGTTGACTATAGGCACTAGTCCAGTTGATTAACCCTAATTTTTTCCTCTTCTCTATTTCTTTTCTCTTTGCAACTTCTTTAATGTTCAATCAACTGCAGTCACAAGCTAGTCAACCAATCCAAATTTTTTGTTTCTTTCCAACCTTTCTTCTCTTATCTACTAGCTAACTGATTGATAACATAGGTTGATTTATTCCAAATTTTTTTCCAACTTTAAATCCTTATGGTTCTTTCCATCTTTCTTTAAAATCACTCATGATCTCACTTATTACCTTTGTATAAATAAAGATTTGACAAAAAAAATAAGATTTTTGTATTACTACTAGTATAATTCAAATTTGAAATTTGAAAATTCTTTCATAGTAAATATAAATCAAATAAAGACTATCTATATAAAGATAATATTTATTTAGCAAGTAATCATATCAACCAAGCAAGGGGACACACCAAAATATAAAATAACACATAATCCCACTAAACTTTGTAATATCCCCATTGATCACAACAATCTTAACAATTTCACTCTTATTCTCAATAATCTTCTCCTTTTTTATAATGATAACTTTGATTATTTGATGGGCAATAAGATGATCAAAATGTAATAACTCTCCCTAAATGTATGCTCTCCCATTTGCTTATGCAATCAAGATAATAAGACATTAATTGATCAATAAACAAGTAATAAAGCAAACGAGGCTAAGTATCATTAGTTAATCAAGCAAAGATAAAGCAAATATTCAACATAATATTAGAGTATGCATTAAGATATTATAGATGTCAAAGCAAACATAAAGCATAAGTATTAGAGTAAAAAGCAAAAGAGTATCATTATGATATAATCATCCAGAAATAAAAATAGAGAAAAATGTTCAAAGGTTCAAAGGGAGTGAAAGGGTTAATGAGTTCAATCAATAGTCTAAAGTGAGCAATGAATCAAAGTCATCGATCATTCATCTATTTCCCCCTTTCACATCACCAAAAACAAACTTAAGCATCCCTCAGTCCCTCTAATGCCATAACTTCATTACTTCCTTTTCTTAGAGCTCTTTTTTGATGGAATTTCCTTCTTTAACAGCATAAGGATAAAAGTAAACTTTTCTCGAGATTTTTTCATAAAGTCTTATAACCCCACTCAATATTTCATCCACATCATCCCTAAACCCATTCACATTCTCTTTAAACTCATAAATATCCTTAATCAAGGAAGTCATATCAACATCAATAGAGGATTTAGGGAGGAGTTAAAGAACTTGTTGTTATTAAGGTTATACTTGATGGCTTTATACTTAATCTCAGTTCACTTAAAGGTGCAGACCATTTTCCTCCACTTTGCACTAAATGCATCTACTTAAGAGTCATGGTATTGATGAATTGACCCAAGTTAACTTGAGAAAGAGACTCTTCAATAATAAGCACATCTAGCTTTTGAAGTAACTCAAATGCATACTATAAGAAACTTCTAAATTGGCTCATTTTGGGCTTTGTCAATTACTTGCATCATGTGCTTGGGTAAATTGAATTTCTCATTCTTCAACAAATAGGTCAAGAAACACATATCAAGAAAGAAAAGTCAAGTAGTCATAATGACCATTTCTAAGATTGATATTATAAGTCATAATTTTTTGAATGATCCTCAACTTGAGTGGTAAGGAAAATGCTTTAAAAGGCTTTTTAATGTTGTCACTTTCTAAACAAAGCTCAACCTAAATTTTGAACACAGATTCCATCTACTAAGTACTAAACTTGCCTACATTCCATGAATCATGCTAAGTAACACATCCACCTTTCAGCAACAAATTCAAGGAGTCTATAATCACTTTAAGAGTAATTCACACTTCTTTTTCATTAATATATAAAGCGATCACAATGCAACTCTTGTTCACTTCCATATTTATAAGTAAAACACATAGTTAAATGTGATGAATTTAATCCACTTTTCAAATACAAATCCATCCAGGAAGTCATTTGTTTCAAACTTGGCAATGTAATTCAAGTTCACTGGTCTATTAAGATACATACTCCTTTTCTTGTTATTGTAAAATTCATCCTTATTTTAAAAAGTTTTAAAGTGGAAACTATAGAACTTTGATGTATCAAATAAGTCAAAAGATGATTGACCTTGTGTAATTGCCATTTATGGTGATGGATTTGGTGATGCTACCATGATTGGTGTTGTTGAAGATGATTAAGGCATAGAAGATGGTCTCTAATGAGGTTGGTGTAGGCCTTATACTTCTGGGTTTCTCACCCCTTCTCCTTTTGGTCAACGGTTGGTTTAAGTCTCTCCTTGGAGGCTTAACAATCAATGGAGAAGGAAAAGGAATCAACAATGATGAGAAATCAGATGGTGTCGATGAAGATGTATACTTAATGGTGACTTTCTACCTTAAACGTAGAGGTAATCAATACCATGGTATAAAAGGAGGAATGACAACGACATTGTACCTCCTTGTGGAGATAAAGGTTAATCTCTTTACATCTTGCATTTCCTTCCTTGATGTTATGTTGATTTTGGTGTCATTAGTGATAGGTTTAAAAGATTAATACTTTAGAAGGATGATTTTAAAAGGATTTAAGGCGCTAGGGTTTAAACCTTAAAAAGGAAAAAAGATTTTGAAAAAGACAAAATTTCAAATCTAAAAAAGGAAAACTATAAGGGTAGTTTTAAATTTGACATCGGTTGACCAACGTAAGTCATAGGTTAACATATACTTTCAGTTTCAAAACAATCACATAATTAAGAGATCAATTTAACTCAATCATGTCCAATCTTTCTTTAATGGTCGCAAATCTATCCTTACTTAAGGGTTCAATGTTCCCAAACTTTAGGAACACAACTCCCTTAAACACATGATCCCTAATAAAATAGTGCCTCAAGTCAATGTGTTTGGTCTAAGTATGGGGTATAAGGTTCTTTGTTATATTGATTACATTTATATTATCCCATATGGTAGCCACATCAGAGTAATGCAATTTAAAATCTATTAAGGTTTGTTTCATCCAAAGTAACTGAATACAACAAAGTCCTATACTTTGCTTTAGTTGTAAAAAAAGTAACTAAATTTTTCTTTCTATTATACCATAAGACTAAAGTATGATTAAGGAACTAACATACACCTATGGTCCTCTTCCTTTAATTCTATTTCCCACAAAATTCAAGTCTAAGTAACTAACTAAGTCAAAGTTCTATTCCTTAAGATATCAAAGTCCTAAACTCATAGGCCTCTTCACATACCCAAGCACTTTCTTAAGGCAACTAAGTGCAACTCCTTTGGGCTAAATTGAAATTTGTCACACAAATAAATAGCAAATATTATGTCCAATCCACTAGTAGTAAGATAAAGAAGACTAACAATCATACTTCTTTACTACTTTTCAATTACAACCTTTATATTTACATAATTATCTAACTCTGTAGAAGTGCTCATTAGAGTGCCATAATGTTTGGAGTCATTCATGCCAAACATCTTCAATAGTTCCTTTAGATACTTGGCTTGGTTAATGAAAATTTCATCATTTGTTTGTTTGATTTGAAGTCTAAGGAAGAAACTCAACTCTCCCATCATACTTATTTTAAACTTTAATTCCATATCACTAGCAAACTCCTTACACAAAGATTCATTAGTAACACCAAATATAATGTCATGAACATAAATTTAAACAATTAACAAATCCTTAGCTTTGGATTTAGTGAAAAAAGTAGTGTCAACATTACTTTACTTTTAGTATAACTTTTGTTAACTAAGAAAAAGCTTAACCTTTCATACCAAGCTCTTAGCAATTATTTTAATCTATACAAAGCTTTTGAAAGCTTGTAAATATGATTTGGAAATCCTTTGCTTTCAAAGCCACAAGGTTGATCAACATAAACTTCCTTTGTGATATAGCCATTAAGGAAGATGCTCTTCATGTCCATTTGGTATAACTTGAAATTCTCATGCAAAGAAAATGCAAACAACATTCTAATGGCCTCTAGCTCGGCAACTAAGGTGAAGTTCTCATCATAATCAATGCCTTCTTCTTCATTGTAGCTTTTGGCAACTAACCTTAGCTTATTTTTCACAATTTGGCCACTTTCAACAATCTTGTTTCTAAAAAACCCATTAGGTTCCTATAATAAGATGATCATTGGGTCTTGGTATTAAAGTCTAGAACTTGTTTTTCTTAAACTAATTAAGCTTATCTTCTATTGCATGCACACAATATTGGTCAACTAATGCATCATCTACATGTGTTGGTTCTATTTGTGAAACAAGTGCTATAGTGTTAGTGTTCTTAGATGCAAAATGAATTCTTAAAAGACCAAAAAGATTACCAATTTTATCCTAAAATATCTTTTTAACATGTTTTAACTCTCTTAAAACTCATTGAATAATACTATTAAGATTTCCATCTTTTGGAAGATTAAACTTATTCACTTCAAACTATTCACTCTACTTCATTTGAACATTATTAGGATGTTGTTGTTTCCTTGATGATTCATTTGCCTTCTTTAAGTTTTTGTTTGTTCTTATTGAACACCTTATATACCGTGCTACTAGAAGAGTATTCCCATATAAGATACTTCATTTGCCTCAAAATTAAACTTACATGTGTTAACTTTTGTATTTAAAATATAACACTCATAACCAAAGACTCATAAGAAATTTATTCTAGACTTTCTCCTATTTCATAACTCACAAGGGGTCTTTGCAAAAGCTGGGTGAATAAAAATTCTATCAAACATATAACAAACAACTCGACTACTTCCACCCCAAAGTATCAAGGAAGGCCATACTCAGTTAAGATGGTTCTACCTATTTCTTGTAAGGTTCTATTCTTTTTTTTTTTTTCAGCTACTATATTTTATTGTGAAGTTTTTGGAACTAAAAAGTTACGAGTGACATTTTAAGAATTGCAAAAATTCTCAAAGCTTTCATTCTCAAACTAACATCTATAATCACTTTTAATTGAAGTGACATGGTATCCTTTTTCATTTTGGACTTAAGTGACATGGTATCCTTTTTCATTTTGGACTTACTTACAAAACCCTTAAAGATCTTTAAGTGCTCATCCTTATAAGTTAGGAATGTAACCCATGCAAATTTATTATAATTATCTACAATGACATATGCATATGACTTACCATTTAAAGATGAAATGTAAATAGGACCAAACAAAATCATATATAATAGCTACAAGGGTCTAAAAGTAAATACTACCCTTCTACTCTTAAAGGAGCTTTTGCTTTACTTACCCATTTGGCATGTATCACACATTTTGTCCTTATCAAATTTCACTTTTGTAAGACCTTTAACATGGTTGTGTTGGTTAAGCTTTAATAGTTGTTTTACGCTTATATGACCCAACTTTTAATGCCACACCCATGATTTTTCACTAACAAAGGCAAAACATTAAACATCTTGGTTACTCAAAGCATGCAACTCAATAATTTACACATTATTCGACCATTTAGCAATAAATGAGGGATCATTCATTTTGGAATAAGGAATATGACAAACATTTTGCTCAAATGATACCATATAGCCATTTTCATACAATTAACTATACTCAATAAATTGAACTTGAGTCTTTTAACAAGTGAATGAGCAATATAACAAGCATTTTGCTTAAATGATACCTAAGTTAATCAAGACATATTGTATACCAAAAGCTAATTTCATAATCATTTTGTACAAAGTACAAAGCATGTTAATTAGCTTTAATTCAAAGTATTAAAGGTAATAATGCTAACAACCAAGCCAAGTATGAAACAAAAGTTATGTAATTATTTATGATTCCTCAGTATGATGAACTTTAATGCATTCATTCTACCAAAGGTGCATCCAACATTAGAAAAGCCTTATGTGTTTGCTTTCAAAGATAATCATGAAATCCAACAAGAAAAGCCATTAATAAAAAATGATCATCAAGCTTATTTCATTAATAAGGCATGTCAATCACTTTTGTGATCATTAACTCTAAGATTGATAACAAGGCTTAATCATGGCTTAGATGTATGAATCATAATGGCTTCTCCTTTCATAACTACCAAATAATATGAATGGTTCAAGGATGTAGTTTGAATCATTTTCTCCTATGTCCTCAATCATTATTACAACAAGCACATTAACATACCTTCAACACTCTAAGTCTAGTGAATTACATTAAATAAAATAGTTAGCTAATTATATTAATCTACTTTATTGGACAAATTCAATGCATTAACACCATTGATTTTTATTATTCAATTCTAAGTATGGTGGCTTTGAAAGTAGTTGCTATTTAACTCTTATGTGTATATCAAACTTTCTTGAATTTTATGTACATCAAACATCTTTGTGTGTATAAGCTTGGTGATCTTGTTCACTAAAGGAGTCATTAGAAAAGCCTTTGCCTTGAAATAAGTCCTTTGTTTGATGAAAATAATTTTTTATATACGTATAAAAGTTAATACTCATTGATCTTTATTAGCCATCCAAGATTAGTACCACATCAAGCATAAGAGGATGAATAAGAATGATTCATGCATATGTTGGTCTCATCTTTTAAATCATCCTCACATGATAATGGTCATCACATGATTCATTAAAACAAAGTCTTGGCAAAAAAAACCATATAATCAAACTTGAAAGCCTTTCTTCATACATATATAAAAGTTAAAGAAAGCCAAAATTAGTTTAATGTTTAATCATCTAGGAAATGTACAATGTAAGAAAAAATGGAATCATTTCAATGGCTTTTTGAAAACCATAATGAGTCCAACATTTGTAACATATGTATACCCCTTGATAACCTAATGAATGCTTTGGGTTCATAAAAATGGTAAAACTTAAGCTCTTCTTAAGAAGTTTAAGAAATGACACTGAGAAATGTCCAAAAATGATACATGAGTCACCATAATAATCAATGACTCCTCTTTATCTCAAGATGGATACAAAATAAGGGGAAGTGATGATCAATCTAAGTTCATAAAAAGGAATAAAGTTTATTGATCTAGTGACTCATCTTTCAAGTGATTAATAATCTTGATTAACATTAACATCTGTTAATACACCTTTGGTAGAATGAATGCATTAACATTCATTAATGTCTTCGATGGTCTTGATTCACCGAAAAGGTTTTAAAGTTACCTAATTATAGTTCACTTTCTTCTACAAAATGATCACTTAAAAGATAAGTCATAGGATCAACAAACTTTGGTCCTTTTCGTAAACTTCAATTGACCATCATTTGGATGAACTTATTTTGAGCCTTGATAGTATTAATCCATGGCTTCACTGATTCATATGTTATTAAAGTTTAATAATCATAACTAAATATCTGGATCATTAAGCTAACAAGTATTGTCACAAAAACTAATAAACCATTACTTGATGGTTCTTTCTCATCTTAATCACTTTTATTAGATAGAGATCATCTTCCTTTAGTGATGCAATTATGATTTAGCCAAGATACAAAGTTTCTTTCAATTTTGAAACAAACACCATCATTTCATCCTTAGACTAACTTTAACCAATCATTGAGATTTCTAGTTCACAAAAAGAAGTCATTGATGAAATTATTGACTTGATGGTTTAGACAAACTAATGGCTTATTCCAATTATTGAAACTTTTTATTCATTAAACCAATGAAGGAGTCAAAAGGCTATGGTTTAACAAACCATGTAATTTTTGTTTCAATGAGATTATCTAAGAGTCATTTCCTTTAAAAGGAAATGATTTGGAATGAAGTGATATGTTTCTTAAGAAGTATGCATTTAAAACTACTCATAAAATGAAGGACGAAGTGGCAAGAAGCACTAAGCATTCCATAAAATAAAGAATTGATCTTTTATAAGAAGAAGTTAAAGCCATTAAAAGGGATAATATGCACATTCTCTTAAACATATCAAATCTCTATCAAGTTTAAAATGTAGTCCTTTTACCAAAATTCAAGGTTTTAAAATTTGAAAAGAATGATGGCATAGGAGCACCTGTAATCCACTTGACTATATACATTTGAAAGATGACAACATATGCTCATAATGAGACACTTTTAATACAATGCTTCCATGATAATCTAATGAGTGTGGCCTCTCATTAATACATCAAGCAATACTAAAGAAATTTCAAAACTTGGAAAGAGCTAGTGATTCTCCAATACTTCCAACTCATTCACTTGCCTTTCATATGTTTTTCGTTAATTCTCTCAAATTCTCTAAGACTTACTTAGCTCATCTTCTCATGCAAGATTGACTAAGTATCGTGCGGGTTAGCACACACGAAACCTAACTCCATGACAAACAGCTCCCTTGCTTGACGCCATTCCCTAAAGATCTCACTCAATAATATGATGACAACACAATCATGATCTGGGACATGTCCAAAAGTAGATTAATGTCTCAAAACAATAAAAAATGACTAAGGATAAAATTTATTTAAGTTGATGTCAATTCCTTAATGGTTCCAATTAGCTTGTAATTGTGAAAGAAGGGTAATGTGAATCCTTTGTGTCATTTTTAGTAGTATTTTTGTTATTAAGTATAACTTTAATTAATGATTAACTAATAAAAGATTTTTAAAGTAAATTTTAAAAATATGAGATGCAATCCATAAATATACTCTATTTATAAGATGTAAATATAATTTAATAATTATGTATAATAATAAGATTTAACTATTAAATTTTATTTGAAATTATAATTAAAATTTGTTATTGTAATTAGTAAATAATGATGGTGAAATCTAACATTAATAATTATAATGAAATATTTGACAATTATTTGTAATATTTTAAATTAAAATAAAAAATTATTAGTAAAGTAGAAAACAATCAAAAAAATTTTAATATAACTAAATTGTAATTATTTTATATAATAATAAATATTATTATTTTAAAAAATTATTAAATTATAATAAACTTCTTATATTTTTATTACATCAAAAATTATATTTCCAAATTATAATTTTAAATTGTAATATATTTTTTAAAATATAAATTTTATAATTCATTAAATATTAATAAAATTATATTTAATTTAAAAAATAAAATTTTAAATTGTAATGACAATTAACAAAACCTTAGCGAAGTCTTGGGTCGAAACCTTGTAGGCGTGCCCCAAAAATCCAAAGTGAAATTACTAAACAGTCCCAACGAAAATCGTTGTCTCCGGTCGGTCCAAGCCCCTAAAGGCCGAATAACACCGCGTCTCTCTCTCTCTCTCTTTCTCTCTCTCTCTCTCGCTCTCTCTGGACCGCCTCAATCTCTCTCTCTCTCTATGTCCTTCATCCTGTCTCTCTCTAAAGCCAACCATCTCTCTTGCTTTTGCTCTCCGCCTTACCATTTTAGTGCAGAACCGTCGGTCTCTCTCTTCTTCTCCTCCTCCGATGCTCTGACGCTCCCCTCGCCGGAACCCTAACCGGCTCTTATCAGCCGGCGAGATATCCGGCTGGGACTATTCAAGTTATTTCTTAATTTTCTTTTGCTGGAGTACAAGTACTGTTGCCCAATTTTGTCATTTCCGATTTTGATTTCGGACTCTTAGGGTTTCCATTCTCCTATTTTTCTGAATCCTTTTAGTGTCTGGGTTCTTGATCAACGAAACGAGAAGAACGCCTATGGCTCCGGGGCGTAAAAAAGGAGCAAGTAAGGCCAAGGCCAAGAAGCAGTTGAGTTTGGGCGATCTTGTTCTTGCTAAAGTCAAAGGTCACCCTTTTTGGCCTGCCAAGGTCTCTGCTTTTTCTTTAAATATTTTCCAATATTCAATTTCTGTCATATTTGTTATATACTTTGTTTTATCTCTTCTTTCTTCGTTTCTCAATAATCTGAAATGGGTTTCAAGATTTATTTTTGGCAGTTTAATTGCACTGTTTAGGATTTCTAGTTAGTTTATGTGCTGTTTGGACTGGCATTGCCTTGTTTACACTTGATGATATTTTTTGTTAGGATTAATCGTGGTATGCATACTTGGTTTTAAAATACGAATTGCAGCTAGTCGAAATGGATTGTTTAAATTCATAGCTTCTTTTGATGTACGTGGCAGTGTTCTGTTTGTTCAGTAATTCGGTATATTTTTATTGTTGCTCTATGTTGGGCATTCTGACGTGCTGCTTAACTGTGAAACATGTGTATATTTGTTAAGATTTTTGGCTTTCATGAATGATCTTTGATTGATTAATGATTATATCCACTTGTGCACTCCTTCTTGTTCTTTTAGTTTGTGTATGTAAAATTTAATCATTTTTATTGTTGGCATGGACTTTTTTCTCCTTCTTGTTCTGCGTCAGTAATTGGGGACTTAGCAGGGTTGTTGGGTCTTTGCAAGGTGATGCTTAATTTTGTAGGCTTCATCCTACAGTTGGATTTTATGTTCAGAAGATCAATTGGCTTTGTCTATCTTTCTTAACTGGATAACAAGGGTTTCTTTGAGCATATTGGAATTTTTTTCTTAAGTCCTCTCTCCTTCTTTTTGAGATGTTCTTTTATGTGTTCTTCTTTTTAGTGTTTACATAATTCTGATAAAGTGAAATCATTCTTTTGTTGTTCATTGTTTTTAGAGTGAGCTATATTTTGCAGGCTTTGGTGTAACATGATGGTATTGGTATTTACTTAGAATGATGCTTCTGTTTTGGGTTATTCTGATTTTACTTTATCAAACCTTTTTCTTTTCCCTAGAGACTAATGTTACTTTGTTGAATCTTTTCTGGCATATGCCAATTTGTACAGTACTGAGCCAGATTTGTGGATTTTGAATTTTAGATTGGCCAGCCTGAAGACTGGGATAGAGCTCCTGACCCCAAGAAATATTTTGTTGAATTCTTTGGAACTGAGGAGATGTAAGTATATTTATTTCAAATTTGACACATTGTCCAAGCATTCTGAACTGTAGTGATTATGACTTTATTGAAGTGCATTTTTTGGCAGGAAAAATTTCAATAAGGTAAATTACTTGAAGAATTTTATTTGTGGCTGAAAAAATGTGCTTGTATGCTTCTTCCCTACCCTTCTTCTCAAGGGATAGAGAAAAATGTAGTTTGCTGAATTTTAAGATTTTTGACTGTATTGGAAATTTTATGTTTGATTCAACTAAATTTGTATTGATGCTAAGTTGAGTTGATGGTGTTTGTAAGCAGTCTCTGTACATATTAATTTGGATGCCTTTATATGTTGGTCAACAAAATACAAGAATAATCCAGACTACCCACACACTTCAAAAGACACAATAACACTCCCCCTAAGGCTGGAGCACCCATATTGTATTCTCCAAGCTTGTTACAAATAAACTCTACCCCAAAGCACCCCAAGGACTTTGTAATAAGTTAGCTAGCATATAGAAGCTACACTAGGATCTAGCATCAAATCAGCAGCCTTGTACATTATTTGTGTGGTTTCCTTTTTTTGGGAGGGAGGGGGTCAACAACATACAAAGAGAAAAGGCAGAAGTACTCATGCTTCAAGGCACAACACAGCAGTTTCATATTATTGTAATTTCTGATTTTATATGCCAGAGGGTATTTTGGCTCTGGGATTCTCTAAGGCTGCTATCATGTGCTATGTTATGAAATAAAAAAAGAAAAATGTGGCATAAGTGCTATCTGGACCAATTGGTCTCATTTAACTATCAACTTGCGTTGTTCAAGATTTCTCTTTATGCCTCTGCTGCTCTGAAGCAATTCACTGTTTTCTTACACTATGTATCGTCTAGTAATTTGTAGTTTACAATATAGGTTCGTGTTTTGTAAGCAAGACAATTCTTTGGTGGAAACGGCTTTGAAACTGGGAGATAAATAGATGATCATTTTACAGTTTGATCCTCTGTGCAATAGTTTTTATTTTAAGTTATTGTTGCATTGTAATAATTCTTTGTCCCAACTTCTGGAAAATATTCTTGTTTAGTGTGGGTGGCTTAATGGGCAGTTAATCTTTAGACTAAGTCTGAAAGCCGCAGTTTATATTGTTTAAATGTTGATCCATTTTTAGATGAGACAAGTGATGCATTGGCAACATCCACTTAAAAGAGAAATGCTAGGAACAGGAGCCATTTTCCCAACTGTACCACTAAGAACTACAGCATTGTGCTAATTAATGAATGATAAAAGAAAAAGAAACTGTTTTGCTTTATCAACAGCTTTTCAAATCCAGAAAATAGAGGAGTAGGAAGAGAATTGTTTATCTCTATTTTCATTGCAAACACTGGAAGAGTGTTGGATTGTATGTAGTAATGGGATGCATTTCAAAACATGAATTGGAAATGGAATTTGCACAAATATGTGGCTAAATATAAAAGTTTGAAACTCAGAAGAGCATTAAAAGTTAACACCTTGTTTTTTCAGACCTTGCTGAGTCTAATGTATTGGCCTCCCTGTCATCATTTTATTTATTCTTTCCATTTTTCACTATTAATGATTGGATTTCCATATCTAGCATTTTACCAGTAAGTATGAAATGTTTCAAGTAAATTATATCCATGTACATTTGGGGTGCAGGAATATAGTTTTAGTTTCAGATTTAAGATGTCCCTTTGTGGAAATATAACTTAGTGATATTCTTCTTGCTGACTACTGGCAATTCCTGTGCTCTATTCGCATTTTTCCATTTTCTATGGGGTTATTTTCCTGCTTCCATATGCAGTGGTTGGGGTGGTAATGTTTGGCATAGACTGGTGCCTTACAATTTGTACTACCACTTTTGGGTGTATTTTACTGCACCACTATGACAGCTTCTGCTGGTCTCTTCCTCCTTAATTTCCAATATTAATAACACCAAAAAAAAAAAGTGTATCAGGATTGTGGGGTTAGATTGAAAAGAATTTTTATGGCTCAATTTGTGGGTCTGGAATGCCTGGTTTGTTTATTCTGTCCTACTCTTGCAGAGCCTTTGTTTCAGCTGCTGATATCCAGATATTCACAAGTGAAGTGAAGAATAAGTTGGCAGCACGGTGTCAAGGTAAGACAGTTAAGTCCTTTGCCCAAGCTGTGAAGGAAATCTGTGCTGCATATGAAAAGAAGAAAACATCCAGTGGTTTGGGAGATGATGCTGATCAATCAACTCTTGGTTGTGATGCTTCATCTGCCGACAAGACAGATGATATGGAGGTTGACTTAAATGATGGGATGGGTGCAACCCATGGAGAAACATCGGGTGAGGGCACTGGTACTTCTAGTTCTAAGTTGAAACATCACTCACATGGACAAGGTGAAACTTATTACGGAGACATAAAGCCTTCTCTTTCAGGTGATGTGGTTAATAAATTGTTTCCAATTATGTCCTCAAGAAAAGTTAAAACATCCAATGGTGCCGAACAACAGGAGGTATTATCTACATCTAGTTTATATGATCCTTCTGTTGAAAAGGATGAAGTCCCCAATTACCTAAAAGATGATGTTATTAGTGTAAAAAGAGCTGGTAATGGTGCCTGGATGAATGGCCACAAATATAAGATGATAGTTTCTGGGTCAAAGAGGGAATTGCATGGTTCAGATGAGCAGAGTAGAAGTGGTAGCTTTGCAGTTACATCTTTGAAGTGTGGTGGATCTGATGATCATATTCTATCTGATTCTGGTGATCAACTGACAGGCATAGCAAAAAGCAAAGTTGCTGCTGATGATTGTTCACAAGAGCTTTTGCCAAGTGCTCGTGGATCGGATCCAGACACCAGTGTTGAAGAAAAGGCAAAAGAACTGGTAAAAGCTGACAAAGGTCTCAAAGACTCAGATGGTATTAATGAAAACATGGCCAATCTCGCAGGCAAGAACTATGGTAGGAAGAAGGGGACCCAGCTTGCACTTGGAAAGCCAAAGATTGAAACTTCTCAAATTTCACGACCTGCTAAAAGGTCAAAGTGTGGATATGTGGAAGACAGTGCTTCCAAGGCTTCTTTTTCAAAAGCTGTGAAGACTGATTCTTTAAGCTCTAATTTTATTGATGAAAAACAATCTACCTTACATGTGAAAAGAGAAATCCTTTTAGCTTTACGAGCTCAAACAGGAAAAGCTAAATCTGGTACTTCTATCCAAATTGGTAAATCTAATGCTTCTAGCCAAGCACATAAAATTAAGTCTGAGGTTTCTGCTCTAGTGGGTAAAGCTAAATCTGATTTGCATGCCCAAATGGTTGGAGATAAGTCTGGTTTTCCTGCTCCAATGGATAAAGTTAAAGCTGATGTTACTGGTGATGAAGCTGTTTTGCGAGTAACAAAACGTCATGGGCGGGCATTGGAGGTGATGTCCGGTTCTGTTCTCTTTAATCCTGATGAGGTAACAGAGAAAAGTGTGTTTGAACAGAAGAAAGATCTGTCTTCTAGTGCTAGTAAAGCTCCAGCTAGTCAACTGCCTAAACGACGGAGAGCTGTTTGCCTTTATGATGACAATGATGAAGATGAAGAGCGCAAAACTCCAGTTCACGGTGGTTCAAGCAGCATTGGCAAAGATCCTCTTTCTGTTTCTGATGCTTCTAAGATTGCTCAGCCAAATGTTGAAGGTTCTACAGGACTTGCACATAGCAGTTCAGCTTTAAAGGAACCATCTTCACAGCCACGTGTGAATTTTACTTCACCTAGCCGACCAGAAATTATGAAGAGGCCTGATGCTTGTGAGCCCAGGCCTGGGAAATTAGATCCTAACAAGCCATCATCCAAGGATTCCAAACCAATTTTGGCTTCCCCTGAGAGGTCTCCTCATTCACTGCTTGCCAGTGAACTATTTGTAGAACGACATAAAACAACTAAACCATTGGTTAAACTTCCTTCTGTTGGTAGTCAAAGAAAGACTCAGCCTGGTTTTGGTAAGGTATCCATTCTCATATCAGAGGGTTCAAGTTCCCCCCCAAATCATATTTCTAATCAAGCCAATAGGCCAACTTTATCTGGAGAAAGGTTGCCAGGAGAAAGGTTGAAGATTGCTCCTAAAGCAACTTCAAGGTTGAATGATGCCACTGTTCTGATGGAAACTATAACACGGTAGGGTCCTTTACCTGATTAATACAAACAGTATTGTGACTCCACAATGTTATTGCTATTTATTTTTCTATGGATCTTTTCTTGTGTAATTTCAGACTGGAAGCTGGTATAGGAGATAGAAGCAGTTCCTTGGTTGGATCCAAAACTCCAGATTCTGTCATGTCTATGAAGCATCTTATTGCAGCTGCCCAAGCGAAAAGGAGACAAGCTCACTCGCGACAATTATCTCTTGGAAACCCTGATTATGCTATATTGTCTAATAAGGATATTCAAGGAAGTAGCCCAAGCCCATCCCTGGTCCAACCATTTTTATCTGGCACCAGCAATGCAATACAGGCAGATATACAGGGCATTCATCGTCAGTCAAATTTAATTTCTCCATCTGCTCATGGTAATCAATCAGTACCACATGGTCAAATAGATAATGAAGAAGAGGAGCAAAATTTTAGTTCTGGACAAAGGGCTGGTGGAGGTTCACTGAGTGGTGGCACTGAAGCTGCTGTTGCTCGTGATGCTTTTGAAGGGATGATAGAGACTTTGTCAAGGACAAAAGAAAGTATTGGACGTGCAACTCGGCTTGCCATTGACTGTGCCAAGTATGGCATTGCAAATGAGGTAGGTTAACTCTTTCTTGATCTGGGTATCATGTTTCTCATCAAACCATGGTTTCTCCTCAGAACCATTTACAATTGTTAATCACCATATGCCGTGAATTTTAGTTCTTTGTTGAAAATACTCTAGTGATAAGTTAGCAATTAGGTATGTTATTTTTGTTATTTGAAACTTAGTTTTCAAATGAATTTTTTAACAAAATTTTCTCCCTTCCAATGGCCGTTTGTGATATATAATGGCTTGAACACTTCATGTTTTTGGTGTGATGCAAAGAACATAATGGTTTATATGGCCTTTGTTAGATTGTTCCTCCAAAACCAGTAAAACGATACATAGTAATCCATTTGAGAATTTAGATGAAGTATCTGATGTCCACATGCATCCCATGGCAAGAAGCAGGCAGCTGAATGCCCCCTTCCACTTGGCCCTTCTTCACTCTGTGAATATGGCTTGTTTACTTTTATGAGATATATTTTTGTGGTGGTACTTACACTTTTTTTTTTTTTTTGAGGGAAAAGAAAATGGAGGGAAGGAGAGTGGGAAGGAGTAAGCAAGAGAGAATACTTGCCCTTCTCTACGTTGTTTGGAAAACAATGAGGGGAAATGGAGAAAATTACAATGTTTTTAATGTTTTGATGCATAATTTTAATATGCCATCATTAAAGTTTCTTTCCTTTTACTCCTTGTAGTTGCACTTTTCCCCCTAGGAATAGGCTTTTTAGGCCATTATAGACCAAGTGTTCTGTACCCCCCTCCTTCTTATTCTCATTCCCATCATACTAAACAATGTAAGATCAACTCCAGCTTCCTCCTTTTTTTGACATTATTATCTTCCCATGATCTCCTTCAATCTAAACATAATGTTCAAGACAGTCTCTTCCTTTGGTATTTATTGATGTGTTTTCCCATTAGGGTTTGAAAAATTCGCACTAACACTCTTGGCAGACGTTTTCCTTTGTTGGTAAATATGTTAAACTCATAAAAATGCATGGTAACTTTTATCTTTAATCATTCATATAAAAATATAGAGACTCGCTACACTAAATTCTGATTTAGGGCCTTATTGTTGTTGCATGTTTTGTGTGTATTAACCTGAGTGGTGAAATGGATAAATTTTGATTTTCTTGAAAAATTTACATGGCATATTCAGGATAAATGATATGGATTTATTTTTTTAACAATTCTGTTAACTAGCATCTTTGTCTCATCTGTCTGTTTGGTGATGAAGATTTTAACTAAGATGTTTGGTTAAGGCCGTACAGTGAAGTGGCTTTAAATTGGATTTAAAAATTTCTAGGGCTGCTGTCTTTCACAGTGATTATTTGATCTTCCTTTGTTGCCCGAGTCACTCTTGCTTGTCTGTTTGTTTTTTGTTTTTCTTTCTTTTTTTTTCTCCTTTTTGTGGAGGGAAGTTAAGCAGATACTTTAATTAAGTTGTGTCCTATCTTTTGAAGTAGTTCAGAGCTAAAGTCACTAGTGGAAGAGTGTGAGCTGATTCCCATCAATGGAAATGGAACTAATTAGTCCAGGTAGGCTTGCCTCCTCCTAGTGATATTTGGCTCTAGCTTTGGGAGCTAAGTTTTAGGACAAGCATGTTTTTACCTGTGGCATGAGAGAGAGGAGGCTAGCTTGCTGGCAGAGAGAAACTACACAATTTAGCATGGTGGAGTTACTCTTCTAAAGAGTATATTCCCAGAATTTTCTGTTCTCCCCCTTGTCTATTCAGTGTTGTGCAAAGGAGATTGTGGGCTGTCCCAAAGATAACACTTGAGTGTGTTTATATGAGTGAGTTTTAAATAGATTATACAGCTCGGGCATTGAATACTATAGTTTAAAAGATACTTTTTGCAGTGATTGAGTGTACCATTGAGGGATATACTTGTGGAGTTTTAAGTATATGGATTCACATGCTAGGAATTGAGAAGGATCACAAGTGTTGCTTTTCAAAGGAATTGGGATGAGGAAAGCATAAGTGAGTCAATGTGGACACATTGTAGGAAGGAATGAAATTTATTGAAATGTTGTCACTTGCAGTGTTGTCATTTTTATGTTCTGTTGTAGTAGATATATGCCTTTAGATTGACTTACAGGTAGGAAAAATGATTTTGCAGGTTGTAGAACTTCTGATCCAGAAGTTGGAAAGTGAACCTAGTTTCCATCGTAAAGTGGACCTGTTCTTTCTCGTGGATTCAATAACACAATGCTCACATAATCAGAAAGGTTGATTCCTCCTTCATAATGATGTTTTTTTCTGTTCTATGATGACTATCCATTTGCTATAGAAGAACACTGATGTGTGATACTTAGTTCAGTATTGATCCGCATGCTACAACCTATAATTATGAAGGTTATTGTGGTTGTTCTTAACAATGCCCAAAATTCAGGTATTGCTGGAGCATCATACATCCCAACAGTTCAAGCGGCATTACCACGATTATTGGGTGCTGCTGCGCCGCATGGAGCTAGTGCTCATGAGAATCGTCGTCAATGTCTTAAGGTGATCTTAGCTATTTGTAATTGTAGGCAACTAACTGAAAGGCAAGTTTTGGTGTTATGGTAAAGTTACTTTATTGTGGCCTGGAGGTCACAGGTTCAAGTCATAGAAACAGCCTTTTTGTGAAAAACGAGGTTAAGGCTACATACATTAGAACTTCCCCAGATCCCACAATGTGCGAGCCTCATGCACTAACATGCCTTTTAACTGTAGCCGACTGCATATTCATGCTGAGAATAAAATTGATCTTTCTCCTCAGGTCCTACGGTTGTGGCTTGAGAGGAAAATCCTACCTGAAGCTCTTCTGAAGCACTATATAGATGATATTGGAGTCCCAAATGGTGCTGCCTCTGCTGGATTCTCCCTTAGACGTCCATCTCGCGCTGAGAGAGCTGTAGATGATCCTATTAGAGAAATGGAAGGAATGCTTGTTGATGAGTATGGCAGGTCAGTCATTTATTTTCCCTTTTCTATACTTATTTTGAATATAATAATGGTATTTTCTTCACAATGTTGTAAAGTATTATTTTGGTGCTTTTCCTTATCTAATTAATAACAATGGCGATGCTACCTTTTTCACTTTTAAGAGCCATTTTTTGCAATAAGCTTTTTCATGAATATGGGTACACACAGTCAGCAAAATGGTTAGATTTACCCCATATGATAATGTATATGATTTCAGCAAAATAGAGAACTAGATTAAATTGAGGGAGTGGAGGGAGGAAACTAGTGGAGATTAGTTTAGAGTGAGTGAAGCAGAGTAGGTAGACAATAGTGGGAAATGGATGAACTGAGGAGCAGAAGCATAGAATAGGAAGACAAAAGTGCCTAACACCAAGTCGTGGAACTAAACTGGACTGCAAACTATGAATAGAGTGCCTTATTTATAGGCTTCAAAGAAAAATGAAAATACGAAATAAAACAGAAGACAATAAAGCTCCTGATCTAATAAATCCCACTGATACTAGTTCTGACTGATAATAAATGAATAAAATGGAAATAAAATCCTAATTACTAAAGATATCTTAAGGAGAGGAATTTACAAAAAAATTGGTCTTAAACCTTTATGAATTTTTACAATTAGATTCTAAACTTTTTTATGTTTTTATTTAAATTTAATACCTTTTAAATTCATTTCAAATCAATTCTTTTTAGACGGAAAGTAGTTAAAATCATTAGAAATCAGACATTGACTAAATAGAAATTATCAATAGTTTGATCCTTTTCTGTTAAAAAAGGAGCAATTGGAAACGAATTTAAAAGTAGAGGACTTAAATGAAAACTTAAAAAGATTGAGGCTCAAACTGTAAAAGTTCATAAAGGTTTAGGACTAATTTTATGCTATCCCCTTAAGGAGATTGTTCTTATTTTGCATTATCCTCCCCCCATTGGAGAAAAACCTGATCTTAAGTTTTGAAGTAATGCAGGATAGCTAACTTCATGGCCTATTATAACTTTCGCTGCTGCATTTCGGTGTTAGCTGTATGAAATTCTCCTAGTTAACTTAGTTGACAAATTGAAGTCAGCAGGCAGGGCAAAATCAATTAGCTCCAACTCATTTTTTGTGTCTGCTGATGGTACTTCACTGTGCATATATATACAGCCTTTGTGCAGAAATTCTAATATTATCCTAACACAGAATGCACTTAATTTTAAATTGTTTGGCAAAAATTCTAACTCATATAACAGGGAGATCAGTTTAGGTCATGAAATTAAATGGAGAAATCATTGTGTGGAAAATAATATTGGGGCTGAAGGGAGGGAAAGTGGGGAGGTGGGGTTGCAGTTGTGGTTTTCATGTACTTTATTGTCAGGATGCAAAGGTCAGTGAGCTTGTACTTATTTATTTATTTATTTATTTTGTTATCTGTTATTTTCACCTTAAAGTGAATCACTGTCTGAAATTCTTTCAATTGGAAAAAAAAAAAGGGAACATGGCCGAAGAAATATTTTTTTTTTCCCTGATAAGTGCAAGGTTGGTTTTGACTGTGAGAACTTGTAGTATAGAGCATCAACTTAACCATTAGGGTAAAGATTTAGTGCAAAATTTCTGAAGATAATTACTGCATTGGATCTTGGAACAGCTGTTTCATCCTTTTTTACTCTGCTGTAGCTGGTGTGGATTGTTTTTTTTTTAATACATTTGGTTGTCTTGGCTGTTGCCTCAGCAATGCTACATTTCAGTTGCCTGGCCTTCTGTCTTGTAATGTGTTGGAAGATGATGAAGAGGATTTTCCAAGCGGTTCAGTCAAGGAAGAAGGTGATGTGTTATCACTTGCCGAGCCTGCCTACACAATGGGAGAGTCTGAAACATATACCATTGCTTCAAATGAGAGACGCCATTGCATCTTAGAGGATGTTGATGGTGAGCTTGAAATGGAAGATGTATCTGGAGACCAGAGGGATTATAAATTCTTGTTGACAAGTGATTCTGTTGAACTGGAAGTATGCCCGCATTTCTCAGATGGAATAAGGGAACCTGCAGTAGACAATCCCATTGGGTTGCATGCTCTTTCAGATGGTTCTCCACCACTGCCGCCAGACTCTCCTCCATCACCCCCACCTTTGCCTCCCTCATCACCTCCATCCCTGCCACCAGCACCCCCTACATTGCCATTGCTGCCACTGCCGCTGCCTCCACCTCCACCACCTCTTCCTTTAGACCTGCCTCTGCCTCCTGCAGCACCTGTGGGCCCACCACCATCAATGGCACCTCTAGTCTCATTGCCAATTCAACCAAACTTAATGCCCCAATCGGTCCTGCCACCTCAGCCATTGCTGCAGTCAGCGCCCCAGTTGGCATATAAACCAGCTATTCCTCGTGAATATTCCAGCACACCTAGTGTATGATTCCTAATTGTTTTTGCATCATGTTTTTAGGTGTTAAGTTTGTATTCTATTGTGTGACCTATTTAGCTTCTCTACAGGGTAATCAAATTGTCCAAGTGTCAGTAAATGCTTCTCAGGGCAATCATATGGACAGTATCATGAAAACTGAGTTGTTTCCACAGCAATCACCTTGCTTTGCCCCTTCATCCATCTGCAACCCACAAGAACATTCAGGATTTAATTCGTCAAGGAAATTAGAATATGGACGCAATGACATGTATATACATCCCCAAGCTTCTGAACAAAATCCGCATATGCAACCTGGAAATACATCTCTTCCACAAAGGCCTCTGCATCCAAGCCTACCACAACCAGCACCTGGTCATTTCACATTTGTAAATCCTGCAATTCAGCATCATGGGCAGCATTCATATCCCCCTCCATACCCATTGCCATCCCATCCAGATGGAGTCAGGCCATTTGTTGCTGATGATACGAGGAGGACATCCTCAAGCGAATTTAGTAGTGGCAGTCAGCATGGTGCATGGATGACTTCAGGAACTACACTTGGTGGTCCTCCTTTTGGCCAGGAAGGTATGCAGTATTAAGTTTTTGCTGTTATGTTTGACTACTTCAGAATTCCACAACATGTCTCATGCAGACCTTGGCTATAAACATGTTTGCTGTGGAACCTATTTGTTGCTATGTTTGGACCTCTGTTTTTTTTTTATTTAAATATTTTTATTTCAATTTATTAATTCGCCTGCTCATTGTGTGGGGCCATTTCTATTATTTCCTGTTGGGAAGGAGTTGTTATACCTCGAAGTGGTTATTACAGGTGCCTAGCCATGTTGATTTGAACATTTGTATATTTTTATGGTATTGGTCAAAGCCCCCGGTTTTGGGTTAGGGGGACCAAGTATCTTTCCCAGTTTAAAATTCAAAATGCTTTCTCTAGTTTAGTTCTTAAGCGTATGCATCTTCCTTTTTTCTGTTTTGCATGTGTTTATGCAGAGACTAATTGTGTATTTGAGTTTGCTTAGTTGTCATTGATTATTGTATATTTCCTTTGCTGCAGCAGCCTTGAAAATTTTATTTGCTTGTTCTCTTTTCATCAAGATGGATTGAACATCATGTATCTCTTGCAGGGTGCATCCGGCCATCTGTTGAAAGACCAGTTGCAAATAATATGAACTTTCAGCTCTCTTCCACTAACACTTTGCCACCTGGAGCTGCTATTCAAGGTAAGCTCATCCCTTGTACAATTGCTTCTTTTGTCTTAGGAGATTCTTTATCACTTCCTGTTGCTGAGCTCCATTTATGTATTATTTTAAACCAAGTATAGCCTCAAAAGTATTTTCATGGTTGTGTTCTCTCAGGTCATGGAGTTCAACAGATGTTGCCACTTAGACCAGACATGTCCACTCTTAATTGCTGGAGGCCATCGTAGACCTAATTTTGAAGGATTCTCCAGACTTATGCAAGTTTCATCACTCCTCACTTTTTGCATTTTTATGAATCATACAAAAGATTTATCATGATTGAATTTCATTTTCTTTTAGGAACAATTCTTCCAAGTTGTGGCACCTTGTCTATTTATGTGAGACTTCTTGAAGTGATCCTTCTTGTATAGCTTATGAATATATATAAGCTGTCAAAATTTGAATTTCTATATTCTTTTAAGAAAGGTCCTTCTAAGTTGTGGCGGCTCATATATTTGCTTGTTTCTTTAGTTTTGGTGTTGGAGTTGCTTGATGAGATTTGATGAGAAGAGCCACACTAGTTATGGGTCTTTTTTCCATTGTTTTCAGTGATCCTATGTGGACCATTGGCCTATTTATGTACAGATTATAACCATTGTCACAATAAGTAGTGTTTTTGTTGAAAGTACAGTTTCATATTAAAATTCAAGATTGAGTATTTTGGTCTGGCCATTCATTACTACTTGTATAATGCATTATTTATCCATCTAAAAGAGAATATTTCACAAATGGTTTGGGAAAAAAAGTATAATTCTTTCTTTGGAAGGTGTCAATTGTGTGTTTGTTGGTTATTACAGGGCTCTCTATTGGGAATGCAAGCTGTAAATTTGCAGTGCATTCCTTGAATGATGGTCTCACTTGTGGATGAAATAACCAATTGAAAGGCAGTGTTTAAACCATGTGGAGACAACTGTATATTGTATTTTTCCCTGAGAAATCTATCCAGGAAACATTTGCTTCTGAGAATGGGCTCATGTTTCTGACCTGGTTAGTACACTCCTTAACTCGTGTAGTTATACTGAATTTTGGGGCGTGTGTGTGTTTGTGTGTAGATATTTGGAACACTTTTGAATTTATAAAGTCTTGTTAAGTTATTATCTGTGCTTTGTTTTGCTTCCAAGTGGCATTGCATCTCTTTACCTTCCTCCAATAATGTATGTTCAGATTTCTGATCCACAATGAAGGTTTTCTTTTACTTAAGTTAGTCATGAAATTTAATTCTTGATCATTATGCATTGTCTGTCACTTTAGACTATGGGTGGTTACCTCTACATGGCAGTAGCTTGGCTGTGATCATGTGCCCACTTTTCTTCAAACTGACTTTGCAGGGTTGGGGGCTGAGGGAAGTACATTCTTTAGTGAAATTTGGGATCTTTTTTTTTTTTTTCCTTATTAAAAACAAAAGTTGTAGTGCAAACAGAATTATAACTTGGTTGATAGGTGACAACAACTTGCTATTTAGTGCAGTAAGCTCCATGATGCTTGTGCAACCCTTAATCACAACTTTTAAGCAAACATTAGAAATTGAAAAATATAAGAGTGAAAGACTTACCCATGCTTGCTTTTCATACTCTACATAGAGAGGTTTGATATGATTAGTGCTTAGGACTAGTTATTTATACATGGATCATAGCAGCTTTACTATTGACTTCTGTAGTTTACTGTGAGAAGGTAGAAAAACTGCCTTAGTGTAAAGTGAGAATTGTTAGCTTCATTTATGAACTTCTTGGAGCCACTCTCATTTAATCAATAGACCCTGAACATGTGTCCCTACCTATGCCATGAAGTCCTATGCCTCTACCAATGCCACATACTCCTTTTTTCAAGCTAGTAGCAAAGATTTGGAATATAACAAGTTTCTTTCTGACTCAGTTCCTTTACTTCTCATTGATTCCCACCACTTTGAAGTTGTTCTAGATTTGTCCGGATACTAACACTTGAGAAATCCATTTAATTAAAATGACTTGCCAATTTGAGAAAGTATGTATTCAATTACTTTTAGAATAAAGCTTCTATGAATTATCATGTGATTTTAAATACACCACCATTGAAAGAATGGAGAGTCAATTTCTATTAGTCTATAATTGAATAAGCAGAATATGCAATGAACTGTCAGGGTCAATAACTTGTATAACAATACTTATGGTAAAAGCCATATTTACCCTATTCAAAGGGTGGAATAGGCAATTGGAAAAATTGTTGTGTTTCTGGGTACTTTTACTTTATAATACCAAGCAGTTGCCTCAAGGGAAGTTAGCCACACATCTTCTCCAGTATCTTTTTTTTGATCTGAAAGAAATAGAGTTCAAATAATATAATTATAATAATAATAATAAATATAATAATAATAATAATAATAAAATAATAAGAATGAAGTACTACAACTACTTGAAATGTCTTTAGATAACATCCTTTTTAGATAGAGTATGGCGTCAACTATTCCTTGAGTCTGCCAATTAGTTAACTGCAGGCATATGGTCACATAGTAGATATACCAAGTTACTGATCCAAGATCCATTTGGTTCTCAGATTCTTTTTCTTTGTGGTTTTGATTGGGTTGTGGGAGTTTAAAAGGAGTGAAAGGGAGAAAACCATTGTCAAAGGTGATATATGGGGGGGAGGGGGTGTGAGAGTGAGAGATAGAGTTGCTACAGTTGAAAGTGGTAGATTAATATATTTGTCATCCCTTGCAGTCGGCACATTACCCACTGTTGAATGTATTGGGTTGAACCATATATTGACATAGTATCAAAGCCAATTCTAACAAGTGTTCACAAATACAAGCATTTCATCCTCATTTTTTGTGAATTTCAACTCAAGGTGTGGTGGGCATGTGCCTTGGCCATGTTTCAGCCCAATGGGTTTGTTAAGCTTAAATGTAATTTGCTTCTGGACTGCACAATGCAGTTTTAATATTTTGTGTTGAAAGGCTGCTCTGACAAATTTAATCCAATCTCCTTGGAGACAAAGAAGATATAAAATTTTGCGTTCGTTTATTTGGAGTGTGTGTGTTTTGGTAAGGCTTACTTGATGAGTCAGTTTGTGTATTTTTAGAAGGAGAGGGATGGCAAAAGCAAATTTTCCATGATATCTGGTTTGTACAAAAAAGATAAGAAAGCTTTGTTGTCATGAACACACATGTGCATGTGTGCACATGTATATATATGTGCATATTCAAAGGTGGCAAAGGCCCCTCTAATATATGGCTTCAAAGTCACCCACAGAGTTTTTGGGTGGGGGGCAGGAGGGGTGGGTGGTTGGAGGCCACATGGATTAAAATGGATAGACGCAATAGCAAGTAGTGGTTTGGTGGAATTTTATGCTTTGCAACTTTTGTCTTGCATGCAAGGAAAGGTATGTGATACAATTTTAATCTGATTTATTGGGGGTTATAAATAGTTCAGATTATTGGCTGATGGATGACTGTTCTTGTTTCATGATTCTTTGATTAAAATGATTAATTTGTGCAATATTTGTAGGTGAAATACAGAGCATTATGTCTCTGGGCTTTCAATTTAGTGCTTATGTAAAAAATCATGAGTTATAACAGGATGGTTATACTGTGTGATAAGTGCTGATGAAAAGGACATACTAATCTGGTTGTTTGTTTCTTTGTACTGTTGCCTCTCTTCCCCCAAACTCTACTTTGGCTTTTTCTTTTTTTTTTTTGGTTTGTGTGTTCTCACATTGGGAAATCACTTTTACACTCTATTTTACTGTTTGTTCTGTTACCCCTTTCTTATGTTCTTGCATCCTTTGGTTGTCTTGACTCCTCTGTTTTGATTATTGTCTGATGTAATGTGGTTTTTTCTTCTGGGGTGAGGGAGAGGGGACTGTTACTATGGCCACTCTCACAGAAAACCTTGAAGCAAGGCTTCTGTGAACATTATCCATGAATAGAATTGCCAAAGTAATAGTACTCCTGAGAAGAAATTCAGAGATCTGCAACACCAATTTGAAATCTAGGACAAAGTCTACCATTCAAAAGAAAATGATAGGTCAATGATTTAACATAACATAGCAACACAATATTTGGTTGTCCAAGAGGTATACATGCATCTTCATGGGAGTTTATCTCACTCAACAGAATCCTCATAGGCCTCATCCTTCAATGAAACTGATAATCTCCTAGTAACAGACAAACATAGTACTGTGATTTGCCCATGCAGCTTTATAAGGATGTGGATGCTTCTCTGGGGTAATTGCATTTCTTAAACCATTCCATCTTACACGATGTTCATGCCACATCCTTCATTAATAATAAACTTGTGTAAGTAGTAGTTTGAAAACTTCTTTTTCTTCCACCTTCGAGGAAGGAAGCTGCAATTAGCTGGCCTCTTCAATCATCCTTGACCAAAGGATTTCCCATACTTTGAGAACATTGTGGTGAAACCAAGAGCTCTGTTTCCAAACTGACAAAGGATAGCTAGAAGATTTAAGCTATTGAGAGTAAGGCTAGGCCGTTGAAAGTTTGGGGTGATAGGATTTAGAGCTAACAAATGATATCTGATTGATTTAATGTGATGGAAACAAAGTAGTGGAATTGAAAGGAAAAGGAAAACTACTTAGCTCACACTAATTAGTGTTGAAGATTTGCTAGGGTCTCACAAGTAGAACCACTATCCAGCAGGGTTTGTTACCGCTTGCAGAAATTAATTACTGCTTCTCTCTCCCTGAATATATTAAATGAGCAACTATACATAGAGATTCCTGACACTACTACTTGTAGAATATGGACTATTGTGCTAGTGAGGGAAAATAAACCTGTTTAATGTAGTCGTAGGTTGTACTAACTCGACTAACAATTGCAGTCTGAAAATGGAACTTAATAAACAAGCTGTGAACAGCACCCGTGTGTAGTACTGATACATTAACAGTTACTCTGCAGCAGACTCTACAACAGGAAGATGAGGTCTAGGACATCATATTAAGCTCATTTTCTGTTAAATTGATCTTTCTTGAGTTGCTTCTTGTTAGCATCATTGACAAAGCTAACAACTTGGAATCTACGGAACACTTATGTTCCATGTTTTAGAGTGCCCTGTGCGACAACATTTAATGTCTTCTTCCTGAAATGCCTCGATTTTTTGGCTTCATGGAAATTCTGTTTCAAACTTTCTGGCAGTAAGTTGTTGACAGCTTATGGCCTTTACTATTTTAAGCCCTTTATGGTTCAAACCTTTTGACATTTTCCCTGTTGCCATTTGATATTTATTTCATTTGTTGCTATTAGACACATGATTTTACCTATATCAAAATTCCCCTGGTATACTTCAAAGGTCAACCTGATTCTTACCTCATGATGTTACTTAAAGGATTGCACTTCAGTCTTGTATTTGTCAGATTTCATTTCTCATTGTACTTGAGTTCTAACGGGGTGAGAATTCATTGGTCTTTTCTAATGTTGTACGGATCAGAATTTGAGATGTATGAGATTCAGGCTCTAGAGTTGATGCTGGTGTTTTTTATACATGTAACTTATGTTCTGATATCATTAGATTGTTGAACAAGAGAAATAAACAACCACAACAACAACAATAAAGTTTTAATCT
Source organism: Bruguiera gymnorhiza (assembly GCA_020883675.1). NCBI lineage: Eukaryota > Viridiplantae > Streptophyta > Magnoliopsida > Malpighiales > Rhizophoraceae > Bruguiera > Bruguiera gymnorhiza. The sequence goes on from JAIRCJ010000030.1 coordinate 28,548, forward strand.
CAAATTTAATTAAGATCCCTTACTTGAAACCTAATTGTTTCAAATCCTTCTTAACTGAAGATTCTCATGTCAACTTAGGCCATCTTCTCTCTCTCCTCTCAACAGCCACCTGAATTTGATCAATATGCTTAATTGGAGCATTTACTGATCTATGTTGGACAAATTCGTTGTATATTGCCATTGCCATCCACAAAACATCATGTGGATTGATTGCTTTAGTTTCGTCATCTGTTTGCTTAAAGTTCTGTTGTCTCTCAATCACTGACAATAGTTATGGGGAATATAATTGTAGAGAGATATGATTTCAGTATGTGGCCTTTACCTTGTAAAATTTATGTAGAATGGCTCAGTTTAGATGTTTCCTGTCAATGTGATTTTGTATCTAATTTTCCTTGCATGGGGCCATTGTCATCAACTTTATTATTTCATTCAGAATTACAGAGATTCTGAGGCTGAATTGATAGCTCTTTTTTGCAGCTTCAACAAATTGACCTTGGTTTGGCCTGCAGTGACATTTAGATTTGATTTAGTCAGGAATATCTTGGCTTCTGCATGCCCTCTTGTTTGCTTTGTTTTAGCTATAATATGTAGCTAGTTGATCAGTTTATATCTGCTTATGCCTTGTCCTCTAGCATTAGACATTGTGGCAAATTGCATCAAATTTCACAATAAGGATAGCTCTCGCATCAATGAATTTGATCTTTTTGTTTATTTATTTTTAATTGAAAATTGAATATCATTTTTTTTTTTTGTTTTATATATGCAAACAAATGATGGCTTTAAAGGTGAGCCTTGGTGTGATGGTAAAGTTACTTCATTGTGATTGGAAAATCCAACTTGAGTTGCAAAAACCGACTTTTTATAAAAATAAGGGTAAGACTAGTACATTTGACTATTTCCTGTACCTCACAATGTGAGAGCTGTGTATACAAAGAAAACAAATGCTTCACTATATGAAATAATATTAATTTTCTATAGTAACAAAATGAGAACATAACCCCACAGTCAAGTTCACTATTAGATATGCAGCTTCAATGAAATAGAAGATTAAAATATGAAAAGAATATTTTAGAGTTTGTATATTTAGGCTTTCTGTTTTCTTTTTTTTTTTTTTATATGGTACACTTATATCTAGATATTTGGTAACCAGAAATTTAAGAGGATTTTACCTGGATTCTCAACTGAATAATCTATTATAAAATTAAATAAGAATAATCTTTTACCATGAATTTAGCCCTATAGATTATATTTTGTCCATCCTTGTTGGGTTTTTATTACATAATAACAAGAACCAAATATATACTATTAGCAATCTTAATTGGAAAGTGCACCTATTATAATGAAAAAAGGAAATCAATTTAATGCAAAACAAGGAGAAATTTATAGACGAATATTTAAGGATTTACATAAAATTGATTAGGTTTTTTATGAATTTCAAAAACTTTTTGCCACTATAATCTATAATTTACATGAAATAGATTAGATTAGGTTTTGTTTGGTCCTTATGTTGATTATCCGCTGCTCTTCATGAGAATATTGGGATGCTTGCTCTAACTGCTGACATTTATGTTGGAGACTACATTTGTGATTTATAATTTTTCCTATTATACTTCATGCAAATTATGCAGTCCTGTTTATGTGGAACTCAAAATCTTCTATAAAATGAAAAACTAAGATATGTAGTTGATAGTTCTGTGGTTCCAAAATTCATCTGAAATCATACCTCTTGTGTAACTTTGTTAGATGGAATTTTTTTTAATCGCATTTTAAAATAAATGGAAGTTGCAAAAAGAAATTGCTCGCACGACAGGTAGATGATGGATTAGTGTTTTTGAATAAATTAGTTTTATCAAATTTGATTGGATTGTAGTTAGAACAAACCTTGGCACTACATTTTTATTGAATTTTTTTACGTAAACTTACAAGCAGTGATCTATATTATTTAACATGCTTGTTTTAGGAATTTCCTTACTCTCAAAAGGTCTTTGTGGTGTTTGAACAGTGAAAAATATTTCTTTTGGATATCTTATTAGGCTAATTTTCCAGTAACTTTGGACTTGGAATTTAATCCATATGAAGGTATTTTGTAACTGGACAGTCATCCAAGCAGGAGTAGAATATTGTTTAACTGATGCTTCTATCTAGAAGTGCTACTGAATCAGTTGGTCATTTATTGTTGCACTGAAGTTGGAATGGGAAACATGGATTGGCTGCTGGAGTTGCCCTTATAATACTAAGCTCAAATCAATAAGTGTTGGGACCTGAAGGATTATGTACTACTCCAATTTCCAGGGAATACAGCAATAGTAGTCATGATCTAGATCTCCGAGTTTCAGTGGAATTGGGGAAATTTTCTGAAATGGCTTGAGATTTTTTTTACAGAGATGGTAATCCAGAAGTGTGTCTGTGCCTTTGATGTTTTGTTTTACTGCTATTGGAGTTTAATATAAGATTCATGATCTTTTATAAGACCTCACCCAACAGCCTAAACTTTTAGTTAAAATGGTTTCCTGACATATTATTAGAGTCTTCATGATCAAGAGATCATGAATTCAAATCATGTTGCATTCGCATTTAATTGTGAATTTCTGCACATAACGTGGGACTATACTTTATTCACACTTCCAATCCAAAAGAACTAGGCTTTCACATGAGGGAGAATTAATATACGATTAATTCTTAGGCTTCATGCGGTAGTTTAACTTTTTGGGTGAAATGGTTTCTTGACAAACACAACAATTGGCTTTGTGTTTGGATCCAAATCTCTTAGATTCTTGTATGCATGGAGCTAGATTTAAAGTATTGTGTGAGTTCTCTTGATCCAAATCTCATATTGTTGCACTCGCCTATGCTTCTTCCCTTGTGCCTATATTTGGCATTAGACTTGGCATGCATTGTAGCTAAAGGAGGCTTTTCAAGTTTTTGTCTCTTGTTTTCTTCCTTTTTTTTTTTATTGGTTTATTTGTTTGCATGGATGGGCTAGGGCCCAGGTGAGAGCAGAAAGGAGAGGGGGCATAGTTGGGGGTTTCTGTACAGTGGATCTCTCAAGCGGGCCCCTTTCTAATGCATGTGCCACTTTGACCCTCTGCTTTTTGCATTTTGTGAGTGAGTAATATGCTGCTGGCCGAAGGGTTGATGATGAACTATGTGATCAATGATGTCCTTTTTTATTGTTTTTGACGGCCATCCAGGTTTAGATGAGACAATAATGGCAAATCTTGTTTTTACAGGTTGGGGCAAAGCTCTCAGACAAAGCCTGTTGTGATGGTGCTTTTGGTTCCATGGGCAATAAAGTTAAAACAAACTTCTGCAAAAGTTCAGGTAAATATTTGACGTGGATTTTTGAGTCAAAGCAAGGCTCATAATTTTGTGTTGTTAGGTATGAGTAGTTTTTCTAGGAAGTCTTTACGAAAAGAAAAAAAATGAAAAAAGAACTAGGTAAACCATAAATGCTTCAATTTTTTGGAATATAGTTTCCTAGTTTATACATCCTCAAGAAATTGCTAAATTGATTGTTGAAATCATTAAAAAACCTCCTACATGCTGTATCATTGTATACTACTACAGTTGCAGGAGTTTCATTTTTTGTTGGCATCAAATTATACTGCTTTTTCTTGAAAGCTTGCTCATGATATGGCGCTATCTAGCTACAAGGTTGATGTAAATGAAATTTCGAGCCAAAGTTTTTATTAGGCCATTAGGAACTGGTTCTCTCCTGGAATATATTGTCTTTTGTTCTTTTTCGTTCCCTTGTTCTTCACGCGGGTGGCATTTAAAGCGACTGGTTTGAACCCTGACACTTCAAATGTTTGGTAATTTTGGTTACCTATTTTAAAACCCTCCTTTTTTCCCACAGTGTTTTCAACAAAACTTTTGCAAATGACTACTACTATCTGAAGAACAAGTAGGTCACTGGGGATACCCTTTTCTGTATATAGCATCTCTTTAAACGAGAGAAGGGTACCGAATAGCCATGTTATGATGGCCCATCTTCTACACTTAATTGATTTCACTTTCACAACCTTCTTGGTCCATATACCAATCCATACCACGGCTCCATGGAAATATAGTCACCGAAGGGAATGACATGACATTGACGTAATGCTGAGGACCTATCAATTTTCAAAAATTACGACAAGAATACGGTGATGTTATGATTGTAATTTTTTTTTTTGTGTATATATTAATTTATATTCTACTAATTTGATTATACTCTATTATATATAACTTCAAATATTAATTTTTGTATTCATTTTTTATGTTAATATTTGTTGACAAGTTCAAATGTATATATTTGATATGAATATAACATGATATTTAGTACAATAGTTATTTAAGATATATTGTAAAGTATAATACCTCCATTAATATGAATATTAATCTTATTTTTTCTTATATTGGACTAGTCATTGTGCTTGCCACAAAAGAAAAAAAAAAAAACTCATTTTGTGTGGACGGATTATTAAAAATTGTGAAAAAAAATGTGATTAATTTCACGTATATCCGTCTGATATACTATTTAGTGCGTTTGCCTGGGTGTTTACCTTTATCGTTTCTTCTCGTACTAAAACATATATTTCTTCTATTTTCTATTTGTGAATTGGAGCAAGGGAACATTCGGGTCAATTACTTGTCAATCTGGAAGATTCTATTTTGATTTGCGTCCTGTTCTGATCCCCCTCCACCCAATGTGATGTATACTTTAATTGTTTCAGAATCAATTACTGTTATTGTATGATACTTCCTTTTCTTATAGATCAATTAAAAGAAAAAGGACATAGGAAGAAAAGAAAAACCGATCGAGGCCTGGAATCAGTGACCAAATAATTCGTTGTGTTTTGACAATTTTACAGCGATCTAAAGCGATAAGTGTTTAATTCACAAGAATATGCCCCTGCTGCTGATGGTTGCCAAGTCAAAATATGATGCATGAAGGCATTCTGATGCCCCATTGAAAATCATTAAAAATAAAAATAGAGAAGCAAACATAAATGGTTCATGGAGTTATTAATTAAAAGAAGTCAACTCCGGCCTTTTATGGCCATTATGAGACATGCAGATTCAATTTAACAACAATTTTACTAGCTAGACATTTGTTATCCCGCTTTGTTTCATCTCGCGACACTTTTCAGAGGATCACCAAACAGCGAGTTGTCTAGCTAACAGTGATATTAATTTCAGTGATTATGTTCGTTTTCTGCCTTTCGCGGCAGAACTGAATGCCTTAATTTTATTCTTCTCGAATAGCTCTCGCTGACATCCTTCTCAAGTCTGCCATATTGATGTGAACAAAAACATTGTCTCCTTAGGTGTGATACCTTATAAACAACAAATCAGAAAATTAGTTAGAGACTATATGAGACTATATGTAAAACACAAATTATTAGAGTACACCAAAGGTATGAAGAAGCTCAACAAGAGTTCAACTGTGATCTCAGAGAGGAGAACTGAGGTCGAAGCTGATTTCGAAGCAGAGTGGGCTGCCAATCATTAGTTCCTGGTGTTTGGACGCCAAGAAATCGTGGGAAACTTACAAATATTTTTTCAAAAAGTGTAGGAAAATGGTAGGAAAACTAATGACCTAAGCTAACAGTCTAAACCTTGTGCTACATTTTGCTCGGAAAGAGGAGGCTATTCGAGTGTGCGCCTAGACCTTGTGCCCCTTTTAGTCTGAGCCAGCTAGCTGGCTTCTGCTCCCCCATCTAGGGCACTAAAACATTGTTGCTTTGCTCGGGAGAAGGGAAAAGGATAGAGGGAGAATGAATGTCTAAGTGGAGGAGGGAATCGGCCTCATTTTCCACCGTGACCCAGTTTTCTGGACTTCTCCAGTGTTGAAGAGAAAATACCCATTTCCTTCCGAGTAATGCAAAAGCCATATTTTTCCTAATTACTTACCATAATTACAACTATAACAAGAATAAAATGCCAAAACCCCATGGCGGACGATTAAATTTCCCCCTTCCTCTTCTCTCGTTGTCATACTTTGATTGACCGCTGAGAGTAGATATTAACCGTAATTTGCCATTTTCTATACAGATAAATATTTGTTATCATGAGTTGTATATAAAATGTGTTGTATAATTTTTGACAAAGATCGTATAAAATTTTTTAAAATGGCATACAACGATGATTGGGAGTATTATAAATATGTAATTTTACTTCTATTTTTCTGAAAAAAAAAATTATTTAGTTTTATTTGACGTAAAAGGTAAAATTGGTAGTTTAACACATTACTTTTTTTTTTCCTTACTTTTCACTCGTTTCCGAACAAAGAATATTTAAATTTTTTTTCTCTCAAATTATATTCTCCTAAATACAAGGAAGATGAAAATTTTTTCTGCTATAATTTTCATTTTTCTCGCTTTCCTTCCTTCCATTTTCCTTTTACCCCAACTTTTCGGCCAAACAAGGAGAGAAATGGCATGTCACATATTTCTGACCCCTAAGAGGTTGAAACAATTCTCTTTTCATAGGCCTACTCCTACTCTATTTGTATCTTCCCATGCCCATTACCTAGCCCTTGATATTAGCTTCTTTTGATCCCTCGCTGCAAGCCAATCTCGATTGAACGAAATGCGGAGTATTCTATCATATCTAGCGTATTGATTTCCTTCACTGCCCACCAGAAGGGCAGATACTAATGATGCAAGTCTTAGGTCTAACTTTGCTCCAGGTTGCAAGTCATCCATTATTCTACATCGAGGATGGAGCTGTACAGGTTTTTTCTTTTCTTTCTGTTTTTTTTTTTTTTGTTTGGTCCAGCGTGTACAGGGTTATTTTCATTAGCCTGTAAAAGTCAAGACTTACACTTTGTTTGGAATATGAGAAAATGGTGGGAAAAAAAGGAGATGAGAAAGAAAATGGATTAGAAAAGGAATAATTCATTGTTTGGGAACAACTAACGAAAGAAAATCATTAGAAATATGTGACAAAAATTGGTGTGAGACCCGCCATAAACTTTTCTCACCCTTTTGGTGAGAAAAGCCGTGAAAATGCAGACAGCCGATGACACTAATTATATAAATACGAAAATACCCCCAGCATATTACTATCACTAACCTCATTTCCTTTCTTACGGTAGATAATTAACATCAATCTAAAAACTTTTTTTTAGTAATTATCCTCAGCTTTTTGGTAATTATTAATGACCCCAAAACAAGTTAACCTCAAAATGGGTAAATTGTTATGCTACGCTCTCTCAGCTTATTCTTGGTTCTTATATATCTTACAAGAGTTCAAGATTACTGACCACATGGTTTCTTTGACTTCAAAATACATTTGAACCATTAAGTTTTGAAATTATGTCATATTTTTCTTCTTCCTAATAGAGTAAAATAGATTTTGCTTTTTTCTTTTCGTTTTTATTGGGCGCCAAACATTTTTCTTATTTATTTATAAAATGCTATCCATCTATTTTAATGTTATATATATATATATATCAAATCATATATTAGTTGGTATATAAAGACATATGTGTCATTTTCTGAATATTTATTTTCTTTCTCTAGACGAAAAATTATATTTTTCATTCACTTTCTTTCACACCCTTCTTTAAATCCAAAGCATTAGGGCAATGGGACCGACAACCAGCCAATCCATAAGAATTCCTAATGAAGGCACAGAATGGACACAAACTATACTAGTACACATGAAATTTGATGAATTCTTTGAAACTATCAAAGAAGACCTAAATCTGGGTACCTATTTATTTGTATTGCATGTACTTAATTCCTATCCCACAAAAGTTTCATTTTTGCTAAAAACAAAAGTGCAGTTGACTCTGATATGTTGGAATTCCTCCGACAATTTTGAGGGCAAGCCACCCCAATCCTAGCAAGCCCCACACTCATAAACAATTTATCAAAACGTGTAATAAACTTAATATAATTGTTAAAGATGAGATTATAGACAACACAACTTAAAAGCAAGAAACAAAGGCTTTGATTGTGTTGTTCAGTAATCGTTGACCTAGGCTGCAATGCATCATTATCGTTAGGCACCAATTAATATACAAAATCTAGTAACATACAAAAATGTAAAACTTCTAAAGACATATGATGTCTATCTACTCCTACAACTAGTCTTAATTAGAGACTAGGAACAAAAGGCAATCAGCAAATACAAAAATGGGTATTAGATTTCAAGCAATTGAGCTTTTTCTTTCTTTCTTTTTTTTTTTTTTTTTTTGCATTTTTTTGTTAGCAAATGTTAAGGTCTAAATCTTGGATATTAAAACTAAGAGTCCAACAGCTTTGTTATTAGATCATGCAGTAGGTGTCATAAATTTGTTATTCTAAACATACACATTTAATCATAAATCCAAACAAAAGTAATATAATCATATATCTCAGCTGCCAAGTCAAGGGAGATGAGATGTAGAGCATTTCAACATTGGATTTAGGTTTTATAGACTTCAAAACCCTTGTCAATTAGGGTCATTTAGGGAGATAGTTGCCAACAAGGCTTGGAGAGATTGATTTTAGGAGAAGAGAAGTGAAAATGAAAATTGTTGGTGAATTTTCAAAAATGAAAATAAGTCATCTTTTCTTTTTTTTTTTTTGGTTTACTTAGTAGCTATATTTTGTAAAAACATCCTTCAATAAAATAAAAAATACATATATATACATTAAAAATTTGAATTTATTAGACTTAACAAACACTTTTTTTTTTTTTTGCAAAGTAACTCATATACTTATATATATATATATGTTGCAATCATTTACATAATATAGAAAAAATAATTCCTCTTTGATTATTATCCTTTGTTCATGACTTTACTATAAAAAAATTAATAGACAATAAAGTAAATATAAAATTTTATCAAAAGTTTCATTTTAATTGTATAAAATATAATCAAATATATTTCATTTTATCATATGAGAAAATCTGCATAACCTTTATTATTTCATAATAAGTGTAAATTTTATTTTAAAAAAATAATATTTGATATACGACTTAAATTTAAAACAATTTTTCAATTTTTAGATAGCCTAATTTTCGTTTCTAACAAAAAATTATCACAATTATCTTAATTTATGAAATTAGTTAATGCTACTTGATTTTTTTTCTTCCTTTTTACTATTGAAAGGATGAAAGCTTATGAAATATTAACCTTAACTAACTATTAAATGAGACGTTATCACCCCTAAAGCATCCTGATTAGTAATAGAAATACTTCTATTGGCAACCCATGGAGGATAAGCAAGCTATTAGTACTAAAGTTATTCCTTAATAACAAGACATATTTAACTTATAAATATGCAACCTGATTGCCTTTGCCATAAACATGCAAAAGACAAATAGGATAATCCCTTTGCATGAAGTCTTTACAATTTTTTGATAAGATTGGCTTATCAGTGGCTAGTTGGAACCTTCTATTGTATTGCATCAATGACTTTCTTTTTTTTTTTCTAATCCAACTCCAACCAAATCTTTGATACCTCAAAATGTCAAGTTAGCTTTAATTCTCAAAAAATGCACCATAAATCTATTGTGAAGGCTAAATATAACCTAATGTGTTAGTCAAAGCCTCTTAACCAAATACTCCCATGATCACATAAGACTTTACTAGGCCTTAATAAGGTTAGTTTCCTTTGCAATATGTCATCAATTTTTACTTTGATCAACTTCAATTTCAATGATGTCCAACCCACCACTTTTACCATACACTCCTTTCAAAAGTAATTGGTCAATCTTTCACTTCTTGCCCACACATCTCATCTTGAAGGATTATAATTAGTCATTCTATGATATCATAATTAAAAATTCTAACCCTCATGAATGGTCTCATAAGGTCTCTCCAAAGATTAGTTGTCAATCAATAATCTCTAAGTAAATATAAGGTATCCTTAATGTAAAGACTACATAAAGGGCACATGTTGAATTGCCTAGAGTTGGGATCACTCATGATTAATTATGATCTTCCCATAGGCAACATGTCATAAGAAACACTATACTTTCTCTAGGCATTTAATTTTCCAAACATTATAGAACTAAAAGCTTGATTCAATATCCTCAATCCAAGATAGCAAAGCATCATATGTCATTTTGATAGAGAAAGATCCATTAGGCAAGGCTAATACTCTAGTGTTGTGTGCCATACACCATAAGGTAAAAAGGGCTACTACTTGTAAGGCATGCCTTAATAATAAGTCATTCATCTTAAACAAGTCTTATGATATGGAAGAGTCCCAAGAGCGTGTTACAAGTAACTATGATTCATCTTTGTTTAACTAGTATAAAGTGCGACACTCTGAGGTTACTAGTACCTACCCAATTGTCCATCCAAAATCTTGTAGTTATGCCATTATTAATGCACCAATTTAACCCCCTTTTTTCGTGAACTCTTAGGTATGTACCATCCCTCTCCACATATGTCATACCACCCTTTTATAATTAATATCACACTTATCAACCTAACAATGTTTGCCCCATAGGACATATCCTTACAAATTATCATATTCTATTAAGAAATGTGGACATTATTTTATTAATAATTTCAGTATCCTTGATTCCAAGCTCTTTTATCCCTTTATAAAAAGTTTAATCCAACTTCTCACAAAGTAATCTTGAAAGGGAAGTCATTTGTATTGTATATGCAAGCAAAAAAAAAAAAAACCTACTTAATAAGGGTTATCGTGCCTATAAAAAAAAGTTAGCTAGCTTTCAACCTAACCACTTGCTCTAAACCTAGTCCAATGTGCTCTTATAAGTTTGAGATGAAATTCTACCATTTAATATAAGCAAGCAAAGGTACATTGCAAAATCCTCTGTGAGGCTCAAACTCGCTTCTCAACCTAAGCACCTTTAGTTAAGTTCTTATCCACACTTTTAAAGATTAACATTTGAGATTTTTTAAAGCTTATACATTGGCTAAAGTTTAAGTAAAAAATCCAAAAACTTCTTTGTTACATGAACTTGGTCCTTAATGGCATGGGCAAACAAAAATGACATCATCAGTAAAGAATAGATAGTATAACCCCAACCCTTGTTTTAACAAAAAGAATGGTTTCCAATTGCCCACAATAAATTTAATTTTAAATTTATCAATTCCTAAAATTTGTTTTTAGGATTTAGAAATATAGTTTTGATTTATGTATTGTTAACTATTACCTTCAATTTTTAAACCTAATGTTTTAAGAAAAACAAATACAAAACAAAAAATTTTAATAGAAATAAATTCCAACAAATTATTGGTGAAAATTCCTAATTTATTACATTATTCAAAAATTACTTTTCTAGAAAAATGGATTTTATCAAATATACAAATACTTAGATAAATAACTCTTACAACAAAACTTGCACAAATAATTTAAGAAGAAAAAAAACATAAAAATAATATTTCCTTTTCAAAAATGACAATATATAAGTATTTTTGAGGTAAGAAATTCTACTCGTGAAATTTCTCTAAGTTTAAAGTCAAAATTTGCATAAGTAGATTTTAACATAACAATTTCACAATCTTATTACACCACTAAATCAAAATCTAATAAATCACCTTTAATGTCTCTTACATATAGTGAAATGTAATTTTCTAATCAATTGAACATAATTAAGAATAATTATTTTATATTAGACAAAGATTTATGAAAAAAAATTATTTAAAAAGCAACAAAAGAAAAAGAATTTGATTTTTTAGTAATTATTCAGAAGAGAAAAGACATAATTTAGACAAGTTATTCTGAAGATTTAAACAATTTAAGACTATATATAAAATTCTTTAAATAGTTTGACATTTATAAATATAAATTTAAATTGATAATATTATTGTTATCAAGTCTCAAAAACAAAATCGACAAACATCTAGAAATAAAACTATAATTTTGATACACTAACCAATGGATGAATATAAGTTTAAATATACCAACAAAATGGTTACAAACACTCCTTTCAAAATATCAAAAAGCATATCCAAATTCAATTGTCATTACTTAAAAGGATGTTAAAAATATACAAAATTAAAATAATTATACAAATAGAATATTAAGTGCAATTGCATAACAAATTCAAATAATAGAAAATGACACTTCACAAATAATTGAAAGATCTAATTAAAAATCAATACTTATATTTAAACTTTTATTTACTCCATTAGAAATACCTGAAAAAATTAAATTAAATTAAAATCAAAATATGATGATCTTTTAGAAAAGATAATGAAGAAATTAGAAGCCTTAAAAATTAAGAGTGAGGATAAAAAGAAAGAGACACATGTTTTAAAAGATAAAGAAGAAATTGAAATTTTAGAAAGACAATTTGAGAAAAACTTGAATATAAATAAATTAAGCAATAATAATAGAGAACAATTTAGTAGACCAAAAGTAAAATATTTTTATAATAAACCATCATTTCTAGATATAAAATAGGAAATTAGAAATCAAAAACTTGAAATATAAATATTAAAAAATGAAATAAACATAATAAAACAAAAACTTGATACAAATGAGCAAAAACTTTTAAATGTTATAAATAGAATAAAATTTTTAAAATGGTATATAAAAGTAAATTTAATATTAAATAATGCATACCACATGACATTAATAGCATTACTAGATTTCAATGCTAATAATAATTTTATACAAAAGGGCATTATTATTAATAAATTTTATGAAAAATAAGACAAATATTAAGAAGTAAAAGTGATGAAAAATTAAAAATTAACTATAAGTTAAATGTTACTCATATAATTAAAAGAAAATATGTTTAAAAAATACTCTTATATTGATAAAAAATTTAAGTCAATATTTGATTCTAAGAACACCTTTTTTTTTTAACATAAATTTATTCTTTCAAAGTAAATTTTTAAGGAATAGTTAATATTATAACTAATAAAAAAATTTGTTTTGAATTTATATCTAAGTTAAGGATGTCTAAAATCAACATATTAAAAAATAAATCAATATTTAAATAGTTAATCTTAATATAAAAGAAAAAACATTTATACTTTTTAAATAAAGAAATAAATTATAAAAATAAAAGAAGATATACAAAAAAAAATCAAAAGATTATTAAGAATTTTATAAACAATTTGATAATAAAGTTATGTGCTAAAATACCAATTGCATTTTAGAGAAAAAAAACACATTATAAAATTATCATACATAAAAGGCTTTAGTGAAATAGATATTTCAAGTAAAGCACGACCTATACAAATAAACAAAAAATTATTAGAATATTGTAAAAAAGAGATAAATGAATTATTGGACCTAGTAAATTATCATGATCATTTTTTCATTTTATGTTAATAATTAAGTAGAAATCAAAAGAGGTACTTCAAAGTTAATAATAAACTAAAAACAATTGAACAAAGTACTTGAGTAGATCAAATTTCCTATTCCAAATATAAGAGATTTAATCAAAAGATTAACAAGAGCAATAATATTTTCAATATTTGATATAAAATTTATATTTGAGCAAATAAAATTGATGAAAAATATATAAAAAAATTACTTTTATTGCTTTTTTCAAAAATTACAAGTAAAATGTTCTATTTAAATTTTAAAATGTTATGAATAAAATATTTAATTCATATATAAACTTTACAATTATTAATATAAATGATATTTTAGCTTTTTCAAAATCTATAAAAGTACATTTTAGTCATCTTAAAAAAAATTTAATATTATTAAAAATAATAATCTAGTATTTTTTATTAAAAAAATAAAATTATGTCAAATTAAAATCAAATTTTTGGAATATAATATTTATCAATGAATTATTACTCCTATTGATAGATCTATTAAATTTACAAATAAATTTTTTAATGAAATAAAATATAAATAATAATTACAAAAATTTTTAATTATATTTTTTATTTTCTTCCAAATTTTAAAACTATATATCTTCCATTATATAAAAGACTAAGAAAAAATCCTCTTAGATGGAATAAAGAAATGACAAATTATTTTTAAAAAAAAGTCATTAGTCCAATATTTACCATATTTAGGAATCTCCAAACTTAATATCTTTTTAATTAAAAAAATAATGTTTTAGATTTAGGATATAAAAGAATATTAAAATAAAGAATTAATAATAAAAAATTTATGGTAAGACACCATTCTAAAGTATGATAAAGCTCATAAGAACTATTTAAAAATAAAGTTTTAAATATTATTTTTATGCATAATGAGTTTTTTAAATGATTTTTTTAATAAAAGGTTTTTACTTTATATTTATTGTCAATTGACAAAATTTATATTAAAAGTTAATGTTAAATTTTGATTTGTAAACAAATTTTTGTAAAATAGCATTATCTTTAAATTTAAATTTTGAAACTCAATTTATTAAAATAAAACTCTAATTTTTTCTTAATTTTCTCTTTAAAGAATTTCTCAAAGAATATCAGGTGTTAGTAAAATGAGTAGTGAAAATGTTACAAGAGATTCATTTAAAATTATTGCACATAAAGGATCCATGTTAAGATCTTCATCTACTAATAAGTTTATTGTCTTACCATAATTACCACCAAAAACATGTTACCCATAATGTTACTTTAAAAAATTATCATGAAACATTATAGCTAAAACCAAATGCACCTCCCTTAATTGTTAATACTAGATAATCCAAACTAGTATCTCCCTCTCCTTTAATTAAACCAACATTTATGCTTATATCTTAATAGTCAACTTCAGCTTCTCCTTCATTAATTAAACCAATAACTCTTTCTTTCACAAAATTTGTAATTAAACTTACAACTATTCATATTTGCTTAATTGAAAAGGACATTCGTTGTTAGATCAACCACCAAATTTTAAACAAATTCTTCTTAAATTCTTACCTCTAAGATCTCATATTTTATTTAAAGACAAAAGTAAAACTAAACATTATTACAAGTTTATTCTTATAAATACAAAGTCAATTGAAATTATACATACTATAAACCCCAACAATTCCAATCATATTACTTTTTCAAAAATCAAAATTACTAGATTATTAACCCTAAAAAATAGGACCAAAATGACTTATGTCAAAAAAAATGAAATACAAACTTTTTACTACATAAAATTTTCTCAAAAGTTCCTATTACATCATATAATTATCATAATTATATTACTGTCAATACTAGTGTATTATACTTAGGAAATTTGAATCATTCCTAATTTATACATTTTTACCATGACATTTCAACATATGTCTAAGTTGATTTTATGATTAATGGAAAAATTTCAAAATAGAAGAAAGAATCTTAAAAAAAGGAATATTAGCTAGTTACGCCTATTATGCCAAAATGTGGATAGTTCATCTTCCCCCAAATTGTTTTTTCTCTATTACCTTTAAAATTCCAAGGATTTTAAGTTGCAAAAATAGAAAAAAGAAATTATCCAACTCTTTATCCGTCTATGCTTGTAAGCCATAGTCGAGTACTATAATCGAATTCAAGACCTGCAATTGGTTGCTCCACCAACAGAGTTGGCTACCTTATTTATTGCAAAAGGCAAAATTGAAGCCTCTCTGGCATCAAGTACCTCGCCAGAAAATTACATGCAAAAATTAAAGGAAAAATTATCTCAAATATCTAAAGAAGACATAGAAGAACTAGGTTGTGACTCATAATACGATAATGAGTACCCAGACTATATGATAACGAGTACCCAAACTATGGATCATGTCTAATTAATTAATTTTATAATTAGAAAAAACTTTATTTTTCAAAAGGAAATCAAATAAAATACAATAATGTGTAATAGTACAAGATGACATCAATAATGATGTTACTATTAAATTATTTAGATGTTGGTGTAAGATCTTATGTTATTTAGAATTCAAAATTGTTCTAAGTCCATCAGATGCATTGATAAATAGCTTGTTCTCTTTGAACAAAAGGCAAAGTGAACTTGAGAGAAAT
This sequence comes from Bruguiera gymnorhiza, assembly GCA_020883675.1. Classification (NCBI taxonomy): domain Eukaryota; kingdom Viridiplantae; phylum Streptophyta; class Magnoliopsida; order Malpighiales; family Rhizophoraceae; genus Bruguiera; species Bruguiera gymnorhiza. The sequence continues at coordinate 44,392 of JAIRCJ010000030.1, forward strand.
TGAAGAGAAAACAACAAAGAAGCCCTCAGAAGTCCATCAGACTTCAAAATATGCCCTTCGAAGCTTTCTTTACTCTGTAAGTCTTCTTTATTGATAAATTTCTAAAATTTTATTGTTCTTAGTAAAACTTTTACATACATCTTTACATTCTCAAAATGTTTTCCAATTTATGTCAAATTGAATTTCAAAACAAGAAAAGTCCTTTTCTTGTTTAATAAGGCTACTTGTCACATTTTTATGATAATTTGTATGAGTTAAAATTTGAACTTCCTACATCCCTTAAGAACTTTATTTTTGTGGTCTACCAATCTAAATTTCAATTTTGTTTTGTACATCAAATGTTTCTTATTCTATCAATATACCAAATAAGCCATCCATACCCCCCCCCAAAAAAATGAATTAATGCAGTTTAAAGTTACTCTCCAAAGGGAACACCAGGATTCTTTTGCTTCTCTTGGCAACCTTACTTGATACTAATTCTCTTTTTGAATCAGTAGGAATTATAAACTAATAAAGAGCGAACAGGCGATAAAAATGTGAGACTTCACGAAATAAACGGTGTATAGGGCAATCAACATTGTTAAATCCTTCATTAAGCCAGGAGGAAAATCAACAATTAAATACTCAAACATGCTTTGTAACTTGGTAACACAAATGAAGATGTAAATGTGGATATATAACCCAAATGTTTTAGGACCATAACCCAAAATAATTAAAGTGGGTATAAATACCCTTTTGGCTGAAAAATAAAAAAAAAAAAACTTAAAAGAAGAGGAGAGAGCCGGTCAGTCATGAGAAAAGAAAAATAGGGCTGCCGAAGGGAAGAGAAAAAGAAAAAGGCTACAGAAAGAAAGGAATCAAAAGGCAATGTTCTTTGATCTTACGTTTGGAAAGAATATTGGTGTCCGATTAGCTTAAAACTTGGATGGTTGATAGAGGGCGTTTTGTTCTTATTTCTGAACGGTGGAGATCCGGTTTCAAGTATAGTAAGTCCTGCTTCTCTTCAATTTTTCGTAGGTGTATACTCTGGGCAATTTTCTGTGTGCAATTTTGATCAACCGTGTAATTGGAAGATTGTTTGTGGTCCGATCGAGTTGATTTTTAGTCAATAGTTGGAGGACACATAGATCTTCTTAGCGGACGGTTAGATTAGGTTTCTGTGAACTGCAAGGGCAGGTTTTCCATTCAAACCGAAACCTCTCAATTCTAGTAACTTTCTACTCTCTCATCTGTGGTAGAATTGGTAAACCGTGTGGATGGTTATTAACCTGTAGTCCGATTGAGCTGAAATTTGGACAGCTGGTAGGGGACATCTAGGGGTTCATCTTGAATGGTTAGATTACTTCCTTGAGATCTACTTGTTGAGTTGTAGTTGACAGCACATGGTTGGCCTGTCTTGCTTAACTCATTAGTCTCTCGTTTAATCCAAATTGAATTTTAATTGAATTTTGTTCAATTTGTTTGATGTAATTGAGGTTGTGTACCTCTATTGTACTCACTTGATTATAGTAGAGTTGACCTCTAGTTCAGAGTGTCCGTGGTTTTTTTCCCTTTTTGATTTGAAGGAGTTTTCCACGTAAAATTGGTGTGTTCTTTTGTGTGGTTTATTTGCATTGTCATTTTTGTTATTCAATCATCTCCTCACAGGTTCAAGCAAGCGGGAAAAGTTTCTTGGGCTATTTATACTCCGCTGCATCCTTTCTCCCATCAAAGTGGTATCAAAGGCAGGTTGGTGTATTTGACTTGTTTAAATGATGGAGTTAAATGTTAATAAATTGGTTTGTTTGAATGGCACGAATTATCATATATAGAGGAGTAAAATGAAGGATCTCCTATTTGTGAAGAAATTGCATTTTCTAGTATTTGCTACTACGAAATCTAAGTCTAAAATTGATGAAGAATGAGAATTTGAACATGAACAGGTTTGTGGTTTTATACGGCAATTTGTTAATGATAATGTTTATAATCACATTTGCAATGAGACATATGCACAAACCTTGTAGAGCAAACTTGAGACCTTGTATGCTTTAAAGTGTGGTAATAACAAGTTGTTCTTGTTAAAGAAAATGATGCAGTTGAGATATAATGAAAAGAGTTCAGTTGTTGACCACTTAAATGAGTTTTAGGGTCTTATTGATCAGCTATCAGGCATAGGCATTAAGTTTGATGATAAAGTTCTCGGGTTATGATTACTTGCTACCTTACCTGATTCTTAGGAGACTTTTCGAATGTCTCTTGCTAATTCTGCCTCTAGTGGTGTTTTATTAGTGGAACTTGTAAAGGGTGGTGTGTTGAATGAGGAGATGAGAAGGAAATCTCAAGGTTCATCATCATCCAAATCAGAGGTTTTAATTACTGAAAATAGGAGGAGAAGTCAAGAAAAAGGAAATGGTAAAATGATAGAAGTAAGAGCCGAAGCAAGTTACAATCTAAGTATAAGAATGTCCAGTGTCATTATTGCAGGAAGATGGGTCACATTCAGAAAAAGTGTGTCCGCACTGATAATGGTGGTGAGTATAATGGTCCATTTGATGAATACTGCAAAAAGTATAAGATCAGACACTAGAGGATACCTCCCAAGACACCACAGTTAAATGGTTTAACAACAAGGATGAATAAAACGTTGATTGAGAGGGTCAGATGTCTTCTCTCAAATGCAAAATTACCTAGATGCTTTTGGGGTGAAGTCTTGAATACAGTGACATATGTAATTAATTTGTCTCCTAGTGTTCTGCTACAAGGTGATGTTCCAGACAAAGTTTGGTTTGGTAAGGAAGTCTCTTATGACCATTTACGAGTCTTTGACTGTAAGATTTTTGTTCATGTCTTTAAAGATGAAAGAGGGAAGTTAGATTTGAAGACTCGGTAGTGTATCTTTCTTGGTTATGGTAAAAATGACTTCAGGTACCGTTTATATGATCTAGTTGAAAAAAAGCTTGTAAAGAGTAGAGATGTTGTGTTCGTTGAGGATCAAAACATTGAACACATTAAGAAGTCAACTCCTCAAGTTAATGATAATCCTATTGATATTGTTCCATTTCCTCAGATATCTTTAAATGATCCAGTTGACATTCATGGTGATATTCAAGAACATGATAAGAATGTTCAACAGGATCATAATATGCAGGGTGCAGGTTATATTAATACTCTAATAGAAGATCATCTGCATATACCTTCACCTCTATTTCAGTCACGAAGGTCCAATAGAATTCCAGTACCTTCTACTCGATACTCTCCTGATGAGTTTGTGATGTTAACTGATGAGGGAGAACCTGATTGCTATACAGAAGCAATTGAAAGTGAGCACAGACAGATAAATGAGATGAAATCCTTATATGATAACTCTACTTATGAGTTAGTAAAGTTACCTAAAGGTAAAAGGGTTTTGAAGAATCGGTGGATTTACAAAATAAAGTAAGAAAAAAATACTTCACGTCCACGATATAAAGCCAGATTGGTTGTCAAATGATTCAGTCAGAAACAAAACGTCGACTTTGAAGAGATCTTCTCACCGGTGGTGAAAATGTCTTCCATTTGAGTTATGTTAAGTTTGACTGCTAGCCATGACATAGAGATTGAGCAGATGGATGTGAAAATAGCTTTTCTCCATAGTGACTTGGAAGAAGAAATTTATATGAAATAACCATAGGGATTTGAGGTGGAAGGAAAAAAGGATCACGTGTGCAAGTTGAAGAAAAGCTTGTATGGCTTGAAATAAGCTCCGAGACAATGGTATAAAAAGTTTGAGTCTGTTATGGGGGAGCAAGGCTATAAAAAGATTACTTCTAATCATTGTGTTTTGTTCAGAGATTTACTGATGATGATTTTATCATTTTACTACTTTATGTTGATGATATGCTTATTGTTGGTCGTAATGCTTCTAGAACAAGTTAAAGTAAGAGTTGAGCAAGTCCTTTGCCATGAAGGACTTAGGACTAGTAAAGAAGATCTTCGGCATGTCAATCACTCGAGATAGGAAAAAGAAAAGGTTATACCTGTCCCAGAAACAGTACATTGAAAAGGTACTTCAGAGGTTTAATATGGATAAGGCTAAAGTGGTAAGTACTCCTCTTGCTACACACTTTAAATTATCCATTAACCAATGTCCTTTCATAGAGAAAGAGAAGGAAGAGATACAAAAAGTTTCATTTGCATCAGTCGTGGGCAGTTTGATGTATACAACAGTATGCACGAGACCTGATATAGCTCATGCAGTTGTCATAGTTAGTCAGTTCCTTTCAAATCCTAATAAAAAGCATTGGGATGCAGTGAAATGGATAATGAGATATTTACGAAACTCCACTGATTTGAGACTTTGTTTTGGGAGTGATAAGTCTATCTTTACTGGATTCACAGATTCAGATATGACAGGTAACATTGACTCCAGAAAGTCTACTTCAGGTTATGTGATTACTTTTGCAGGGGGAGCAGTGAGTTGGCAATTTCGATTGTAGAAGTATGTTGCATTGTCCATTATAGAGGCAGAGTTTATTACAATAACTAAAGTGTCTAAAGAGTTGCTTTGGATGAAAAGGTTTATAAAGGAACTTGGTTTTAAATAATCAAATTATATGTTGTATTGTGATAGCTAGTGTCATCCATCTTGGTAAGAATCCAACTTTTCATACTAAGTCAAAACATATTGACGATACAGGATGTTCTTAATTATAAACAGTTAGTACTTGAAAAAATTCATACAGATAATAATATTGCTAATATGATGACAAAAGTATTATCAAGATGGAAATTTGAGTTGTGTTGTACATTGGTTAGGATGGTCAATATTTCCACATAGTCGGGAAGGGGAGAATTATTGGGTTTATTGGTATCTTCCTATGTGAATATATAACTCAAATGTTTTGGGGTCACAACCCAAAATAATTAAAGTAAGTATAAATAACCTTTTGGTTGAAAAACAAAAAAAAAAGACTAGAAGAAGAGGAGAGAGGCGGTCGGTCGTGAGAAAAAGACAGAGGCTGCAGAAAAAGAGGAATGAAAAGACAGTATTCTTTGATCTTACGTTTGGAAAGAATATCGGTGTCCGATCAACTTAAAACATGGATGGTTGATAGGGGGCGTTGGGTTCTTAATTTTGAACGGTGGAGATTGAGTTTCGAGCACAGTAAGTCCTACTTCTCTTCAGTTTTTCGTAGGTCTATACTTTGGGCAATTTTCTGTGTGTAGTTTTGATCAACCATGTAATTGGAATATTGTTAGTGGTTCAATCGAGCGGATTTTTGGTCAGTAGTTGGAGGACACATAGATCTTCTTTGTGGACGGTTGGATTGAGTTTTTATGAACTGCAAGGGCAGGTTTTCCATTCGAATCAAAACCTTTCAATTCTAGTAACTCTCTACTCTCTCATCCGTGGCAGAATTGATAAACCATGTGGATGATTATTGACCCATAGTCCGATTGAGCTGAAATTTAGATAGCTGGTAGGAGACATTTGGGGGTTTATCTTGAACGGTTGGATTACTGCCTTAAGGTTTACTTGTTGAGTTGTAGTTGATATCACGTGATTGACTTGTCTTACTTAACTCATTAGTTTCTCGTTTAGTCCAAATTAAATTTTGTTCAATTTGTTTGATATAATTGAGGTTGTATACTTCTATCATACTCATTTAATTATAGTAAAATTAACCTCTAATTCGAAATGTTCGTAATTTTTTTTCCTTTTTTATTTGAAGAGATTTTTTATGTAAAATTAATGTATTTTTTTGGTGTAATTTATTTGTATTATCATTTTTATTATTCAATCATCTCTTTACAAGTTTAGGTAAGCGAGAGAAATTTTTTAAACTATTTATACTCCACTGCACGCCTTTTCCCATCAGGCTTGGTAAGACATCCAAAGAAAAATATTAGCTGACAATTAGTTGGAATGGAGGAACGTAAGGACTTAAATTCGGGTGGTGCCAGATGCAAGGCGGCCGTCATTTTGCCCCGTTACAAATGGCTGGATTTCAACATTTTTCATGCATTTCCAAGTAGGTCAATTTATCAAAAGGATGAATAGTCTGTAGGAGCTAATCATATGAACATTTTCTCTTCAAAAGGTACAAGGTAAACCAAATCGAATCATAAGGCCTCTCTTTCTTTTTCCCTATGTTTTTTTTTCTTTCTTGTATACCTTTTGAGATGGCTATACTGGGCGTAACAAAATCTCCTTCTACCTAATCAAGCGCTGCTTTATTTCGTCGGCCTGTCATTGGCTTCGGCAACCCATCAAATATTGGTCTCGTGATGGCTGCAGTGGTAAAGGCCTGTAAATCTGGTGCCAAACTCCATTTTGACGTCAGCCAGACCGAAGAACTGTTTCCATCCTCATCCTGCAAACTTGACGTGCTTGATGATTTTCTTACACCTGAAAATCCATTATCAGCCACAAGAGAATCCCCAAGAGCTATTGTTATGGGGGCCAAACCACCTGCTTCAGAATCAGTCAATGACAAAGTATTTCTGCTCACTGCTTTAGATCTAAGAGCTAAACCCTTTCCTGTGATGGTCAAAGATGCACCTCCACTATTGTCATCATTCCTCATCAACAATTCGGGGGAATGAGAAGTGAAGTCAGCTTCTGATTTCAGACGCCTTCTGAGCAATTTATCACTAGACTTCTCATTGTCACTTTCCCTAGCTTCAGTAATGAGCATGTCATCAATCAGTCTATTATTCTCATTTGGAAAACCAACTAAGCTTCTAGATTTCCGATGGTGGCTCAAAGGTGGTTGGGAACCTGGTGAGGGTTTTAAATACTGAGAATCTTCTATAGAAGGAGAATATCCCTTCTGAAATGGTGCCATCTCCAAACCTTCATAGGGATTTGTTTGTTTTGTGGGTGTGAGTCCATAGTACCCTTGTAAAGAACTCATGGCTCGAGAGACCTTCTGTTGTGAAGGATTCAGCCTCAAGGATTGGAATGAATCAAAGAGATCAGAATGCCTTCGATGAGGTGGGGTATGCTCCAAACTACAAAATACATTTCACATTTAATGCCAAAGAGAATCTCAAAGAGAAAAACAACAAAAGATAAATCAGAGCAATTTATTCCACAAGGAAAATTAGTGATAAACCACTAAAATGCTCTCGCTGTCTCACAAACTTGTACAAAATGCACAACTCCGTAAGATCAAAAGACCATCTAGATGGATAAAATTTACAGCACAAGGAATACAATTGTCAATCATTCATTCTCATGTGCATTTGCTCCAAAATGCCAAGAAACATGTACCTGTAGACTTCAAAGGACTTCATTTAGTGCATGGCACAAGGCATCTCATTAAAACTAGACATTACCCGGTAAAAGGTATTACCTGTTTGACCTTGATGCAGTTAAAAGGAGTAGGAATTCATAGAACTTTCTATCTAACAATTAGATTTGAAATTTTAGATATCTGTTGCGAATATCTGACAACAGGAATCATTGCAATTTCCACAGAGCAAGTTCAACATATAAACCCCAGTTCTATATTTTCTTTGCCGATGTGCAATAAAAATAGAACAATGCCAACTGGAAAAAGCAGCAACTGAGAATGAAAACAAGCACAAATAAGCATACGTATATGTACCCGAAAGCAGCAGAACCATTTGACAAGCAAGGAGAGGGAGGATGGCGACCGGGTAGGGGAATATGAAGCGACTTGAGTGCGAACATTTGGAGATCAGTAACCAGACCATTCATCTTCTTTATATCAGACACCTAAACAAACGCACGTGGAATTGGAAAAAAAATAAAAATAAAAATATCAATGGCCTTGGTGTCAAATAATGCAAACAGGCGGAGCCAAGCAAACAAGAATTGCAGGCGATGGCATTCAAACACCAAATAACCTCAAATTGATTCACCATGTATTTGGGTTTGATCAGACAAGACAACAATGGCATCCAGCAGATGCCATTGTATGTTATGTTTTGACATCAGGGGTGTACATAAGTTTTGCTCATTCATTCAACAAGGGCCCCAAGAACAAGCAGTTCCAATACTAAATAATCCAAACAAAACAGGCAAAGCAGAAACAGAGAGATTTATTATTTAAATCAATTGCAACGTCAGACAATATTTAGGGAGAGAAGGAAAAAAAAAAAAAATATATATATATATACACACACACACACACACACACACACACACACACACACACAGAGAAATGCGCAACGGGAAGTGGATCATAGACCGTACGACGATATTATGTAAAATTTAGAAAGAAGGATAAAAAAAAAAAACAGAGAAGAGAAACAAAAAACCAAAAAAGAAAGAAAGGGGTGGATGGGCATACATACCTCAACGCCGTACTTGATGGCGACACCGGCAAGAGTGTCGAATTTGGAGACAGGGTGTTCGATGAAGCCTCTACTATTATTGTTGTTGTTGTTGTTATTGTTGTAGTGGTGTTGATAAGGGGGTGACAGAGACGCAGTTAATAATGACGACGATGCAGTTGTTTTAGCACGAGGAGGAGGAGGAGGAGGAGGGGTCTTGTCTTCTTCTTCTTCTTCTTCATCTTCTTCTTCTTCTACGCCGTCGTCATTCTTGCCATTACAACTGAAATCACAAGAAGAAGATCCATCGGAAGCTTGACGGCAATCGTAATAATGATAGACGCGGTGATGATGATGATAACCGTTAGGATCAGGAGGCATCATCATCGTCATCTTTTCCCTTTCGGTCTGCATCATCATCAAATAAATAAGTTGAAACCAAAGGCCCAGATCAGATCTCAGATCGAGAATCAAAATCACAATCAAATGAGGGGGCGTGGGCCGAGAGAAGAAAAGGAGACGACGAGATGCGAAAGATGGAGGAAACAATCCCGTGCGCGCGAGTATGGCGAGGGTTGGGTTGTGGAGGGGCTTTTTTTCCTTTTTTCCTCTTTCCGTTTTTTTCTTGTTTGTATGTTTTTTACTTTTATAAAGAAACACAGAAAAACAAAACAAAAAACAAAGCAAATTCTATTGTGTGTTATTCAATAACATCCTGTTGGGGAATGAATGGGTTTCACAGCCCTTGTTTTGCGGGGGCAAGAGTCATGAGAGTCGCGCCACAGCCACTCCCACCGCCACCATCACCACCACCCTTGTCGTTCTCTCTCTCTCTCTCTGTCTCTCTCCCGTTTCAATTTTACTTCTGACTTTTTTTGGGGCTGGGGAGTGTGGGGCGGGGGATGGTGCCTCTTGTCATTGCCTCCCCTCACACCTCGCATGAACAGCGTTACAAAATATCTATTTACGGCACATTCAATCAATCCTAACAAGCTCTGCTAGTATAATAAATATTATTAGAGGACCATAAGCGGAAGGTTAGCCTACGGATGCCTGCCTCCCCCTCCCCCAAAGTAAAATTTCCACATAAATGTCGTAGATGTCTAGATAATTTCTTGGTTCACAAAAATACCCCCGATTAAATATACTTTCTACAATTACTCTTTTTCTTCTTTGAAATACATCTATTTGCATAATTACTATACTGCTTTTCCTAATTTCCTTAGGTTTGTAAGGATAATCTTGAAATATTTTGTAATGTTAAACAGAAGAAGCTAATAATATTCGAGGAGGGAAGAAAGAATCTGAAAATAAATTTACAAAGAAAAATGAGACTAATAAGACAATGATATTAGAGAATAAAAAACTGACTCGTAGTATAAAACCTTGTTTAATTTCATCAGATGAATCTTTCTAATAGTACCTTGCAGCCTGTGTGACGGTAACATGCCTGTACAATGCCGATGTAGGTACTGCAATTCAGTGTTTAGGATTATAATGAATGTTTTCAGTGTAAAGCCGAAGGAGTCTAATTGAATCTTATCTTATCCAAAACTAAATTGCATGCCAGAAATTTATAGACACTAATTTTAAAGGCCTCTACATTCTTACCATTAATTGTGTTCGGAAACCTGCACGCAACAATTAATTCTTGGAGGCTTAGAGCTGGTGGAAATTATACTTAAAATTCATTTATCAAAGCTTGTCATCCTCGAATATAGGCAGCTAAGTTGAGCTTTCCATTTTCTTGCCCCATCCGGCTATCAAGCGAGTTAATCATAAAAGAGGGAAGGGTGTTCTGAGAATGGAAGAGATATCTTAAGCCTCTCAAACAGTTGCACGGAAATTCGGAAGTACACCATGAAGCACACAAAACTTTTGTTTCCCCTCTTTAGACGACCAAATGCACAAACATCCTGCAGCCCTGCAAATTCTGTAAATTTGATATTATCAGTTGAGGTCCATCCTCCTATGTTATGGTTGGCCAAAATCCTGTCTCTTAACTTACTCTCTCACGCTTACACAGGCTCCGCTTCACCAGATTTATAAACAAATGGAGGGACCCCAATAACATGACAAAAAAATTACATCCAGAGGAGGAAACGAAGAACTACCCTACAAAATACAGCAGCAAAGCTATCCAAGATACCGAAGCAAAACTCCATCATTTCCTAGCACAAATCCCTTCCTGTCGTTGATAAACCTGAAAACAGAAATCATCAGTATCAATGCCTTGTAAAAGCATTGTCTCATGAAGTATTGGGCAGTTATTATTGCTTTGTGTTTGGTGGATAGGCTGATCTATAAAGGAATCCTACAGCATCCAAACATTTTCTTAGCATTTTCTCCTTATGCTTATCAAAGGCTTTCCTGTCTTCTACCGTTGAGAACTTGTCAGTCAACCAGGGATATAAAAATTAGATATATAGCTCTCACTATAATCACTCACTTCACTGAATAGAGATTTGCAGCAATATTGTCAGCTGCTTTATCACGGCTCCAAGTCTTGCCACCATTAGTTGTTCTCAACAGAACCCCACTGCCCCCTGCTGCCCAGGCTTCTTCCTGCACAAGAAACCATCTAAGTGCATAAAACATAGAAAATAAGACAGAAAGGCCATACTAAATTTTGAAGCTCACTAAAATGTACACTCATAATCCAAATGGAGAGTGTATACAAAATTGATTGATCATTTAATCAGAAGACCAACCATGACAGGCTGTCAAAAAATCAATCAAGAGCCTAATGGCTGCTTGGCTTCATTTCTGTTCTAGCAATTCAATCGCACATTCAACTCTTCACTCTTAACAAGTGTTAAAAATTAAGCTTCCATCACTTCAGCAATGCAGATATGCATGTGGCCAGCTTCCCTGAAATATAGAGGTAAGTGCTGTGCTCTCCATGATTGTAATCATTTTCCCACTCAGTAGCATTAATAAAAATCAAGTGAAGATTTGTTAGATTAGATCTCTTGCCCAGGTTAAATGTTGCTTCTTTCCAATTTGATTTATACTACATAAAAATATTCAATTTTTATGCTAAAGTGGTTGATAAAATTTACTATATGATCTATTCTTAAACTTCGCCCAACACATTAAATTTTTTAATTAAATGATTTTTTAATATAATATCAAAATTTTTATAACCAAGAGACCATGAGTTCAAATTATATTGCACTCACATTTAATTGTGAATTTTTGGATCTCATGCTTCCAGCCCAAACAAGCTAAGCTTTTGTTTTAACCCTACCTAACAATTTAAGGGTTGAATGGTATCTTGACAATGACAAATACGTCACTAGATTTATCCCAATATGCGTGACTTTCTATCTACATTTTTCTGAATGACAGCCATTATGAAAGTGATGTATAGGCACTACATGACTAATGAAAGTTCCACAAAATGCCATATCACTAACAAAAGTGCCACGCAACTCCATGCCATCAACAATATAGTGGCACATAAGCTTTATATTATTATTTCATATAATACATCATGTATTAAAATGACACAAACCTAACTGCAAATTTTTGGGTTGAGGTTTAGTCTCCATGACTGTGACCTAAAATGGCCCTAACTTGATAAGACCTGACCCATTTGACACTACTATTATAATTGGTATTTTCTGGTGGTAACTTAGTGTGGGAGAAAAGAAAAAAGGAAATTAAAACAGGCTAAAAAGGTTTTGCAATGATGCAGCAAAAGCAAACATGAAGAGCTGATTTCATATTGATGAAAGAAATAGAAATGCTAAGAGATATTTGTATATCAAATAACATTATTTTCTCCTAATGGAATCAACATAAAATCACTGTTAAGAGAATAGAGCTGAAAAAATCAGCTTTATTACATGCACATATGTTCTTAGTTGTTAGACATAGTTTTATTAATGAGTAAAGCTTATTGATAATTTAAGAGAGACCTGCAAGTGGAAGATAAACTAGCAAGAGAGGGAGAGAGTTGTTGATGAGAAACTAAAAATTGAAAATAAAAAAATTACAAAAATAGAGAGATAAGGAATTGATCTTTTTTAGGAGATAGACCTCCAATAAGTTAGAAATTTTGATAGATTTGACTGTTTAAATGAAAAAGCAATAGGACATTATATATATATATAAATTTAAGAATTTAACTTGATAACTCACTAATATGTAAACAAATATGCTCATTAATTTGGAAAAATGAAAAACAATTATTAAATAATATAATTAATAATAAAAATTCTCAATTAAGAGAATCATATCATTTTCCTACTCTTCAAATTAACCTTGTCCTAAAAAATGACTAGTAATAAATTTTGGAAATCACTCTACAGAAAAATGATATAACTCCCAAGTAGCATCCTTGACAAGAAAATTGATCCAATGAACAAGAATTTGAATGATAGCTCTATTTATATGCTTGATGATACATTAATTCAAGATAGTCTATGGCTGAACATTAATCACTATGGTGAAAGTAATGTTGGGTAACTAGCTACATGCAACTACATCCTCTCTTAATTTCCTCTTTAAATAAGAGATATGAAAGACATAGTGTATTTTGGCCCTTATTGGTAAGTCAAGAAAATAAGCAACGAAACAAATATGGCCAAGAACTTTGTACAACATAAAGAAGTGTAGAGATAATTTCATTGATGAGTGAATAGTGACAGATAATTGTCGATATAATTGAATCTTGAGATAGACTTAATTTTCAATTGGTAACTCATGTTTAGTACGATGAGTGTCAATGTACTAATTTGTCTAAATTTGGACTATAATAAGATTGTCTTTAAAAAATTGGAGTAACTTCTCCCTATCTTTTAAGTATTTATCAACTTGATTTACATGAAAAGACTTAACTGTATACCTTGTAAGACTAGATAGGACTCAATCATAAACAACTTCAAATGGAATCATCTTTGTTGAAGAGTGATAAGTGGTAGTAATACCACTTTGCTCAAGAAAATCATTTCACTCAATTCTTTAACTTGTTACTCATAAAACAACGAAAGTAACTTTTTAAGTATTTGTTAACTACCTTAGGTTGTCCATCTATTTGCAGGTAGTAAGTAGTGCTCATATTCAATTGTCTCTTGCAAGCAAAACATCTCCTTAAAAAAATTACCAGTGAAGACTTTATCTCGATCACCAATAATAGACTTAAAAATACCGTGCAATTTTACAATATTTTTAATAAAAACTCGAATAATAGGAGTAGTAATATAAGGATGACTAACAATATAAAAATGAACATATTTAATAAAACGATCTATGACAACTAAAATACTAGTTTTACTTTAAAATAATATAAGTCACTCGATAAAATTCATACAAATATTTGTCTAAAATTCTTCTGAAATAGACAAAAGTTGAAGAAGATCTAGATATACTACAGATTCACTCTAGTGATAATGACAAACATCACATTTAGTTAGAAATTTTTTTATTTCACTTTTCATACCCTTCCAACAAAATTCATAACAAATGCACTAGTAGGTACGAAGAAATCCTGAGTGTCTAGCAATTGAAGATGCATGAAATTCTTGTAAGATTGTTTCCTTCTAACAAGAATTAGGAACAACCACTATCCTACTCTTGTTATGCAAGTTAACAGAATTCCAAGTGTAATAGACAATCAAATTAGTTTCTTCTAGCAATTTCCTAATAATTTACTCAGTTTTATAATCATTACACCACTTATTCCAAATTTATGCAAAGGTATTACAAGCAGAGATAGTGATTATCATTAACTCAACATGTTCTAAAATGCGAGATAATATATCGACTACAAGATTCTTGCTTTTCTTCTTATAAACAATTTCATAATCATATTCCAACAATTTAGGATCTACTTTTGTTGCTCTATAGAAGAGATTTGATATTTCAATAAATATTTATACTTTTGTGATTAATTTGAATTTGAAAATACCTTCTAATCAAGTAAGGATATCATTTTGTGACTATATGAATCATAACTAACATTTCCTTGTCATTAACAAAGATACTGAGATATTTTGGCGATAAAGTTTTACTAGTATAGGCTATAATATGACCTTCCTACATCAAGACTACACCAATTCTAACTCCAAAAGTATTAGATTTAATAATAAATACTTTATTAAAATCAAGTAAAATAAGAACTAGTATAATAATTATAGCATGGTTGAGTCAAATGAACGCTTCCTTTGTTTTGTCACTTCATTTGAATGAATTTTAATTAAAAAAAGTAGTTAAATCCACACTGATCTTCCAATAATCATGGACAAACTTTTGATAATAACCAATTCATCTTAAAAAGCCATGTAATATTTTAATTGTTTTTTAAACTAGCCAATTTAGCATTCCTTAAGTTTTGGAAGGATTAATTGTCATACCTTCCTTGGAGACAATATAAATAAGGTATTTTACTATTTAACTAGCAAAACTGCATTAACTTCTTAACAAACAATAAATGGTTATGCAAAGTAGTGAAAATAGTTCATAGATGCAACATATGAGTATTAAGAGAAAAACTATATACCGAGATATCCTAAAAAAATATTAAGACAAATTTACATAAATGTGGTCGAAATATATTATTCATTTAACTCTAAAATATTGAACGAATGTTAGTAAGCCAAAAGACATAATCAAGAAGTTGTAATGATCATCATATATCCTAAAAGTTGTCTTCTGAATATCTTCCTTATGAACTCAAATTTGAAGATAACTCAATCTCAAATCAAATTTAGTGAATAGTTAGGTACCTCCTAATTCATCTAGTAGCTCATCAATAACAAGAATAGGATATTTATTTTTCATAGTGACGTAGTTAAGTATCCAATAATCCACACACATCTCCCAAAATTCATCATTTTTCTTCACCAAGAGAATAAGAGAGGAATAAATACTAACACTAAGCCTAATGATGCTAGGGTACAACATCTCCCTCACAATTTTCTTAATCTCTTCCTTTTGAAAATGCAAATAGCAATAAAGTCGAACATTAGTCAGTGTATTCCTAGGCAGTAAAGTAATATGACGATCATGTGCTCTCTTTAGAGATAAACCTGTGGGCTCAACAAATAAATCAGAAAATTTAGTCAATAATGCATGGATCTCCTTTTCCTTCGTAAAATAAAATTCTGTCACTTCTTTACCATACAAATACACAAAGAACCGTTGTTTACTTTTCATAGGACTCTCTCCATTCAATGACTTGTGACAATAGTGATCTTGCCACTATATCTTTCTTGTAACTCTATCATGTATCTATTCAACAAAAACTCCATTATTAACGTAAAAAAATTAACAATAATATCTCCTAAAATTTGCAATCAGTTAATATTAAGAATAATTTTATAATTTTCCAAAGGTACTAAAATGAGATCAACGTGAATAATCTAACCTTATAGTATGAACTTTACCTTTATACACTTTCCTTGATATCTCAAATTTCTCTCATTTTCAATTTTCACAACAAACTTGTCATAGTTCTCTATTGACAAAGTAAGTTTTTTAGTAATCTCCTCATCCATAAAATTATTAATACTATCCAAATCAATTAGTACCATCACTATTTTTCCCTTGAGAAATCCATCAATTTTTATGGTTTATGAATTAGAATATCTTGCTAACACATGAACTGCAAGCTCATTTATATACTCAACATGAATGTCATCATGATTTGGATACGTGTGATCATCATCTATCTCATCAACTTCCTCAACTAGCTCAATCACTAAAAACTTCCCTTGTTTACATTGATGTTATTTATGCCACTTCTTATCAAAGTGCTAACATTGTCCCTTTACCATTCGCTTTTCCAACTGCTCCTAAGTCAAGCATTTATTGTTAATAGGATGAATTGAAAAAGATGAGTTAATGTTACTATTAGTGAGTTTGTTGACTCTTTTAGCAATTAGATGATAATTTTTAGTGCCCAACTTCTCCTCCTAGAGGTGAGCAAAAGAAATAACTACTATCATTGTTCATGGCTAATGAGATTTGACTTCGCATTGAATGTTAGGATAAACCCTTCAATTAACATTCCCACCAATTACCTTTCTGACCAATATTTAGGTTAGTTAGTTAATCACTTGAAACGACTCTAATACTTAAGGACTATTGATATCTAACAAATTTTTATAAACTTTCCATCAACATTGTGATATTCTAAAGGCTTAAAGTGTACAAAAATACTTTTGGTAAAATCAGCCCAAGTCAATAATTATACTATTATATAACATCACCTTCCAATTAAATAAGTTTTTTGTTGTATGATGTACATGAAAATATTTTTTAATTTTGGAAATCCAATTTGTCAGATCACTCTTATCCTGATGAGGAAAATTCACTTTTATACATTGTTGTATATAGTCGTAGTCAACGCTTTTAGAGATTTCCACTTGTTCTTTGTATTTATTGGTAGATCTGAAAATATTATCTACTAACTAATTTTTGTTAGAGCAAAGATCATATGTTCAACCTTCTTAAGGAAGTATTGCATGAGAGATATTGATTTTTCAACATAGGATATTTTGGTATTAGAATTAGATGAATTGTGTGAAGACATAGTGTAGGACTACTAATTAATGATGATAAGATTTTTTTTTTTTGTCGAGTGAAGGGCATAAATTAAATGCTTTTTTTTTTTTTTGTGCATGGTGGTAAGATTATAGAACAAAAACAAAATCTCTAAAAATACTGCTTTGATACTAGATAATGAAAAATTAAAAATTAAAAATAAAAAAATTGCAAAAATAGAGAGATAAGGAATTGATTTACTCAAGAAAATCAGCCATAAACAATCACTTTAAGGAGATCAGTCTCTAATAAATTAAAACTTTAATATATTTAATTATTTGAATGAAAAAATATTAGGACATTTTATATATATATACTTAAGAATTTGACATGATAGCTTACTAATAAGAAATTAATTTTATCTACTAATTTGAAAAAATAAAAAATAAATATTAAATGACAGTTAATAATAATAATTTATTCATTAATAGGATTCTATCAATTATTAATAAGTAAAGATTATTGAGAATTTGAGAGATCTAAAATTGGAGGAGAAACTAGTGTCAGAAAGAGAAAGAGAGAGAGAGAGAGAGAGAGAGACAGAGAGGAGGAAATACAAAATGAAAAAATGTTGGTAGAAAAGAAGGGGAGGAGAGGGGAAAAGATAAAACAAGGAAATTTGTAAAGACCTACAGGGGTAGGCAAACTGACCGATTTTTTCTTTTTCCCTTTTTTTGGGGTATGGGGGAAGGGAGGAACCTAGATGGCCCAAATATTCTTATTCTTCTTCAGCCCTTTTTCTTTCTGAATAACAACTAAAATCCCATTCCTTCTAGTATTTCAATTTGTTTTACATGTCATCAAGCCTACATTAATTTTTTGTGTAACCCCAAACAAGTGGTAGACATATGAGGTAAAAGCAAATAAATTGTTCCCATTATAATTAAATATTAAGGGTAAAAAAAGTATTGGGTCCTAATACCTATGAAGTTTAGCCTTTTTGGCAATCCTTGCGTTTAATGACTTACCAAAAGGACCAATAAGCTCTAGTTTATTGGTATTGACGTTGTCTCCAGAGCTAAAAGTCTTGTGTTCTAGTATTCGTTAGTCAATTAACTAAAAAGGAAGGCTAATGGGCAAAATGCTTGCGCCTCAGGGACCAAGCCTCAAGGGAGATGGTGGAGACACCACCAATAAGGCCTGCGTGTGCCTTGCCTAAGACATGCATCTTAATAACTATGCCTACTCAATTGCATTTGTTGATTGTTGTTAATTATCCATATAGATTTACCTTGGATATCATGTAAAAAGCTTAGAAAAGCTGCATTTGTGTCAGTAGCCCCGGAAGCAAAATTGCTTTGCAAATGAAAACAAAGGCAAAGTCAATGCATGGTGGTTTCTTTTTATAGGGAACCAGTCTACAAATGTTTTGGTATCAAAATGGTATAACAGATGCTTTCTAATCCATACCACACAGTTCTTATGTCACCACCACATGCCAAGGCCATTCATCCACCGATACCATCATGAGGGAGAAATGAATTATTGTCACTAAATAAGATATTAAAAGGGCATATTGATGTCAAACTTTTTACCTCTGATCGATACCCCACGTCAAGGATCCCAAAGCCCCTACTTTGCACTGGAACTTCCTCAAATTCCTCTGTTATCTGCAAGGTTAAAGAAGCTTGCACTTCAATGCTTCAGAAGAATAAAACATCAAGCAGAAACCGAGTATAATAATTTAAATAGACAGGAGATTGGGGCTGACAGAATATAAGTATGCACTAGCACATATCCATGTATATGTATATGCAATTTGTTTGTGTGTAAAGTCAGGTTATACTGTAGGAAAAGCAAAAATAAAAGAAGAAATCAAATTCAAATAAATAAATGAATAACAAGAAAAATAAAATTCCAGGATAAAGGTGAAAACAAAATTCTAGGAGCAATGTTCATGCAACATCTCAATGTCCTATTATATCTTGAAAATAAATTTACACTGGGAGACACCCCATCCTGTGCAGAAGTTTATATGCATATTAGATAACAATAACAACCATATAAAGTAATTTACCAAGACTCTTTCAAACTGTAAGAAACAATGGCACCCAGTAGAAAGTAACATTTTTGCTCTATGGAACATGTGAGAGCAAAAGTTTATATGCATATTAGATAACAATAACAACCATATAAAGTAATTTACCAAGACTCTTTCAAACTGTAAGAAACAATGGCACTCAGTAGAAAGTAACATTTTTGCTCTATGGAACATGTGAGAGCAAATAGGTTTTTAAGAACAACTATCTGTGCTAGATTTGTTATTATTGATTTACATATTATATGATTTTAGTCCCAATATATGGGTTTATATAATGTGTGTAATAGTGGCTATTTTGGTCAAGATTTTAATTTTAGATTTGTCATAAAATATTGGTCTAGAGACACAAGAGCTCTTTATCCTGAAAGCAATTCAATTTTATCACAGGTGTGAATTGCAGGGATTTCTTTTCATTGTGTCAAATATTACTGGGATAAAAGGACGTGTTGTCATGTTTACTTACTCCTGTGCCTTTGCTGAGATAAAGTCCCCCTCCACGAACAAGAAGCCAAAGACCACCATCAGCCCTCCATCCCATATTCTGAATTCTTCTTGCAACTGCTCTATTATGTGGCTGCCAGAATGCCTGCAGATGGTATAAATTGATGAATCACAGTTAGGATATATGCAAATCTCTGACAGAAGACAACAAATAAGCCAAAAATAACTGCTGATATATGCAGCTCCTTTACAGAGGTAAGTATCATATAATAAAGAAGTCAAATATAAGATCACCTTATCCAAAAACAGGGAAGGCAATATGAGGAGAAGAGAAAAGGCAAACAAATAAATCACACAGATGAGAGCAACAAAATGCAGGTATTCAGAGTTTCTTCAGCATTCATTGATGTAATTTAAAAGTAGAACAATTAGATGTCTGCATTAGTAATATCTAATATCTAACATTAAAGATTTATTTCACTGTAAGTATAAACAGAGACAGTCAGAACCTTGCTGATGGTTTCATGAACTAAGACCAAAAAATCGCCGTGCCAACTTCTTTTTTTAAAGGGCCTCCACATTTTTTACACATTAAAGAGGATCCCTTGGTCCAAAACCAGATGATTGAAACTTCGTGCAAAAATGAAGTAGAGGATCCTTCCAATATATATAGCCAAAAGAAGTAGAAATAAGAATAATGGACACCAGCAGAGAAGCTACCCTCACCTGTCCAGGTTCCCATGTCAGATAAAAGTTGCCACGGCTTGAGACAGCAACATATCTTCCATCTGGTGAGCGATTCACAGTATTAAATGTTCCTGTGTAATAGCTTGCACCACTAATGCCACTGGAAACTGTTCTGCAAAAGCAATGAATGTACATCAATGTCTTGCATATTTGAAGACCAAAAAGTATAAAATTTCCCTTTAGTGTAGAAAGTAATCAACTTCTGGATGGCTATCAGATGCCTGAACTGAATTCTTTCTGGTAGAGAACCATTTTAGACCAATGCAACCAGAAAAGAAATAAAAGTAAATAGCTCGCCATATGGACCCTAAATTAGTTTTCGAAACCAATTGTAACACAGTCAAACTTAATTTAGATGGAACAGCTCAGCTTAATTTGAATGCAAACATAAAATATAATTCTAGAAGAACAGGAAGTACTCTTTAAAATTTCATAAGAAGAAGCAAAAAAAAAAAAAACATAAAAATGATAAAGATAAAGTATTCAGATGTAACATAAAAATATATCAAGTGTAAATAGAGTCCATGTTAGCAACCAAAAAAGAATAACAGGCTCATAATCAGGTTTCTTCCTTAGCAAACTGAAACATTTTCCTACAGCAAAGCATTGCCATATAAAACATTTCTCCAGTAGCAAATAGATTAGCCTTTAGCAGAGAAGAAACTACCTATTAAGAGTTGCTGACACAGTCTCCTGGACTGCAGCCCTCCAGTTATATCCTCTATTTGAGGTAACATATATTGCTCCTTGGTCAGTCACCATTTCTGCACTTTTTTCTCCAGTTGCCTCTATATATACCTGCAGAAGTTACATCATTTATTAGCTATCTTGGCTCTTCCTATGTCTGCAAGAACCCTAAAAGAGGTCTTAATTGTCTGTGAGGAGCAAAGAGGGACCCAGATTATTACCTGAGAAATGATGTCCATCAAGAAAGGAAAGAAAAAATTTCCAGACTAGACATAAAAATTTTGACCAATAACATTGCTAATGTGTTTCTAACACTAACTAGTAGATTTTGCACTGAGAAAGTCAAACCTAACGTGAAAAAATCTAAACACATGACAATCAGTTACTTTCCCTCTTCTGAAAAGGTTAAAAAAGAAGAAGAAGAATATACTCTAAAAGCTTCTCTTGTCTTTGATGTCCATTGAGAGCTAAGTACAGTAATAAATATCATATTTCAAACATCCGATTTGCATACACCTGGCATTTTTAAATTGAAAAAAAAAAAAAAAAACCTACCATATCTCCAGGAAGCTGAGCACTTAGGGGTATCCTGTCCCAGCTTTCCCCAGCATCCGAAGTGTACAACAAAATTGCAGGCTTTCCAACAATCCAACCTTCCTTCCCCTTGAAGCTAATGGAATTAAATCTATAATTGAAATCTTCTTCTTCAGCTGAGGGTATTGAACAAGGAATCCACGTGTTTCCACCATCTTTTGTCTCCAAAATTGTTTGCCTGGTCCCCAGCAGAAAACCTACAAAAATTTGAATTACAAACTTAGATTTTGGGACTTCATCAATTCACAAAGAAGAATAGCAAGCATAAAAATCAGAAATTAAAAAAAATGCAGGCACTTTAAAAAAATGTAAATCCTTAGCAAAAAGTCTTAAGCTGCTCAATGGAAGGTGTGCTTGGGTAGCAACAGGTTGTCTATTCTAATATAGTATACCCACAGAATGATCCTGCAAGGGATGTTCACTAAGACATGGCTATATCTAAGAAATATTAAAGAAGGCTATGCATTGATTTAAGTGAAATTAATAAAAGTCCAACACATAAGGTAAAGTGATACAATTGTTTATGCTGAAGCATGGGATATGCAAGTAAATGGATCATGCAATCATGAATTAAATAAGTTGAAGGGGCAATGATCCCCTTCTAAGCAGCCTTTGGAAGAGCTACTTTCAGTTGACACCTTTAGTAGCTGTTGACTTTTGGTTTTCCAGAAATTCTGGCATCCCAAGAGGCAAAAGCCTCCTAAAAGGGTGCCTGCTAATATCCAAAATAGAGTTGAAATCTGGTCTACCTAGTTAATTCCATGTTGCTTTGTTATTAGGAAAGGCTCAATTATTGAAATGCTTCCTAACTGTAAAGTTGGCTAAATCTGCATTCTTGACACCTTTGCCAAATGCCCCTATAATGGCACCAAGTTTATTAACTGGCTTGATGACCATTTCTTTGAGAAGTTTCAGCTAAAAGCAACTCTTTCTAAGTCTGCAGGAGCATGCCATGCATCTGGCTCATCATATTCATCCACCCTAAAAGTATATCAGCAAGGCTGAAGTATGATCTTTGGAGCATACAGAAAGTTGTCTCTACCCTTCCCTGAATCATCTCAGTAAATCATGATTGAGTTTCAAGAGTCTGCTGACATGGAGGCTCTGACATGTCCGAGAGGCTAATCCAACTTGCATACATGGAGTGGAAAAACAAAACAGCATTACTCGGTTTCAACATAGAAATTTGATGTGTGTAGGTTAGAAGTGCTCACTCCTGACTCTTGATGTTTTCTCAAGAGGCTCCCTGGTTCTTTGACATGGAATTCCAAAAGGACTTTTCATTCTTAACACAAATCACTTTCTATATCCCAGTCCTCTCTAGTCATAAATGACCCAAATAAGCCACACTTCAAGGACAGTGAATATTTCCTCAGTCAATAAAATACAGATTTTCACCATTTTCACTTATAAATGTTCTCTCAATTCATAACCCAAAGTGATTCAATTGAAGATTGCAGCTGCAGATCCACAATGTGGGCACATCCACTAGAAAATTTAAAAGCAAATTAATTATTGGCTTCCCAGATTTTATTTTTCCAAAAGAAGAATAAGTAAAAGACACAATTTCAATGCTTAACTGTCTACTATGTACTCAAATGGATTTTTTTTTTTTTATCCTTGACATTAAATTTTGAGAACAAAAGAAAAAAAAAATGCAATAATCAACTTTTAAACTCCATACACCAGAGCACATAAAATTCGGATGATGACTTCTTTTATGTTTTCCTTTCCATGCCAATTGTAAAAGTTTCCATAAGAACATCTCGGTTTGATGTACTTCTTTTATGATACTTTCAAAGTCCCTGAAACAGGAATGGAGTAATATACAATGTTTTATGCAAACTTGTAGATTTCTCCTCCTTCCTTGGTGGGAGTTTAATTAGTTCTCAGTGATGGACATTCAGTGTAAATCATCATTCATCTTGTCATGCAATGCCTCAAACAATTGCAACCATGTCAGTACAAAGAAATAGCAATATAATAGAAGATAATAAGGTTTACAAGCAAGCCCCCGGGGGCAGGAAACACATAGTCTAATTCCCTTGCGTTTTAATACTACCACCACTAGTCTTGATTGTCGACTGATTGCATTCCATCGGAATACATTTTAAGAGAGACAACCTTTGTACTGCATTCATTTTGACACCTACCAAGGAAAGCGGGAACAGGACAAGAAGAATATACAGGGAGTGAGTGGTCCACAAGAACTACAGAGCAGACAAACGAAATGAGGATTGGCAGAACATATGGATTATTATGGACAAGAGAAGACAGTCAAGTAGTCAAGAAATCACTATCATTATCATACGGTTAGAATCGGCTGGTGGGGTGGAGGGTAGGGGCAGGGCGACAGAGAGAAAAGGGAGGAAAAGATACAGACCGTGGTTCAAGTCATCTGGGACGAAGGCAATGTCGAGAAGGACAACGCCAGGGTCGATAGGAAGGTAAAGTCGCTCCCACTCTGAAAGGGGTACTTCGTCCGCGGCCTTGGCGGGTGGTGGCTGCTGCTGGTTTATTAGAGCTGTTAGACTCAGCGGTGCTGAAATGAATGCGGCCGTTTGGGACACAAACTTTCTCCGATTCAGCTGCTGCTCTGGTGGCGGTTGTTGTTGGCGGACGCCAGTGGCTCTGGGTAATAAACGACGAAAACGACGTAGCTGCTGCTGTTGCTGGGTCTGGGTGATGCGTCTCTGAAGGCAAGAAGAAGAAGCGGTGGCTGGGAATGCAGTACATGTACAGTTCACAGACGCCATCACTTTTACTTAATCTGTGACTATTATTATCTTTCTTTATGTACTTTATGATATCCACACCCCTCTCTCTCTGTCTCTCTCTCTCTCTCTCTCTCTCTCTCTCTCATGGGAATGAATACCAATAAGCGTCCCCTATCCAACCAAATTCGTGGCTAGTGGTTATCGGCGGCATGAACGGCTACGCGGCCAATTTCCAGCGTCTCACAGCAACAATCCCCCTTTATTCCAAAAGAAAGTAAAAACCATCTTGATGCCAACAGCACCATATTATTTTGAACATTTTGGATTCTCTCCACTTTTATTAAAAAACAAAATAATATATATGTGTACATACAAAATTATGTGTAGAATAATAAAATGACTATCGGAACCCAAGGCTTCTTATCTATTTTGTTTGTAGATATATTTGTATTGGATTGAAATTAAAATTATGTGGTGATTTATTAAGGACTCTTTTATTATCTAAATAAAATAATTATTAAATATAATAATATAAAAGTGACTATAATAAAAATTATCCTCGAGCCAAAATCTTCCTCACATAAAGTGCAAGATTATTTAAAACGTACACTTGTATTAAATTTAAGATTTATAATATTCAAATAAATTAAAATATTGGGAAAAGTTGAGTTATAATTTATATTGCAAAATTCAAGAACTAAATTATGAAAATATAAATACGTGAAGACCAAAAATTTTAACTTAAAAGAATTAGAGAGATAACAATAATTTATAATTTTAACCAAAAAAAAAAAGAAAAAGCTAACAAAATATGAAGTTTGTAAGCTTCATTGGTGACATTACCAACAATTAAAGTATGGTCCTCTTAACCGAGTGTTAGAACGTGAGTGATTTTCTTTTTTTTAAGTATCTATTTTGAAGGTACTAAGTCGAGTTTCCAATTTGAAGTCAGGATATTTTGTAAAATATAAAATCGGTAACTATACGTTAAGAGATTCGGGCCAAAAAAAAAAAGAAAAACAAAAAGAAAACACAAAGAGACCAAAGTATTTGGGTCAGAAGATTAATAAGAGAAGTAAAGAATACCCAAAAGTTTTATAAATATTTTAAAAAGAGGGCCTCAAAGTTGAGAACTTACTGAAAAGTACCCTCGCCGAGATCATCCGGATCAGCGTCAACAACAACACTCTCCTCCCAACAACGGAATTTGGTCCAGCGAGAGGAATCTGACTGTCAATAATTGTGAATGTTGCAGGCACAACCCCACATGAAATCATAAAAAAGAGGGCTGTAAATCTGCTTTGGGAACATCCTTAGATTAAAATGAACAACACACCATCATCCCAATAGTTACATTTTCCATGTCGTCAGCATGACGAGTCTCATCTTCAGGTGCACCCTGCTCTTTGCAAGCTAGATTGAAGTGCGGCCCTGCAAGAAGTACTAAAAAGATTTTTATCGAAGCATTATTTTTTATCTTTTCCATTAGAATTAAGGGACTGATTTAGGGCAACTATAAAATTTAAAGAAAAGGGTAAGCGGCAAAGGGGCTGCGGAAACGCAGATATAGCGAGATGCCACCTTGGCAGCCCGGGCAAGAGATGTTAATAATGGGAGGAAGTAGATTTGGAGAAAACTATTGTAATTGTTATTTATTTTAATAAATAGTTTATAAAGGAATTTCATTCCTACAATTAAAAGTTTTTATCAAGGCTTTATAAATCGATGTTTAGAAGTTCAAGATTTTATTGATTCAACCGGTTTAATCAATATTTAAAATTAAATATGCAAAAAATTTAATATTTATATATTTTATATAAAAATATTGATAGATAAAATATAATTATATACAAAATATAAGTATTATATATATATATTTATTTATTTATTTAAATAATGTAATTTTATATATATATATATACACGTAAGTAATTTAAATCAAATAAATTTAATATAAAATATACTATAATTTATATATTTTTATTTTAAAGTAATTTATGTTTTTTTTGTTGAAGATTAAAATATTTTAATATAAATGAGATAATTTAAATTAAAAAATAAGTATCAATATAATATAATATATAATTTCATATATTTATCTTTGAAATGTAAATAAATATATCATATACATATTTTTTCTAATTTTTATTATTCATGATTTTGAAAAAGAAGGAAGAAAAAAAATTATAAAATAATTTGACTCTTACCTTTAAGAAAATTAAAATGTAGAAAAAAAGTTCATATTACCACTTTTGTTCAAATAACAAATACTACTATTTATATCTCATGCAACTTAGATTTGAGACTTATTACCTTTCTAATTTTTTATTGATTTTTAAAGGTAATCAAACCTAAAAAACCATGAATAGTTCATTAATTCATAGTTCAATTGATTGGTTCACTATTTTAGTCCTTAATTTTTAAACCAATAATTTTTTTAGGATAAATCAAATCATACTAAAGTCTAATTTTTAGTTTTATTAATTTGATTGACTAATTCAATTTAATTTTAAAAATATTAGTGTTTATCACCTTATCTTTAAGTTATTACTTATCACTATTTATCCTTCCTTTAAAAATTAAAACTTTTTTTTTATTAGTACTGTTAAATTAGCTTTTTAAAATTAATAAATAGGCATTTAACTTGATCAAGTTCTAGTAAATCAACTAAACTTGGATTAATTTAAGAAGTAGTTGTTAATTGAAATTAAAATTAAAGAATAACCGATCAATAATTTTTTTATCATCAAAATAAAATAATTAATTAAATAATAAATTTTTTAATAGTTATTTTTTAATCAAATCAAATGGTGACCTATTAAGAAATTGTTTGAATTAGACTTAAAGGCTAGTGATTAATTAAAATTGAAATTAGATGGTAATTTATCAAGGACTCTTTTGTTATCCAAAAAAATTAGTTATTAAATATAATAATTTGACAAAGGAGATTATAATATAACTTAAAAGATTATTCTTAAGTCAAAATCCTTTTGTATTTGAATGCTTAAATATAACAATTGCAAAATAAGAGAAAATAATGCATAAATCACTCCAATTTTAATAATGAGATCCAATTTCAGGTCAAATAGTTATAAAATGTTATAATTGAATTTCATGTAATTAATTTGCCTAAGTAGTAATGATTCACTCTTGTTTGCTTTAATTAAGAATCTATAATGCATAGATTTAAGTTGTATAAACATGATAACTCTTTTTAATAGTTTTTTATTTTTGAATTGAATGAGGCCATGACCTCTTAAGAAATCTTTTGAGTTAAAGTTAAGGAATAAGAAAGATTAAAATTGAAATTAAGTGATGATTTATCAAGAATTTCTTTTATTATCAAATAGTTATTAAATATATAAAAATACTTAAACTCCAACTTTTTATTAAGCATGTAATATAATTCTTTTTTTTTTTAACTTTAGAATAAAAAGAGGTAAAGTGAAAATTTTTCTTAGTTTCGTTAATACTATATTCTATATAAATAAAAATTGACTAAAACCATTGATTAATGATAATGGTGCTAGTACTATAAGTAAAATTTTCAACATATACACAAATGAAAATAAGAAAATATATATCAATATGTATATTAATATTGGCAAATTTGAGAAAAGAGTTGGTGAATACTAATAGTTTTTTGAACAAAAAATATTTATGTGATAATTTTTTCTTAATTTTAAATTTTTTTAATAAACTCTTATAATTTATAATATTTAATATTAACTTACTAGTTGATTTGTTATTGTTTTCTAATATCTTAATAGTGTTAGGATTTCCCTTTTTTTTTTTTCTTTTGACATCATAAAATCAATTATGTTTAACTTGATTATTATTCACTTGTTAAAGTAAAGAAAAAACCTTAGCTCTCTTATTTAACAATGTCATTGTTTTTATTTATATGGTAGCTTTACATAAATTTGTAAATTAAAGAAAATAAAAAGAAAATAAAAAAAAACTACAACTAAATTATCCTTTTGTTTTCTTAAAAAAAAAATCTTAAATTCACCTATATTTTATGAAAGAAAAATACTATTCTTAAATTTCCTTTATTATTTTCTTCAAAAGAAAAGAAAAGTTAAAAAAAAACTACTCTTAAATTCTCATTTTATTTTATTAAAAAAGAAGAAAAAAATACTTATAATTTAAGTCTTTTTTTATTTTCTTAAAAAATTATTTTTTTTGTATTAAAAGACTCATCAAATCGTAAGCTACACAATAAAAGTAGCACTTTTCATTCTCATAAATCTTATACTTTATTCACATGATTAAAACTTAAGATCTCAATAATGAAAATTTAAATTCTTTACTTAAGTGTCCTTTAAGAGATAGAAAAAAAAAAGGGAGAGAGAAAAAAAGGACAAAAAACGCATATAATTTAAATGCCTTTCTAATTTCTTGAAAATAAAAAGTGCTAATAAAATAATTTTAATTTTACTATTTATTTTCCCTAAATTTAAAATAACTATAAAAACAAACTTAATTTAAAACAATTTAATTACTTATAAGATCTTAAGTTTTGTTATTTTAATACCTTTTATCTAATATATAAAACCCATGTAATGCATAAGCCTAAATGTAATGTATAATAGTATCCCGAAATTGACAGAAAATTAATGACATGCTTATCTAGTGATTGTTTAATTTTAAGAATATCTTTTAAATTTATTAGTAGATTTTTACAATTTGTAATATTTGATATTAATTTAATAATTAATTAAAAATATTTCTTAGTGTTTTAATAAAATTATGATTTCAATATGTATTTAATTTACTTAATTAAGATATAATATATATTACAATTTATCCAATTTATATTAGTAGTTATTCATATATATCTAAAAGTCACACAATACAAATATTCATAATTAAGAAAAAAATATAAGAAAAAATTAATTTCTAAGAAAAACATAATTCTAAGTTCCTTTTTTTTTGTTCTAAAGAAAAAAAGAAAAAAATGTTTTTAAATATTTTTCTTAAAAACAAAAAAATACTCATAATTTAATTTTTTTTATTTTTTCTTTGTATTTTCTTAAAAAATAATTTAAATTTTATATTTTTATTTTTTATAAAAATACTTATAATTCAATTCTCTTTTTATGTTTTTAATTTAAATAAAATATAAATAAAAGTATATTTTTTAATAAATATAATAAATTTATTCATTACGTAGGTCTAATACTATTATATATTAATATTACTAAAATTGAAAGAAATTTGGTAGGATGTTTATATTGCGGCATTTACTCAATTTTATAAATATCTAAATATTTAATTTAAATCTTAATATTTTTAATAAACTCTCAATATTCATAATATTTAAAATTAACTTAATAATTAGAATGCAGTTTTTCTTAATATTTTGATAAAATTAAAATTTCAATATATATCTAACTTATTCAAGTACAATAAAATAACATTAAAAATTACTTTAATAATTTTTTACATATATTTAAAATTTGTAAAATGAAAATACTTATAATTAACAAAAATAGAAGGACAAATAAGAAAAAAGGGAAAACAATTTCTAGAAAAGAAAAAATAATCCTACATTGTGTCGAGAGAAAAAAATATTTTCAAGTTTATTTTTCCTCCTTACAAAGAAAAAAAATACTAATAATTTAAATATCTTTTTATTTTTTTAAATGAAAAATAAGTAAAAATATACTTTTTAATAAATATAATAAATTTGTACATCAAATGAATCTCATACTAATGTATGTTAATATATCATTAAGTTGAGTGAAAATCAATAATTCTAAACAATTATTTAACCAAAAAGAGATTTTGTTTAATTTTAAATTTTTTTAATGAACTTTTAAATAAATTAGAATATTAATTATGATCAATAATTTTATCAATTTTAATTTCAGTCAACTACTCTTTCCTAACCCTAAGTCAAGTTCTTTCCCAATTCTAATGGGTCTCTTAAGGTGTTTTACGAATTGTTATTAGCAAAGGTTCTAAAATTATCACTTAAACAAAAAGATAATTATGCAACCGTATTTATCTTTGTGTGCAATAATTAGTGACACCATTACTTAATGAAATAATTAGCTGACAAACTAATTTAATGTAAATTATGTTTCTTTTAGTTCTAAACTAATTATATGATTAAAGATCAACATGGTAACATCATTGTCAATTGTTTTTGCAGCACTAACTATACAGTATCAATTACGCACAACATAAATATCTAATTACCAATTAAAAATAAAAGAAATATTAATTTGTGAGCTTGGTCACTCGATCCGTTAAGAAGTCTCTTATTGCTGCAACATATGATGTTGGATCCCAAAGAATTCTTACGAAAGGACGCATGATTCTAATAACAATAATTGTTTACCCGTGCAATGACCATTAATTCCACTAAAAACAGTATCAAGCTCATCTATTTACACACGACAAAAACTAAAAGAATGATACCTAAAATCCATTGGCATACGAAATGTATTTTCACGCTGAGTTCTTGATTTCCACATGAAGTCTTTGATTTGATAGACAGAGAGAGGCACAACAGTCTAACGTTGGCTTGGGCACTTGTGAATGAGTATCTTCTTATTCTTGTTCTGGTCATCACCACAATGGCTTCTTTAGTAACACTAAAATGGAGTTATAGTGGCCGTTTAAAATCATTATTTAAGTTTGCAACTTAAAGTCAAATATAATGATTTTTAGTCGGTTGCATTTATAAGTGCTGTAATAGATCTTATGCAATGATTTATTTGACTTATTACAATACATATAAAATCGCTACATAAAATATTTTAGTCAACAACTATAAATAATTATTACCGCATTTTTAGTATTTCATATACGACAATTACAAAATGCATTTGCGACGGTCTTTTGCTTTAGAGAATGCTTTTAAATTTGTTCAAATGGTGGTTTTTTTTTTTTTTTTAGTTTTTGTGCATTAAGCAGTAGTTTATGATAAAATAGATAGTGATTTCTTGTAAAATAAACATCAGTTTCTAGTAGATTGGACAACAATTTTTTGTAAAATAGACAACAATTTCAAGTAGATTAGACAATGATTTCTAGTTGAACTGATAACGGTTTTTGGTGAATTTGACAATGTCTTCTAATAAAATAGACAACAATTTTTTTTGTAGTATGAGTATTGAGTTTTTCGTGAAATAGATACCACTTATGTGATGGTTAATATATAATTTAAGTAACAATTTTTGAATTTTATTAATTAAGTATTAAAATATAATCTATTAACTTTAACATTAATTAAAACACTACATATTCAATATATAATTAAATTGTAGCAAATATGAATACTCAAAGTAATTTAAATTAAAAATAATTTACAATCCATTTTAGCATTTCACATAAAGTCGAGTGTTATAATTTCTATATAAAGAGGTACAAAAACCGTGATAATAAAAAATTCATCAATTTTGATCATGATTATCATTTTACAATAAGATAAATAAAATTTTTTATGTCAATTTTGAAACATTTAATATTTAAATTAAACTAGAAAACAACAATTAAAAAAATAAGAAGAATACTCGAAGGCGCGGATTTCATGTCCGCATGTGCTTGCCAAAAATGGATAATTCCTAGGCTGGAATTCTAGGTATAGAACACTAAAAGCATCATCAGGTGAAACATTTAATGCATGAACATCAATAAAAGAAAAGAAGCAATTACATGAACATTAAGAAAAAGAAAATAAAACAAAAATGTAAATTAAAATGTACTGCACATTAAGAAAAGAAAATAAAACAAACCTTGATCCTTGTAACTGTTAAGATCAGCGTCCTTTCCCGAAGCAATATACAAAAAAGTTGATTCTGAACTTATTTAGAGACGAAGTATATTGTGACAAATGAAACTTAAGCATACCCACATGTTAAAATTGTAAACTTTAAACTTTAAACATAACCTTTGATCATAAGGTCTGCCTTTTGATCCTAAAGTCGCAAACAAGAGTAAACATACAAAGAATAGGTTCAAGCATGCAGTCAACTGAAAAGGATGTAAAGCCCAATCAGACAGTTGATAAGCTAGCTAATGTACCAGCTTAAAATTGGAACTTCAATTTTGTGCATGCAAAGAAAAATTAATTTCAAAAGTGTTGCAACCATTCATCATATGATATCTTAGCCTTGACCATATAGATATATGACTAGAATAACAATTTTTGACGATAAAAGCCATGTGTATGAAGTACAAAAGCATATATTCAAACATTATTAAATTACATTATTAAGCCTCAAAAGTAGAAGATCAACAACAATCAAGCATGCTAAAATAAAGAAATAGATGACTGCATAAAAGATGAGAGCAGCATCCTTATATGAGCAAATGTTTTTATTCATTTCTTTTATTGCCCAAAAAGCATATGTAATATTTTGAAAACCGAATTCATAAATTGGTCAAATTCACGGAGTGTTCCAAACAATTGGTCTATTAGCATTTAGCTTGACTGCAATGGGAGAATAAGAAAAAACAATAGTAAATCAAACAATCATAGAAATTACTCCAAACCAATCGAAAAAATAATAACGAATTGCAAACTAGTTTAACATCACACACGTCCTTAGGAATGCCAACAGGATAATTATTTACGTTGGAGTGAGGTTTCACACAAGGTTTGCAACCTTCTTTCAAGCAACATTATGAAGCAAATTTGTTCATAGGATTTGCAGAAGCAACCACATGCTATCATATCATTTGCATGAGAACTATGCAATAACAACCAAGTCTAACCAAGTATGGCTTCAACAGCATCGTCAAGCGCATAAATTGGCCAATAATGCTCAATATGTCCCCCAATGTTCCCCCAAGGTGATGGGAGAAGGGAGGCGCAGTGGAGTATAAATAGCCCAAAAAGAAAACTTCTCCCGCTTGCTTGAACCTGTGAGGAGATGATTGAATAACAAAAAATGGCAATGCAAATGAACCACGCAACATAACACACTAATTTTACGTGAAAAACCCCTTTAAATCAAAAAAAGGGGAAAAACCACAGACCCTTTGAACCAGAGATCAGCTCCACTATAATCAAGTGAGTACAATAGAGGTACACAACCTCAATTACATCAAACAAATTGAACAAATTCAATTTGGATTAAACAAGAGACTAATGAGTCAAGAAAGATAGGTCAATTACGTGCTGTCAACTACAACTCAACAAGTAGACCTCAAGGCAGTAATCCAACCGTTCAAGATGAACCTCCAGATGTCCCCTACCAGCTGTCCAAATTTCAGCTCAATCGGACCACAAATCAATAACCATCCACACGGTTTACTAATAACCATCCACACGGTTTACCAATAACCATCCACACGGTTTACCAATTCTGCCACAGATGAGAGAGTAGAGAGTTACTAGAATTGAAAGGCTTCGGTTCGAAAGGAAAACCTGCCCTTGCAGTTCACAGAAACCCAATCCAACTGTACACAAACAAGATCTATGTGTCCTCCAACTACTGACCAAAAATAGCTTGATCAGACCACAAACAATCTTTCAATTACACGATTGATCAAAACTGCCACAAATGAGAGAACAGAAAGTTACCAGAATTGAGAGGCTTCGGTTCGAATGGACAACCTGCCTTTGCAGTTCACAGAAACCCAATCCAACCGTTAACAAATAAGATCTATGTATCCTCCAACTACTGACCAAATATCAGCTCGATTGGACCACAAACAATCTTTCAATTACACGGTTGATCAAAACTGCCACAGATGAGAGAATAGAAAGTTACCAGAATTGAGAGGCTTCGGTTCAAATGGAAAACCTGCCCTTACAGTTCAGAGAAACCAAATCCAACCGTCCACAAATAATATCTATGTGTCCTCCAACTACTGACCAAATATTAGCTTGATCGGACCACAAAAAATCTTTCAATTATACAGTTGATCAAAACTGCACATAGAAAATTGCCCAGAGTATAGACCTACGAAAACTGAAGAGAAATAGGACTTACAGTGCTCGAAACCCAATCTCCACCATTCAGAAATAAGAACCAAATGTCCTTTATCAACCATCCAAGTTTGA
The DNA here is from genome assembly GCA_020883675.1 of Bruguiera gymnorhiza. Taxonomy (NCBI): domain Eukaryota; kingdom Viridiplantae; phylum Streptophyta; class Magnoliopsida; order Malpighiales; family Rhizophoraceae; genus Bruguiera; species Bruguiera gymnorhiza. The sequence continues at coordinate 78,455 of JAIRCJ010000030.1, forward strand.
AACTGATCAAACACCGATATCCCTTCCAAACATAAGATCAAAGAGTCTGCCTTCTTTTTTTTTTTTCTCCCTTTCAGCAGCCCTCCTTTTTCTTTTTCTTTCTTTCTTTCTCTCGGCCGACGGCTTACACCTTATTTAGGTTTTCTGACTTTTATCTCTCTTATAGCCGACAACTCCCTCCTTTCTTTATATATATATATATATATATATATATATATATATATATATATATATTTCTTTGTTTTTAAAACAAATAGGTACCCACTTTAATTATTTTGAGTTATGACCCCAACCCCAAAATATTTGGGTTATTTATCCACATAAGAAGGGACCAATAAACCCAACAATTCTCCCTCTCCCGACTATGTGGAGATATTGGTCATCCCAGTCAATATACAACACAACTCAAATTTTCATCTTGATAATATCTTTGTCATCATATCAGCAACATTATTATTTGTATGAATCTTTTCAAGTGTCAACTGTTTAGAATCAAAAACATCCCGTATCCAATGATACCGCATGTCAATATGTTTTGACTTGGCATGAAAAGTTGGATCCTTATCAAGATGGATGACACTCTGGCTATCACAATACAACACATAATTTGATTGTTGAAAACCAAGTTCCTTCATAAACCTTTTCATCCAAAGCAACTCTTTAGACGCTTCAGTTATTGTAATAAACTCTACCTCTGTAGTAGACAATGCAACACACTTCTGCAATCGAAATTGCCAACTCACTACTCTCCCTGCAAGAGTAATCACATAACCTGAAGTAGACTTTCTGGAGTCAATGTTACCTGTCATGTCTGAATCTGTGAATCCAGCAAGGATAGACTTATCACTCCCAAAACAAAGTCTCAAATCAGTAGAGCCTCGTAAATATCTCATTATTTACTTCATTGCATCCTAATGCTCTTTATTGGGACTTGAAAGGAACCGACTAACTGTGCCAACTGCATGGGCTATATCAGGTCTTGTGCATACCATTGCATACATCAAACTGCCCACGGTTGATGCAAATGGAACTCTTTGCATCTCTTCCTTCTCTTTCTCTTTTCAATATACTGCTTCTGGGACAAGTACAACCTTTTTCTTTTCTTATCCTGAGTGATTGACATGCCGAGAATCTTCTTTGCTGGTCCCAAGTCCTTCATGGCAAAGGACTTGCTCAACTCTTACTTCAACTTGTTAATTCTAACAGCATTACGACCAACAATAAGCATATCATCAACATAAAGTAGTAAAATGATAAAATCATCATCAGTAAATTTCTGAACAAAAACACAATGATCAGAAGTAGTCTTTTTATAGCCTTGCTCCCCCATAACAGACTCAAACTTCTTATACCATTGTCTCATAGCTTGTTTCAAACCATACAAGCTTTTCTTCAACTTGCACACATAATCCTCTTTTCCTTCCATCTCAAATCCCTCTGGTTGTTTCATATAAATTTCTTCTTCCAAGTCACCATGGAGAAAAGCTGTTTTCACATCCATCTGCTCAATCTCTAAGTCATGGCTAGCAGCCAAACTTAACACAACTCGAATGGAAGACATTTTCACCACTGGTGAGAAGATCTCTTCAAAGTCGATGTCTTGTTTCTGACTGAATCCTTTAACAACCAATCTGACTTTATATCGTGGACGTGAAGTATTTTCTTCTTGCTTTATTTTGTAAATCCACCGATTCTTCAAAACCCTCTTACCTTTAGGTAACTTTACTAACTCATAAGTAGAGTTATCATATAAGGATTTCATCTCATCTGTCATGGCATCGATCCAGTGCTGTCCGTGCTCACTTTCAATTGCTTATGTATAACACTCAAGTTCTCCCCCATCAGTTAACATCACAAACTCATCAGGAGAGTACTGAGTAGAAGGTATTGGAATTTTATTAGACCTCCGTGGTTGAAACGGAGGTGAAGGTATGTGTGGATGATCTTCTATTGGAGCATCAATATCACCTGCACCCTGCATTATGATCCTGTTGAACATTCTCATCACGTTATTGAATATCACCATGAACATCAACTGGATCATTTATAGATGTCTGAGGAAATGGAACAATATCAGTAGGATTATTATTAACCTGAGGAGTTGACTTTTCAATGTGTTCAATGTTTTGATCCTCAACAAACACAACATTTTTACTCCTTAAAAGCTTTTTCTCAACTGGATCATATAAACGGTAGCTGAAGTCATCTTTACCATAACCAAGAAAGATACATTGCCGAGTCTTCACATCTAACTTCCCTCTTTCATCTTTAGGGACATGACTAAAAGCCTTACAGCCAAAGACTCATAAATGGTCATAAGAGACTTCCTTACCAAACCAAACTTTGTCCAGAACATCACCTTGTAGTGGAGTACTAGGAGACAGATTAATTACATGTGTCACTGTATTCAAGGCTTCACCCCGAAAGGATCTAGGTAATTTTGCATTTGAGAGAAGACATCTAACCCTCTCAATCAACGTTCTGTCCATCCTTTCTGCTAAACCATTTAATTGTGGTGTCTTAGGAGGTGTCCTCTGGTGTCTGATCCCATACTTTCTGCAGTATTCATCAAATGGACCATTATACTCACCACCATTATTAGTGCGGACACATTTCAGCTTATTACCAATCTGTCTCTCAACAAAGGCATGAAATTGTTTAAATACATCAAAGACTTGATCTTTAGTCATCAACGCATAAACCCAAAGTTTCCTTGAGTGATCATCAATAAAAGTCACAAAATAAAGAGTACCACCAAGTGAGCGTACCTTCAAAGGACCACATACATCAGAATGTACCAATTCAAACAACTCTAATTTCCTTGAAGGTGAGTGACTCTTAAATGTAACTCTATTTTGTTTCCCAGCAAGACAGTGAGGACATTTCTTTAAAACTGCACTCTATATTTGGAAGTTAGTTCTTTCTTGCCAAACAATTCATCCCCTTTTCACTCATATGACTAAGCCGCTTATGCCATAATTCAATGGAATTATCATTCTCTGCTACATTTACAACATATTTGAAGATAACAACTTGCATGAAATATAAATTGAAGCATTTCCTACCTCGTGCCACAATTAAGGAGCCTCTGGTAAGCTTCCACTGACCATCATTAAAGGTATTGCAAAAACCTTCATCATCCAGTTTTCCTGTTGAAATCAAATTCAAACGGATATCAGGGACATGTCTAACATCTCTTAATGTCAGCTGTGCTCCATTGCCAGTCTTTAAGCAAACATCACCAATGCCAATGACCTTTGCTAAGCCGTTATTATCTATCTTCAAAACTCCAAAATCACCAGGAGTATATGTTGTGAAGAACTCCATTCTTGAAGTAACATGAAGAGAAGCACCACTATCTATGACCCAATAAGTCTCATGAGATGCCAAATTAATCATATCTTCATCACAAACAATAATGAGGTCACCAGTACCAGAAGTGGATGCAGTAGTAATACGATCATTATTCACATTCTTTTTCTTGTGCCTATCACTGCCATCTTTATTTTCTCTCTTCCACTTGTAACACTTTTTTTGAATGTAACCCATCTTCCCGCAATAATGACACTGGACATTCTTGTACTTAGATCGTGACTTACTTCGACTCTTACTTTTACTATTTTTACCATTTCCTTTTCTTTGACTTCTCCCCCTATTTTCAGTAATTAAAACCTCTAATTTGGATGATGATGAACCCTGAGATTTCCTTCTCATCTCCTTATTCAACACACCACCCTTTACAAGTTCCACTGATAAAACACCATCGGAAGCAGAATTAGCGAGAGACATTTGAAAAGTCTCCTAAGAATCAGGTAAGGTAGCAAGTAACCATAACCCGAGAACTTCATCGTTAAACTTAATGCCCATGCCTGATAGCTGATCAATGAGACCCTGAAACTCATTTAAGTGGTTAGCAACAGAACTCCCTTCATTATATCTCAAATGCATCATTTTCTTTAACAAGAACAACTTGTTATTACCAGACTTGGAAGCATACAAAGTCTCAAGTTTGCTCCACAAAGTCCGTGCATGTGTCTCATTGCAAATGTGATTATAAACATTATCATCAACAAATTGCCGTATAAAACCACAAACCTGTTCGTGCTTAAACTCCATTCTTCATCAGTTTTAGACTCAGGTTTCGTAGTAGCAAATACTAGCAAATGCAATTCTTCACAAATAGGAGATCCTTTATTTTACTCCTCCATATATGATCATTCGTGCCATTCAAACAGACCAATTTATTCACATTCAACTCTATCATTCAAACAAGCCAAATACACCAACCTGGCTCTGATACCACTCTGATGGGAGAAGGGAGGCGTAGCGGAGTATAAATAGCCCAAAAAGAAAACTTCTCCCGTTTGCTTGAACCTGTGAGGAGATGATTGAATAACAAAAAATGGCAATGCAAATGAACCACGCAAGAGAACATACCAATTTTACGTGGAAAACCCCTTCAAATAAAAAAAAAGGGAAAAACCCACGGACCCTCTGAATTAGAGGTCAACTCCACTATAATAAAGTCAGTACAATAGAGGTACACAACCTCAATTACATCAAACAAATTGAACAAATTCAATTTGGATTAAACAAGAGACTAATGAGTCAAAAAAGACAGGTCAACTATGTGCTGTCAACTACAACTCAACAAGTAGACCTTAAGGCAGTAATTTAACCGTTCAAGATGAACCTCCCGATGTCTCCTACCAGCTGTCCAAATTTCAGCTCAATCGGACCACGGATCAATAACCATCCACATGGTTTACCAATTCTGCCACATATGAGAGAGCAGAGAGTTACTAGAATTGAAAGGCTTCGGTTCGAAAGGAAAACCTGCCCTTGCAGTTCACAGAAACCCAATCCAACTGTACACAAACAAGATCTATGTGTCCTCCAACTACTGACCAAACCTCAGTTCGATCGGACCACAAATAATCTTTCAATTACACGGTTGATCAAAACTACCACAGATGAGAGAACAGAAAGTTACCAGAATTGAGAGGTTTCGGTTCGAATGGAAAACCTGCCCTTGCAGTTCAGAGAAACCAAATCCAACTGTTCACAGACAAGATCTATATGTCCTCCAACTACTGACCAAAAATCAGCTCGATCGGACCACAAACAATTTTTCAATTATACAGTTGATTAAAATTGCATACAAAAAATTACCCAGAATATAGACCTACGAAAACTAAAAAGAAATAGGACTTACAGTACTCGAAACCCAATCTCCACCATTCAGAAATAAGAACCAAACGTCCTCTATCAATCATTCAAGTTTGAAACTGATCAGACACCGATATTCCTTCCAAACATAAGATCAAAGAGTCTACCTCTTTTTTTTTCTCTTCCTTTCAGCAGCCCTCCTTTTTTTTTTCTTTCTTTCACTCGGTGGACGGCAGCTCATTTAAATTTTCTGACTTTTATCTCTCTTACAGCCGACAACTCTCTCCTTTCTTTTATATATATATATATATTTATTTTTAAAATAAAAGATTACTTATTTTAATTATTTTAGATTATAACCTAAACATTAAAATATTTAAATTATTTATTTATATAATAATATTTATATAATAAGGGACCAATAAACCTAATACAAAGAGCCAATGTTGAACTTATCAATATTGAATTTGTCAGATTTGTGGAACTTATTGAGGTTGAGAATTGTCAGCCCAAAACCCAATGCAACAAAAGGAAACCTAACCCAACAATGTCACAACTATAGTACGGTGTCTCTGGATATAACGTTTTGCTGTCACCGCTACTTTTCCAGCTTATTATTACGGATGAAATATATCTCGTTAGTATGCATGAGATAGATATAATTCATTAAATATAATCTGATTTTTATATTTTATATTAAATAAAAAATAAATTTTAAATTATATAAATATAAATATTATATATTCTAATAAATTATTTTTTTTTAAAAAATAATAACTCTATAATAAATAGTATCAGATTTAATTCTGACTTTGATTCTAATATTTTTTGCCAAATGATTCACACAGAAATAAATAAAAAATTCTTAATTTCTGATGAAAATATTAATAAATTTAATAAAAAAATATTACAGATAAATTATATTTTAAATACAAATAAATTAGATATAACGTAATTCTTACATTTCATATTTTATTTAAGATAAAAAGAGTCACACCCCAACAAGTGTCTTTGGAGAATAAAGTAATAATTTCGTAATATTATTCTTGCATTCTATCACTAAAATCAAAATGAAACACAAATAATCTAAATTGACCAATTAAACCAAAAAATGTTGGAGAGAGAGAGATGAGAAATGTGGGCCATTGAAGCACTGCTGCAAATAGTATTAAATTGGGTTTCAATATCATTTAAGAAAGTGGCAGCTCCATGAAAAGGCCTTGAGAGATGCGTAAACCCCACAAAAATCTTGCAATAAGTTCCTACATACAAAGAGAAGCAACCGTAAATAAATCATTTGAAATTTGAAGAAGACACAAAAACTCATTTAAAGGAAAAAACCTAAGGAAGTAAGGAAGGAAACCACCACAAGGAGAAAAAAAACATAAAAGCAACGAAGTAAAGGTCTCGATCATTTGGTAAAAATAAATTAAGATTAGGAACAAGTACAATAAAATGACATCAAATTATCTTTTTTTTACTTTAATATATTTTGTTATCTACAAAAAGTATATAGAACTCATCTATATTGATATAGAGGTAGCGGTTGTAAATCGTCGCAACAAAATATGTTGCTTATATACATAATATATGTGACGCTTTCATAAGTATTGCTTATACGTGCAACAATTATTAAATGCTACAACTTACTGTTGTTTACAACTTTTTATGGCATGGTTCATTAACCACCACTTAAGAGCATTTATAGAACAATTCTAAAAATTGCCACATAAAAATCGTAGTATAAAATGCTTATAGCAATCAAACCACTACTTTAGAGTTTAATGTCAGCAATTTAAAACTGCCGCAACAAACTACTGGCATAAAATCGTTTAGGTGCAGTGACTTCCCTCAAAAAGAGAGAAAAAAAAAAAAACTTCTTTAACAACACCGTGGAAAAAATAATCCGTTAGCAGTAGAAATATACAAATTTTAGTGAATGAGTAGACGATATGGACAAAGTACGTTTTAAATTAGACAGAACAAACAATATATGTATAAATTAGTTAGATTTCACTGATATATGAAATTACAATCCCATAAATTATAATAAATACATTTGTTGTTGAGAAAATTAAGATTACCATTACTTTGTCAACTTATGTAGTAGCCAAAATTCCAAACTCAGCAAAGTGAAGAGGATGGATCATTTGTAAGGAGGTTTCATCGAACTAACATTGAAGAAGCATAGAAGTTGAGGAAGAAAAAATTTCACCTAGAGAACTAACAAATGGCTAGCCCTTAAGTTTCCGTAAGAGTTTAAGTCCAATTAACAAGACTAAAATTGATTGTCATGTAACAATCATCTTAATTTTTAAGAAATATGAAGTGTCATTAGTAATTTAGAACCCCTCATATTTTACAATATAAGAGTAGATTCATACTAAATTAATTAACTTTATTACCTACTTTCATTCACTTCTTGGATATCTTTTTTACTTCTCCATAAATTACATTGAATTGTTTTAAAATTAAAAGTTCAAAAAATTCCGGATGGGACACTCAACAATTGTGCGACTGAAGATCAAGAGTTTGAATCATTAAATCAATTGTTATTCTCCAAGTGCCGGTTTTGCAAGTGAAGTTTAAGAGTTTTGGTTGAAACTCCTGAACTGAGTATAGTATCATCACATGATAATTGCTAAAGTTGATGAGAATTAGCCAAAAATGAAGGAGACGTGTGACATGTCACCACAATATATCTTATATAGATAGTTAGATAGATATCTTTATTTATGAAACTCAACATCAATGATATTATTATTTTTAGTAGGGAAAGAAAATTTGGTTAATTTGTCCTTATTTTTTCTTCCAAAAAAAACTTTCCTACTCATATTTCTTATATAAATTAAGTAGATGAATGTACAACAAATTATTAGAACATTCTTAATTAATGGTGTGGTAATATTTTTGAACAACATTTTTATTAAAAAATTAATCATCATGTGATCCAATTAATAAAAAATAATTTTGTATGTTATTACACTATTAAGGGCAATAATGTTGAATATAATTTAAATATTGATGGATATATTTATTTTAAATCATATAGTTGTATATATATATATAGATACACTTAGTCTTCTCTCTTCCTAATATACACAAAAATTTATCTAAAAGTGTATAATTACAATAATAGGTAGGTGAGAAAAATTAGTTATTAAGTCAAAATAAATTCTTTAGACATATCAATGGTTTTACAAATTGAAATATATCATTTACAATATTATTTATATAAATATATTTAATTTTAAAATTTTAAAAATTAAAAATTTAAATGATAAATTTATTAATAAATCTAACAAATGATATTAAAGTATATATTTTAAAACTAAATATTTTTTGTATGTAATAATATATATATATATTTGATTCATAATTGTTCTTTGACTAAAATAAAATAATAAAGTTTTTATATAACTATAGAATGAGTTGTTATATATTGCTAAGGAATTGTTATTATGGAATTATAATCATCATAGTCATTCAAAGGAATTACTAATTTTCTTGTAATAAGTGGCAGCCATAACTCCTAATTGATTCAAATCAAAATTAAGATTGTCATTTTGGTTGTACAAAGGAATTATTGAATTCCTTGATAAAGTAATGGTTGTGCCATAAGGAAAAGAATTTGAAATAATAATAATAATAATAATAATAATAATAATAATAATAATAATAAATAAAAATAAAAAATTACATTGTTAGTTTTAGATCATGATGTATGATAACTAATACAAAATTATGGGCTAAGAAATATAAAATTCCTTTTTTGTTAAACAAATTGGCAAAATAAATTCTTTTATTGTTTAAATAATAAAAGACCATTATGTTTAGTCTTTAGTTATAAAGAATAAGCTAATTATGTCAAGGATCAAAAAATTTGTTTTAATTTTTTTACTTTGGCAATTACAATTATTTAAAAATTAACTTATGATATATACTACATAATTATAAGCATATTTGAGTGCATATAGGTATTGTGCATTAATGTTATTTATAACCTTATGTGTAATGACCTATGGACTTGAATATTGTGATTTTTGTTGGCCTGTAATTAATATAAAATAATTTAAAATATTAATTAAAATAATTAATATAAAATAATAATTTATATAATATAAAATAGTATTATATAAATAAAATAGTAATTAAAAATTATTAATAAAATTAAAAAATAAAATTATTTTAATGTCATGCATATGTTATGATTATAGTTTGATTGTTACCAAAGTTATCAAATTAGAATGTTTAAATTGACATGTGTGCATTATTATTATAATTTGTTAGTTACCGAAATAGCTAAATTAGTATGTTTAACGATATGTATAAATAAGTTATTTATTTATAATTTTAATGAAATACTCATAAATAAAAAATAATTGGATAAATTCACATTATTAATTATTGAAATTTTAAGATTTATCTAAAGGTAAATTATTATTTTATTGTTAATAATATAATTGAGGTATATTAATACTTAGTTAAATATATTTATTTATCCAAAAAATATTAAATATATTTGATTAAAAATATTTAGTTAGTTGTTAAAATTAATGGTATTATTTATGATAATATATTGTAAGATTTCTCGAAAGAAAACTATAATATATTCTAATTGTTTTAACTAACTTATAATTAATTATAAGTATTTATAATTATGCAGTTATTATAATTTACTTATATATTTCAATTATTTTTTTTTGTTTAATGATTGAACTTTTCAAAATGATATGAATAAATCAATGTTTATTTAGATGTTATAAACATTGACTTAAACTATTAAATAATTAAGTTTGCTACTATTATAAATTTGAGTTGAGTAAGAAAAGTTATATTAGTAAGTTTGAAAATAAAATAACAAATTGAATTTTATATTTTGAAAGTGATTGTTATCAATAATAATAAGAAAACTATTCTAGAAATAAAAAGTGCAAAAAAAATATTTGTAATTGTGAAAAAACATTTTTGCTTTGTAGGCAAGTCACTTACTAGTACTCTAATTGCAAAGCTCACAACTATGATGTTTATTGCATCATGAAATATGCAGGGGCACATCATTGAGATACTTATATTGTAGCAAGACTTAAAACCTTGGAATTAATAGTAAAAAACTCCTTTTTGGTGCACTTCATTTTCAACTCATTACCTTTTGAATATGAGTCATTTCAAATTAATTAAAATACCATAAAGGATAAGGGGAATGTTAATGAATTGACTAGTATGCTTGTTCAGAGGAAATAAGATTAAAAACTTATAATAGTCACTCCATTAATCTCATAGGTAAGAAAGTTGAGAAAGGAATGAATGTAAAAGTCAACCAATTAAGAAAGAAAAGAACCTACTTATACTCCTTAGGTTGAAAAGATAGAACAAAAAAAGTGATAACCTTTATTTTAAAGGTTGGACATTATTAGAAAGATTACCTTAAATGTAAGATTTGATTCAAAAAAGAAAGAAAATTAAATACTTTGATATGTTTTGAATCAAATTTAATTAAAATTTCTCATAATATTTGGTGACTTAATTTTAGTATTACTATTAATGTATCCATAATGATATAAAAATTTATTATGATATGATTATTTCAGTTGATATAAGAATACAAATATTTTTTTTAATATATTGTATTAATGTTTTATATCTATTGAAATATGTCAGAATTTAAAAGAATCCTTACTTATTATACATCATAATATTGGAATTAAATATAACACGATAAATGAAAATTTTGCTTACTTATGACATTAATATTTGGATTATATATCCAAAGAAAAATTAGTAAGATTGGTAATTAGATTCCTTTTCAAATTTATATTTTGCTGATCTTAGAATATATATAGATTTCATTAAGTGTAAGCACACCAAATATATTATGAAATAAGACATAAAAAGTACCCAATTTCTTAAAATTATATACACCAATATTTATAGATCTTTCAACGTTGTAACTCTTAATGAAAAAATTGTATTTCATCACCTTTATAGATATTTTCACGTAATAATTTTATCTATTTACTTCATGAAAAATCAATCATTAGATCTCCTTAACGTATATATAAAGGAAGTTGGAAGCAATTAGACAAAAAGGTGAGAATTATAAGATTTTATAGTGATGGTGAATATTATAAAAAATACAATTATTCAAGGTGATATCCAAGTCTATTTATGAAATTTCTTAAAAGTCATGATATGTATGTATAGTAAACTATATTAGACACATCTTAATAAAAGATGTGACAAAAAGATATAATTGAACATTAATGAATATGATCAGTAGTATAATGAGTAATTTCTTCTTACCTAAATTTTTGTGGATGTTTACATTATTTGTTAAATAGACTTTCTATTAAAGCAATTTAAAGTACTCTTATTGAATTATAGATGTGAAAAAAACCTTGTTTAAAGTACCTAAATATTTAAGATTGCTACATAGAAGCAAAAATTAACATGAAAAGAAATTATACTCTTAAACTATTAATGGTTAATTTATTTATGATCTAGAGAAATCTAAAGGATATAACCATAGTTTAAAAATTAGAAAAATTAGTAATGCAAGGTTTATTAAGAATGGTGAAATTAGTAAGAGTAATAAATGTCAAAATGTAGATATAAAAGAAATTAAGATAAATATTTTTTTACTTGTAACAATTCTTTCTTCCATTACAAAGAATAGTATGACTTAAAGTTAACTCATAATTGATTAATATAAATAAATTACAAGGGATAGTATTCAGAAGATTTAATAAAAAAAGTGATTAACTATATCAGATGATTATATATTTTATTTACAAAGTTACAATTTAATATTAGAACTAATAAAGATCTAGTTTTATTTTCACAGTTATAAAAATTTTAAAATTGATTGTGGTATTATGGCTCAATATGATTTATAATAATACTAAAAGGATGTGAAAATCACCTTTTTAAATGGAAATCTTCAAGGGAAAATTTATATGGATGACCCTAAAGATTCTTTTATTGAAAGTAAAGATTAAATGGTGTGTAGACTAAAGGATAAATATGGACTAAAACAACTTTTTTTGTAATAATATATTAAGTCCAATGATATCATAAGATCTTTTGAATTTAAAAAAGAACATTGTTGATCAGTATTAGATACCAAAAGATCAATGAAAGTAAGTATGTTTCACAGTCTTATATATTACTTGCTGCTAATATTTTAACTATATTACATGAAATTAAAGAATTTCTTTAAAAGAGTTTTATTATAAAAGATATGAAAGAGACATTCTTTGTTATAGGAATAGAAATATTTAGTAACATATCACAATGAATGATGATTGTTTCAAAATAGTTATATTAAGAAAATTTTAGAGAAAATCTATAAATTAAATATTCACTTGAGTTATTCCTATATAAAAAAGTAACAAATATAATTTCATATAATGTTCTAATAATGATGCCAATATAAGGAACTGAAATCAATTCCATATACTTGTATTATTGGTATTTTAATATATTTGCTAACTTATACTAGATTGAATATTAATTTTACGAGCAAAATGTTAGGTAAGTGTAAAAGTAATCACATAATAGATTATTAGAAGGTTGCAAAGAAAGTATTGAGGTACTTAAAGGAATAAATAATTACATGCTTATATATTTTGATATGATTAGATATTTCAATTCAAACTTTACTAAATGCGATGATAAAAGAACTTATTATTATTATTTATTCATATTAAGAGAATAGGCAATTTTGTGGAATAATAAAAAATTGTCTATCATTATTTTGTCCATTATAAAAGCAAAGTTTGTGATATGATTTAAAATTATAATTCATGCATTATGACTATGAAAGTTTAATTTAGGACTTGACACTGTCAACACTATCATCAAACTGTTGAAATTTATATGACTATTTCATAGTAGTATTATTCTTAAAAAACGATAAATACTTAAAAGGTACTAAACTTATGAGAATTGAAGAATTTTGTTATTAAGGAGAAGATTTAGAAATAAATAATGTCAATAAAGTATTAATTGATCTTAGGATTGTAAATTAATATGCAAGTTTACAACCAACATTATATAGAAAACATATTCTCAAAATGAGTTTTGATTGTACTAATGATAATTAATGATGTATGATGTAGTGACACTCTAAACTCACTGAAGTATTTTTGATATACATTATATATTTCTTGTTATATCTTATGATTATGTACACATTACTATTTTTAACAAGGCTTTATGAGAGATATTATTGTGGATCATTTGAAATCATATATATCTTATAAGTTTTATATGGTAAATTGCAAGTATTATAGTATATGAAAGAGAATGTTCTGAATAAAGAAGGCATGACCACCATAACTCACACTAAATAATTTATCATGTTATGATATTATGATGAGATCATGAGAAATTATTATCATCATTTGCATATAACAATTAATATAATAGACTTAAATCGAGTCAAGTGGGAAAATGTTAGAATATTTCTAATTAATAATGTGGTAATACTTTTAAATAATATTTTTATTGAAAAATCAATAATAATTTGATCTATAATCTTGTATATTATTTCATTATTAAAAACTATAATTTTAAACTTTGATTTATACATTAATAGACATACCTATTTAAACCATGATCACTCCTTTCTTCTTAGCACATATAAAAATTACATGTAAAAGTATGTGATTATAGTAAAAGTTAGTAGAAAGAAATTAGTTACTAGGTTAAGATAAACTTTTTAGATATATCAATAATTTTAGTTTTGCAAATTTAGCTATGTCATTTATAGTATTATTTATATAAATATATTTAGTTTTAAGATTCTAAAAATTGAAATTTATAATAATAGATTTATTAAAAAATTTAACACAAATATCTTTATTTAGGAAACTTGTCAAGGAAAGAATATTTAGACAAATGTTAGATTTTCATCTTTTTAAAAATCTTGGATGTTTGTCTTGTTAAATATATAATGGAAATATCTATATTTTTGGAAATCTCATCACCGAAGCTATTATTATTTTTAAATAAAAAAACACAACATTGAAGATAAATAGTATAAAGTATCAAATTATCAATGGAAAGACAATGTATATGGTAATGAAAAGTTACAAATAATTAATATAATGAATAGACTATACATTTATTGTTTGAAAATTAAAAAATTTGGTATAGAAGCAAAATTCTCAAAATGAACAAATAACTATGCTACTTGGCAATACTTTGTTATAAAAAGAGTGTATATTAGGACTTAGCCTGTGAGTTGTGTGGTAAATATATATATTTTTGTTATACTCTTAATTGAATTGATAGGATTTTTAGAATTTAATTTCTTAGTCTAGATTAACTATGCTACTTGGCAATACTTTGTTATAAAAAGAGTGTATATTAGGGCTTAGCCTGCGAGTTGTGTGGTAAATATATATATTTTTGTTATACTCTTAATTGAATTGATAGGATTTTTAGAATTTAATTTCTTAGTCTAGATTGTCTTTTTACATATAAACTTTTGCTACTAAGGTATTTATTTTTGTATGCATTAATAGGAAGTAAATGAGGAATGTATTAATGCATTTACCTCTGCATTTTAATAGACATTATAAGCCAGCAAAAAATCAGTGCAATTTTCGATCATCAGAATCCTGAAGTGGAAGATATTCGCATATGTCATGTGATATAATGGTTGGTGAGTGATAGAATCAAATGCCAGTACCCTAACTCCATCTGTGGCTCGTTTGAAATGACTGAATAGGGTTAAGCGATATACTATTAACATCAAAGTATAAAAGAGGAGAGGCAACATGTCGTTAACTAATTACCAAACAAAACAAATTCCGCAACATCCAAACTACCATCATCATGAGCACAGTCTTCTATTGGGGAACTGATTGAGAAAAGAGTAGTCCGAACTGACCAAAGAAATTACTATCAACTTTATGTTAAACAAAGCAAACAATTGACTAAAAAATTAATGCTAAAAGTCGTTTAACCCTTTACCTTTCCGTTTATCTGTAATTGAACAGAGGATTGCAAATTGTACTGAACCTCATAAAGAATATGAGCAGAACCTTTAAAATTGAATTTTCTCCTCCAATAGATGGTTTATCTTTATAGTTATATGTACAGAAAATCAACTATGTGCCATCTGCCGTGTTGAGCTGCATGGTACGGAGAGCCTGAAAATTTAGATAACAGAGGTGAGGAGCTTCTGAGACATGAAATGAAAAGTATCTGACTGAAGCTATTTGACATATTCATGGGTTAAAAATAAAAGCAAAGCTTATTTTGTATTGTAACAGGAAATGCAGAATCGTTTCATAGTTTTTATCAACTGGTACAAGAACTTTAATGTAATGATCATAGACCCCATGGCAACCTCCCCTTGCAGGGATGGATGACTTCTGACTTTACGTGTATCCAAAGATACAAATTTCAAAGGCACAAAAATTCCATTTTTAAGCAGCCAAATTTAGTTAGAAAAATAACTCAATTGAACTCTAAACATCTAAGGTCTTGATTCCTCAAGAGTAG
Organism: Bruguiera gymnorhiza; assembly: GCA_020883675.1. NCBI lineage: Eukaryota > Viridiplantae > Streptophyta > Magnoliopsida > Malpighiales > Rhizophoraceae > Bruguiera > Bruguiera gymnorhiza. The sequence goes on from JAIRCJ010000030.1 coordinate 94,139, forward strand.
CTTAAAAGTTCCCACACTCCATCGACATCCTGCTTTTCTTTTTCTTGTGCATCTACGCGGTCTTTCCCCTTAAAAAAACAAGAAAAGAAAAGATAAGAAAAGAAACCATCAAAGATGGCAAACTGTATTTTACCTATTTCAATAAACTGGAATGGTCTCAGTAATGTAAAAACAGTCTGTAATGGAAAAAAAAAAAAAAAAGGAGGAGAAATTCACATCTCATAACATGTAAAACCATATGATGATATTCAACAAAAAGAAATAAGAAAAAAAAAAAAAGAACATACGGTGAGAGATTCATAAAATCAACACAAGATTTACGTTCTTTCTTTACAGTAAAAAGGAAAACAACGATAACTTTAGGAGCCAATTCATTAAGGTTTGATGCAAGAACCTGTTGTCGGAATCAATTGGCCTCTGTTGGGTCATCAATGTGGTTAACTCTGTTGCTACAGTTGAAGTGAAGGGGGGCGGTTGAAGAGGGCTGTGGTTTGGCTCATAGATGATTTCTCAATTATTGAGCCTGATCAAATTGATTTCTCCCCAAGTTAAATTGACTGTTTTCTTCACGGAGAATTATGCAGAGACTGGAGTTTAAGAACCATACCATCACTATTGGTGAAAATTTAGGGAGGCACTCCACAAAATAGCATTCGCACATCGCATTCCGCTACATTCGGAAATCCTAATCGTTTAGAGGTGGAGTGTGAACATCAACAAAGGCAATGCAGTTGCCAAAGGACGGTTGAATGCAAATGGTAACGGCGGGTAGCAAATTCAGGAGAGCATTAAATCCTTCAGAGTTTAACGTCCTTTTTGATCGATGGATGAGTTGCGCAAGGGTGGATTTTGGCTGTAAATTTCTTCTTGGCTTGGCGATTATGCTAAATCTAGTATATCCTTAGTAGCCAACAATCATGGGAGAAAATCAAAGTTTATTGCCGATTTTAAAATTGCCATTATTGAGAATGGAAAAACGGAAGTAATGTCATGTCATGATTGGCAAAAATTCTGGCCTAATAAGGTAATAATCTAAAGGCAATTTTCTTTTGAAATAATTATTTTCTAGCCACAAATAAGCTTCCCTTTATCATATTAATATACAATATATATAGATATGGAAATTTTTTAATAAGCAGTTTTTTTTTTTCATTGCAATGTTCACAACAAAACAAAAGAGTAAGAAACACTTTTTGAAGAGATACTTTCTAAAAAAATTAATTCACAACTTATTAATATAAATAAATTATAAGAAATATTATTAAAAAATCTCAAAAGAAAAAGAGAAAATTATTTAGAATAATTATGTATTTTATTTGTAAAAATCTAACCACTTATATATGGTCAGATATTCAAATGTAAACTTTATTGGATACTTTGATAGCAAAAAGTCCATTTTTAATTATTTACTCCTTTTAAGAGAAAGAGCAATTTGTAGAATAATGAAAAATTGTTTGTCATTTCTTTCTCCATTACAAAAGTAAAGTTTGTAATATGATTTAAAAATTATAATTCATGTATTATGATTGTGAAATTTTATTTTAAAAATTGAGGTTATCAACAATATTATCAAGTCACTAAAAATTTATGTGATAATTTCATAGTAGTTTTATTTATATAAATATATTTAGTTTTAATGAATTCAAGTATGTCATTTACGATATTATTTATACTACCGTTAGCAATACAAAGGGGACATTTGTTAACTAAATAATGGAAACCAGATTATAGATTATATAGTGTGGAAATAGATGTAGGTAAAATAGTAGTATTTTGCATGGGCAATATTATGTTTTATTTATTTACAATTCCCCTTTATGAAAGATGTGATTTTAATAGATTAGATTTCTTTTGTTAGAAATATTAGTTTATTTTACTCTTATTAATTAAGTTTTGCCTTTACCATGGTATATGGCTTAGTTTTAAGATTGTTAGTCATATTTTTAATATGTTTAGACATTTTTGTACTTCATTCAAGACTAGTAAAGAATTCATTTATTCATATAGAAACCCTAACATGGTATTAGAGCCCTAACCTTCACACTATGCTTCTTCTTCCTCAAACATTTCTTCTTAAATGACTCTTCCTATTGCATCCACCATTACATTTACTCTTATCTTTGCTAATTAAACATTTTTGTAAAATTAAACTCTTAAAATTACCTACCCTAGAATACTCAATTTGTTCAACTTATAAATTGTCAACATTTTTACTGATTATGTTGATGGCACACTTTTTGCTCCCTCTAAGACTATTTCCTTAACTAATGATCCCATAACTATGATTACCAATCTTACCTATGAGGTTTGGTTCCAAAAGGATCAACTCTTTTTATCATGGATTTTATCTTCCTTGTTTAAGGAAGTTTTCCCTCATGACATTGCCTAAGAGTCATCTTATCAAGCATGACATGTATTAGTAAATGCATTTGGTTATGTATCTTAAATTTGAAAATTTTAGCTTAAAATTGAACTCCAAGAACTTAAGAAAAATGATCTCACTATAGCACATGAAAAAATTGCTTCCATCTTTCCAAGCATTGAAGTAATTTCCAAATACTATAAATATATAAAGAATGATTACAACATTCTCTCATCAAAGTAATTGGCAATAGTATGGAAGGAATATATAGTGAGGTTGACATCAAACTTTGCTTACTTAACTATACTTTAAGATAAAGCCAATGGATTATTTGTTACAATATATATTTATGTTATAGTAATAATAGATAATATATATACAAATAATACTTATGATGTATTCAATCATTTTAAGAAGACATTAAAATAAAGTGTAACCTCTTTATAAATGAGAATAAACGTTGATCCTTATTGCTTCATAAATTAAAAAAGAGACATAAAGACACTTTTTTTTTTATGCAAAATCATTCAAACATAATAATATTAGCTTAAATTACACTAAAAGATCTTGAAACCTTTTGATTTTATTAATCTTATTTAGGTAATAATTAACAATTACATTTCACATCATTTGTATCTTTAATGACAAAGCTAATTTTATTAAGTTGCTATATTTAATCGTAATGGACTTATTGGTTTATGATGTTGCACTTTTAATGCAATATGATAATAGTTGAGATATTAACCCAATATATGCACCACTAATGGAATAAAATTCAACGAATGTCATATGTATTTAAATGATTGCTGATTTTAGTATTGTAGATTCCTCACCCCTCTTACAAATAAGCATATTAAATATAACATTTAAGTGAACTAGGCTGGACTGGCAAATGTAACAAAAAGATATTGGAATGATAGACTTACATTTACATTAGTCTTGAATTTTAATTTTGGGAAGGGAGACATAGGATTTGTAAGGATAGGGAGAGTTACCCCTATTGTGTAGCTCATGGTCTAATAGATCTTATAATAGACAAAAAGAAAGAAAAAAAAAACTATTTTGAATCAATAAACAATCTTAGAAACCTTACCTCCCAACATGACTATTACACAAATTATTCTTTATAATGAAACACAATGAAAGCTAATAATCGCGACACTTAATAGTAAGCTCATGTGCTTAAGAAAAAATTATTAAAGAAAAAAATTTGGGTATCATTATTAAATTAGACAAATTATTTTCATTAAATGTAAACAATAAAAATTTGTCATGATGGCATAGATTAGGGAGTACTATTACTACAAATCTATATATTTCATCCTTAATTTATAATTTTCATCCCTTATTTATAACTTATAGTTATCCTTATAGGCACATGATGACTTTTGTTTGCATGTATCACTATAAACATAAGAGATTGCATAGCCAATTACCTATCTTTCTATAGTATTTTCATATTCATATTTGTATATAAAGAAAATTAAGCAACCTGTAGTGATATGACCATTGACTTTCAATAATAATATTAAAAAATCAAAGAAATTCAATCACATATTAATGTAACCCAACTTTTTATGAAGTGACATACCACTGTAACCCAATTTTTTATGAAGTGACATGGATAAAGATATTTAATTGAAGTGGATGATTGCTTATAAGATAAGGTTGCACTAACTGCCTAATGAAGGCAAACACTTCAATTTAAAAGGGATTTTGTGTTTAAATAGCTCCATTTTATTAAATTATAGAATTATTACTATTTTTACTAATGTTTTACATATGTATGCTAACAATTATGATATATTATATTGATCCACAATGTCAATATTATCTACTTGTACGAATGCCCTAATATATGTAAGACTTAGATTTGGTGAATGACTGGGAAAAGGTATCAAATGTATCTTATGCCTTATATTGTGCCATGATAGATGAGGCACTTTCATTTATAACTAAAATACAAATCCTAATTATTAGACTTTTAGAGGATATAGGTGTGCATTAGACAAGGTGATTCTTGACTTGTTAATCATAAATTATGAATTAAGGTTTAAAATTCCTATAAAGTCATGAATAGGAAAGGGGTCGATTAGGTCAAGGGACAAATGTTGGTGCCCTTACCATATAAGTTGATGCTTTGACCTTAATTGTTAGACCTATAAGGACAAATCCAATTGAGATGCCTCAATCCATAATTGCAACAAAATGGCCTTAAATTTGTATAAAGGATGCCAAGTTGTTGGAGTATATTCGTCCTAGACTGAGTGTTTATGGCCTTTGTATGTGTGGCGTGTGATGCGTGTTTTGAGTTGCCAACCTTAATAGAGCAACTCCTCTAAGTACATCAAATGTTGTTAATGTCTTCTTCAATTGAATTTGTATTGTCATGCTTTCTCTTCCACATAATGGTAATTATAATTACAAGTTGTTAAACATTGCTTATTAATGTTCTTCCCATTGTTTTAATACAACATATATACTATATAGAAATTATACTTCATGCAATAAATCACTCTTTTTATAAGAAAATAAAAAAATTCAATATATAATGTCATTTCATGAAAATACCCTTAAGTCTCCACAAGATGCTTTGTCATTTTTTATTTACAATGACCTTTGCTCATTACAAGGTAATAGGCTAATATTAAGTGTAAATTTCTACAAATAGAATGAAATCATTTAAGCTAGGAATGTATTGAATTTTAGCTGTTACATTGAATTTAGTAAGTAATGAATTGCTTAAACAATTAACAATATTCATTCCTCCAAAAATAACATCCACTCCTACTTAAAATTGCATAAACTTCTTTATAAGTTTTCTAAAGTAACACATTCAAAGTTTCTTGAGATAACTCAATTAAGACAACATAGTTAATATAGAGATCCCTTACATACAAATACCATTCAAGTAGTTAATGTTTTTTATAGCCTACTCCTGTAGCCCCTAGATACGATACTAACTCACTTAATGCCTTTGCATGATTTCATTTCATAGATGCAAGATCACTAATTATATCAATAACATTTCTTTGGGGCTGGGTAGTGCAACTGACCATTCCATTAGAATTGGAAAAACTTTGCAACCATTGTTTAAGTCCTATTATTAGTTCAACAATAACCTATCTTAAATTAAAGGTTTTATAAAGAATATTTTCAAATTATTGCTAAGAAATAAATTATAATTACTGAATTCAAGTAGGTTAGAAAGCTATGACTTGGATTCCTCTTTAAGTGTGAGATCCAAACTTGGCAAGGTCCTACCCCATGAAAGCAATTAGTGAACTTGTCAACCCCCTAAAAGAATCCACACTCATTATAGTCCTTACCTTATAATTTGTTTGAATTAATATAATTATGTGTAAATATTTATGGAAATCCTGAGTATCATTACATAAATAGTGACAAAAAACACCAATAAATATTACTATGCCTTATAACTTTTACAAATTTCCCTTATTAGATGATTTGACAACCTAGATTACTACTAATGTGAGAGGTGTAAAGCATCAATTTAAAATTTTCACAATGGTAACTTCTATTCAAATGAACATCGTTTGCATCTTTTATCATTTCTTTCTTCATTTTCAATAGCCATAATAACAATAGGGGATTATGAGCTTCAAATAGACAAGAGATAATGTTAGGTAAATTGAATGATAAAGGAATGACCATGTGGCATTTATTATTAGGATCATACATGATATTAAAAACAATTATTTACATTAATGTAATTAAAGGGGTTAAGAATGTTCTTATATGATAGGTATGTGTATTGAATAGGTAATAATAAAGATGTCAAACATGTATATAAATCAAACAGAAACTACTAATTAGTTGATAATTAGGTTGAATATAATTTTACCATTTGACTCCATTAGTTGCATTTTTTATTTAGTGCATTTACCAATAGTATTTTTTTTTTTGGTCTATTAACAAGTTGTGACAATACATTACTACATACCCATATAAATTTATGATGGAATATATTTCTATTGAGATATATTATAAGTTAACAAATATATTATGAATTCTTATACCAATTTTTTTTTCCCATTTAATTAACACACTTTATAAGATTTTCTTCTTTAATAATTAGTTATTGTCTTCTAATGCTAGATCTTACATTATTGTTAGTGGAGTATGTTTGCATGTAACTAATCTAATGCATATTCTAAAAAATTATAAACCTAAAATAATATTAAATCTATGCCTTAACATCTATATATTGACTAAACTATGTTTCATTACTACATTTTTAAAAATTATTATATAAATAAACAATTATCATTTGATGACTAATTTAATTTCTAATCATGACAACTATTAACTAGTTTATTCATTTTAAAGTGAATAAATTATGCATAATCTGTAGGACTATAAACTTATATTACATTATATGAATACATTTTTTTTCAACAAAATATTTGTGGTTGCAACCTAAATACATGGATATATTCATTTTAATTCCATTAGATATAACTAATTTAACTTGATAAAAATTTAAAAATAATGGATACCACATCTAATCACTTGGAATATTTGAAGATTTTGGATTAGTCAATCTAGTTCTTTCAAATTCATACACAAGGAGAAAGTAATTCTTAGTGGGGACAAGATTAGTTTGTAAGTGCGAGCAAACTTTTGATTCCAATTCATTATCATGTCAAATAATTCCTTTTGATTAGGGTCATGGGCTTTGATGTCTTTCATCTACATATGGTAATGATCTCTTTACTAGACCAATGCATCACAGGTAATTAAGTTTTATATATTCCTATGGTGAACTTGGTTAACTTATATTCAATTTATTTTTATATTAACTGAATTAATGTATTTACTTTATATAGTAACACTTATGATAAATTTTAACTTTCTACTCATTTATTCTTCATCGTATATTTGTGTCGAACAAAATATATCATAACATATCTATACACATCAAAAGTAAATGTGAAAATGTATATAATATATCAATTTCAAACCTTAAAGATCACCTTTTCAATTCATTAATGGTTTATTTTGATAATCTCAGGAGATTTTCTTTTTAATTTATTATCTACACATAATATATTTAATTTGTCATCTTAAATCACTCAAGTCATAACATAACTACATTGTTACCACACATAAAATATTATTCTTCCATTTTTCCATATAATGCCTAAACTAGTGTAAGAAATGCTAACTTAGATACAAGTAAAACTGCAACATTAACTTTGACCTCCATGTTTTTTGATAATAAGTGTTTGTGTGCCTATCAAATTGAGGTTTATTTTCCTATATGCACTACTAAACATGGTGTGAATCATGATGAATATTATAATTCTTTATTGCTTATAATAGCTCAATTGCAAATCCACTATGCTTCCATGCCTCCAGCACCATAAGGGGAAAAGGCATTAAAAATTTTCATCATTACAATATATAGTTCCAATTGGTAATAAAATGCAATTATATTGAATTTTCCATATATGACAACTGCTCCCACTTTCAACCCCCATTAAAGATGGTGATATTAACCTTTGAGTTACAATTAAATTAGGCTTTTGTACCAATAGACTTGTATGAAATTTGGTCACTTAAAAACAAAATTGTACAATAACTTATCTTTTGCTTCCTAATACTTAAGGCCCATACATGATAGGTGGTATTGTTGTTGTATCAAAATGCCATCTTATTGAATTTCAAGCTTCTTTTTAACTTTGACCTCTCTATCATCTATAACTATTACTCTCCTCGAAAGAAACCATACTTCATACCCTCAGCCATCCCCTTGTTTTAACTTATTATAAGTCTTTGTATGAAGGAAAAATCTCTTTATCACCACTGGTATTACCTACATCAATTGTCACATCATTAACAATGCTATTCTTTGCCTAAATTGTCATACTACTTGATGTCCAATCTTTTAACTCAAGATGTAGTTATTTGAGTCCATTGCTTATAAAGTTAAACTTACCAACTGAATTTACCCTTATGTTTATATAGAAGAAAAATATAGTCTCTAATTCCTTAACTCGTCATCACTTAATAATCAAATTTTTATCTATTATACTTGTCTTTATCTTACTATAATGTTGCATAATGTCCTTTCGTCACCACCTTACTATATACCTTTCTGGCATACTTTCTACATCCTTGAAAATGAAAACTTTCATATTTTTCTTACATAGTAGACCATTAAACTCAAACAATTGCAATTGCATCTAATATAATTACCATTCCCATTATCTATAACATTGTATACACATCAATGACTCCTTTTATTCCTAATAAAAATCAACTCAACTTATACTCAACCAATTTCCTTCCTCTTGCAATACCACCATATCACAATACATAATTTCTTTCAACTCCTTTAAACCTTTTTGATAAATATTTTTTATGGAACATCTTATGAGTTGTTTCTCTATAGGTCATCTAGTAACACAAGGTATATGTGTGTGAGCTGAAACAAACTATATTTTCTTTTCATTTTTTATTTGTAAGGTCATTTTATACTAGCTGACAACTTAATTTAAGTACTATACAAATGTACATATTGATCAAACAAGGCATTCATGCTTTCACTCCTCTATGTTGAAGACTTCTTACCCAAAAACTACCTTTCACATATGTAAGAACCTATATATGCCTCTTTTTAAATAAAATTGATAGCCAATTGTGGTTAATTAGTTGGAAATTGTTCAATATCATTCTCTACCAGTCTTTAAACTCTTTAACAATTAAAGCACAACTTTATTGAACACAACTTTAATCTTTATATAATTATATCTAAATCATATCTTATCAAGAAATTTACATAGTATGAGTCATAAGGACCATTTATGCCTTGTGTTTGAGAAAACTATTACAACACCTTCTCCAATACTTGAACATTAGTTTGTGATGATAACACCTAGATGCTTTCCATTTGATGTGGATGATTCTTATGAACCACTAATGAGGCCTTAGCTTAGGCCAATAATACTTAATACGACATTACTTAGCCCAACTTTGGAAAATTTTACCTTTTTAAGATAAACGCATCACCCCATAGGCCTTGCATATGTATCCTATTTGGAATATTTCTTTAACCACATTAGCACTTGAACTTGGTTATAAATATCCTATAAACATCATTCTTAAGGTATGCATTAATTATTTGCCTACTCTTTCAACTTTCACATAATCACACCTTTTGCTAACTTAAGTGTCAAAGTGCCAATGATGGGTTTAGACCCAACACCTATTAGCCTCTCTTTGTCTTGTAGGTCATAGATCCAATCTGGACTAGTCTTCTAGACCTAGGCCCTCCTTAATCTAGCTTCAACAAGTTCTTGCCTAAGGATAAAAGGTGTTGTTTGTGGGAACAATACTACCATGTATCTCTTACTTATCTTTCTCATCAAAAAATCCTAATTTTTGCCTAAAACTTTTTGATGTACTTAAGACAAAACACTTGCTAACCAAAAATCCAAAAAGAAAAATGATCAACAAAAGAGACCTTTAATGAACAATAAAACACTGAAGATCACATCAAAGGGAGGAAAGGGAAAGGTTTTACTAATGATTTTGGCCACCTAAATAGTAGTCACTAGAACAAATACGTAAATCATTGAGAGAACAACTCAACAGTGGGTTTGCAATCATTAATGATGACCGTTTCTAGTGCATGAAGCAGTCTACTATGATAAAGCAAATATAACTCTAATGATGATTTTGACACACTATTGACCTCTTGCCAATGCGTGGCTAACATGGATACATATATCAATAGCTCTTAAGTCTCCTAATGTTGGCATTGAGCAATTTCATTGCTTGGAGCTAGTGCATGGCAATAATGAAAATTTTAGATCAATGATTTGTAGACCTTTTTTCTAGTGAGTAAACCTAAGAGATACATCGATTAGTAGGTAAGGAATCTAAAGGCATGTGTTTCAACCACCATTATCAATTAGATATTAACGCATGGCAAAGCATAGCCTTATTGAAACAAAAAGCTTCTTCCATGTTTTTGGCATTATCTACACCATATATTGGATATGTAGATCGGGCCTGAGTGACCTTAATAATGGTACCCTTCATCAATTTCAATTAAGTCTTTAGTAGTGGTGCCTTTTAGTGATTCCAACAATGGTTATAAGATGGTCTAGCAACCATAGACAATAGTTTAGTGAGCTATATGAGGTAAAAGCACAATGCCAACAGTAACTTATACTAATTAGTCCTTATTTTTAACCTTTTACTTGAGTGGTCTAATGTTTTAGATCAAATAATGAGAAGGAGCAACCTAAGACAATCTGACAAGTACTAAGAAGGCAAAAACTGCTCCAAAAGTTTAGTATTAACTAACCATTTTATTTTTTAATAATGATAGTAACTTAGACCACATGCATGATGTGGAGTTTGATTATGTTTGCTCAAATACTTGAAATTAATTTTGATCATAATGCATGTCATATGAAAATTACTAAGGACATTTTCATAAGTCATACATTGAAAGTGCATTCTTGTCATACTAGATTGTGTATGCATAATGACATCATAAATAATGTGAATTGTTAAGGTGATAGATTGGTTCATATGTAATATGTTTCAAGAAGGATGGTAAGGGGCTTGAACCCTAGAAACACTCATCATTTTATGCATGCTTACTCTTTAATTTATCACTTTCTTAGACAGATGCTTAATGTTTCTAATAGTTAACTTGAATTGCTTCCCTTTTAATGATTTAAGTTTGTAGTTCTATACAATGATTCTTTATGATGAGTTTAAAAGTAATAAAGGAAACGTATGGTTTGCTTGCCTAACAAATGAAATATATGGGTAGCTCGCCTAATAAATGAAACATGCAAATTATATGGCGAGAACTTGTGTCTGACACTCAAGTATCACCTTATAAGCTCTTTAACACACATTTGTGACTTATTGCTAAAGGTAACAACCTTAACTTTTACATATAAATTTATGATGTGTGTACATGCCATTTTTAATAACGATCCATAAGATCCAACAAAAGGGCTATTCATATAGTACTCTAATAGAACCATAATTACTAATGGTTAGCTAATGCCAAAAGGCCTTTTAATGAAGCCCTCTACATAATGGTTCTTGAAGTTACTAGTTGTTAGTCACACAAAAAAGGCCTTCTAATAAAGTCATTAATTGTGATGGTGTCTGTTAAATCATGTTAGAGCTAGATTAAGCATCATGCTTATTGTTTAAATTTTTTACATTTTACAAATGTCATGTTTATTACTAATTTGCTTTAGATGCTTTCTTTTTAGTTGTTTTATCTCACAATTTAGTGCAACCTCTCAAAGTGAACCTACTACCTCAATACTTAAGGTTAAAGCTTTCATGCTCACTCACTTGAGTTGTTTAGTAGGCAAAAGATTAAAGCTTATGATCTCCCTTATGCTGGCTTCTCAAATACAGAGGTACATATTTCCTAATTCCTTTATAAGCCTCTTTACTCCTACTTTATGAGTTTCCAAGGTCTAACTTCACTAGCTTATAGGTTTCGGCTTCTTGGGCTTTTGAGCTCTAACTTCTTGAACTTCTAAGCTCAATCTTCGTGAGCTTCTGAGCCTTTGTTTCATAAGCCGTTAGAATCTCACATTGCGAGCTCTTGGGATCCTACTTGAAGAGTTCCTAAATTCCTGCTTCACAAGTTCCTGGGGTTCTATCTTATGAGCCTCTGAGTTCTCATTTCACTAGCCTTCAAGTTGCTTATCAAGAGAACCTAGATTTTGACCTACATGCTCTTGGGTTGGAAATAGACACATTTGCTTAAAGTTAATCATTATGTTTAGACTCCTGTGTGAGGGTGTCATGAAAGGCTCAATAGACGCATAAGTAAGAAAGTGTTGTGATATGTGCATGTTGACTTCAAAGTCACCACCAATCATTTTAAGTGCAATTGTAACACCATTAATGACTTGGTCTACATTAACAAGATTCCTTAAAGTTTAGGGCTCAGTTACACTTGGTAAAGGCTATGACTAACCCAAGCGCTTGTCACATTTGATGGTATTACTGTTCACCCATTTCCATTTTCAGATTTTTCCTATCAAAATTTTATTTATTTTTTTCTCTCCTATTTTAGAATATTTTGAATAACCTTTTTAAGTATTTTTATTTACAAAGGAAAATTAGAAAAAAAATGACATTATTTGATATGTTGGGCTCACTTAGAGCACCTAGAAACAATGGCATCACCAAGAACATTTCATCGTTGTTACTTTTATTATTATTTTTTGATTTTCTTTCCATAATTTCTTCTCTTTTCTTTTTTCCTTTTTCTTATCATTTCCCTTTTTCCTTTCTTTTCCATTTGGCTTTTCCTTTTTCTTTTTTCTTTTTCCTTTTCCTTTGGCTACTACATACCCTTATTTTCTTTATCCACAAAAGCTTAATTTTGAAACTTCATGGTCCTACACTTGCCCCTTTTTGTAACAAGGCTTTCCATTCACTAATTTTCAAGTTTTTGGATCTATAAACACCTCCATGACAATTTTTAGAGGTTGTTTCTGGTGAGGGACACCAAAATTTGCCTTTAAAATAATCTTTTCTAGGTGTTTTTGTTTGGCATTATGGTGGGAGGAGGGTGGTTGGCCACTAGCAGTGAGATATTGTTGATGTCAAAAATGGTGTCTACAATAAATTTTGGTGGTCGACGACCCTTTGGTGACCCTCCCATGACAAAATGTGGATTTTTCCTTTTCAAGGTATTTTTCCATTTCTTTTACGAATGTTACATTTAGCATTAACATTGTATTAGTGAGGATAAGGCAATTTTAACTACTCCTAGACTATAACAATAACCAACCTATTTTTAACAAGCCAAAGGAGTAACTTTAAGTAAGAGATTAGTATAAGGTTAATTTTCTTCCTCCTTTGCCTCCTTGACTTAATGTGATTGCTTGAAGGTACTAGCAAACAAATGTTTGGCCATGAAGATCCTTAATAAGGGTCTTGGCATAAAAATAAAGCTATTATATTGTAAGACTAATATGACTGTCGAGGGTCAAACTACCCTTATATGTTGCCAAATGATTAGTACATAAGGCATAAACTTGATCAATTATCATATTTAATTGCCTGGATCTCTCCTTCCTTCTTTTTGGTCACTCAAGTTTTCTTGGACATTGGAGTGTTGGCAGTTACATCAACAATTTTTCCTTTTTAGATGCTCTCGTCAATTCCTTCTTGTGTAATGACCAAATCAAGAAAGCTTCTTGACACACTTCCTACCATTTTTTCGCAATGGGGAGCTTTCAATGTGCCAAGAAAAGCAAAAGTCAATTCCTTTTCTAGTAATGAAAGTTATACCTGAATAACTATGTTATGCTATTGTTAGGTGTATTGTTTGAAGGTTTCTTCTAACTTCTTTTTCATAGCCTAAAGATCCATTTAGATAATTTCTAACTTAGAAATATACTTAAATTTAGCTTTAAAGGCAAATGCTAGCTCTTTTCAAGTCTTATTATTTCTTCAATCTTACTTAATGTACCAATGAGAGGTCATACTTGTAAGGCTATCTTAGAAACAATGGATAAGAAGTTTTTTGTCATAAGCATATGCCACCATTTTTCAGACGTACATGATCAAGTGATTTGCAGGTGGTCTTGAAACTCTTGATGTTAGAGTTGCTTGAAACAATCTACTTGTTGAGGTAGAAGAATTCTCCTATAGTACGATGTCTCCCATAACCATTTTCCCTTTAACAAATGCCTAGGTTATCTACTGTACTTGCTCTTTTAATTTCTTGATCGAGGCATGTATCCCATCCATATGGTCAGTTAATTCTTTGACTTTGTCCTTTATTTTTTTTTACATGTGATTAGGTTAGGATTATACGTCTTATCAGTTGTTAGCTCCTTATTATCTACTCTATTATGCCTTAGTTCTTTTGCAATGTTAGAGAAAATAACTACATTTATAATATTTATACATAATATGCTTGATGCATGAAATACTTGGACATACATATAAAAGGCTTTATAGTTAAACAATTTTATTCAATGATAACAGTACATAGGAGAATAAAGGGGGATCCCCTACTTTTTCATCCCTAAAGAGCCTTATTATAGCTAAGGTCGCCTTTCTTTTCTAACTCTCATTAAGATATTCTTTGTCATTACATAAGCTATACTCATCAACAATGGTTTTCAAGTTATCAAAATTTAGATTTGTCTGAACATGATAATGGAGTTATTGATGACGTAGGTACTAAGTATCATAATAAGGAAGCACCTTGCTATCTAAGTCTATATGATTATCGTAATGATAAATGTTAGCTTGGAATAAGGCTTGAGGAGGGGTGTCTAGATCCATATTATTGAGTTTGTAAAGGACAATTTTGACATTTTGTCATAAGACTCGATTAGTATAAGGGTCAACTAAGACATTGAGGTGAAAATTGAGAATCTTTTGGATGAATGGACTAGTATGCATTTTGGTTTCCTTATTTTGCACCTATACATCTAAGTGTAGACGGAAAATGCAAAACATGAATGAAGGATCTCTAGTGTTACTGAGGATGTTTCTTTATTCCAAAAAGGAGTTGAATAGCTTGAACTATTTGTACAACAATGATTGCGCACTTAGGTTCTACTCTTAATTTCTCATGAAGGTGTTAACCCAAGGCTAATATATTAGTATGCTAATTGTCTATTTTTTTACTACGTACATAAGCAGACAAAGAACTTCCTTAGGGAAATTGTTGAAGTGTTTTAAGGGAGTGAAGAAATAATTCATGGAAAAGTACTATGAATACCAATTTATAAACTTGAGAAAGGCATTAACAATCTCATAGCGCTTGAAAAGAAGCCTTTGCAATTTTACTTATCATAAAGGTTTCATGTCTTTGAAAAATGTCTTTGGCAATTACTTCTACCAATGTCATTGGTAAAATGTTTGTGAGATAACATATAAAAGGATTTTGATTGCTATCAAGAGAGTTAATTGTTAACGACTTGGGAGGGTTGTCTTCTTCTTCTTCTACATTAGATTTTAGATCTTCAATTTTGGGATATAGAAAATTATAGGAGGATAAGAGGAATTTGCCATAGCTTTATAATGTGAGAGTCGATGCCTATTTATTTCATAAGACTTAATGTTAAGGTGTATTGCCCAAAACTAGATTAATGTCAAGAACATTTTTCTTGTCATTATTTTTCCTTTTAGAAATAATTAAAAGCTTACACACTCATAAATGGTGTGTGATTTAGTCTTATGCCACTTATAACGATTATTAAGTCCTTCCATCAAGAAAAAGGACGTTTTTTTTTTATTTTATATGGGTGAAGTACATTTTGTCATAGATGTGATTGGCAATGACTACCCCTTTAAGAAACCCTTTGGAAAAGACTTGGCTTGTCTTTATGCAATGACAATTAGCTTAGTATTATATCCTTCCATCTAAATCAAACAAGTTTAATTATAAAGCTTTTAAATATATATGTTCAAGTAATTATATGTGATGTTAAACAAGATGTTATGATATGCATGTGGAAATCATTCACTTCGTATAGTAGTGACTATTAAGACAAATCATATCTGGATAAACCTAACTCTTTTCTACATCACAAGATTAAAGTGGAAGGACACTTTTAAATTAGGTTGATCACAAGTTAAAGGATTGATGTTTACACATTAAAAAGGTTAGAAAGGGTCCAATACTACATGATAGTGGTTATAGCTTAAATTTTTGCACAAAACGAGCAATGAACTTGTAATGCCTAAAGGTTTCTTTAAGAAAATAATTAAGGCACTTATCAAATGGATGTAACAATGGGATCTTAACTCATAGTTCTTTAGCTTTATCTGTCATGCCTCTACCTTTACCTACTGCCCCTCTGATCCATTGTGATATCTAAACTTTTCGCCCACGATAAAAGGTCATTAATTATTAAAGCTAGATGGTCAATTCTTGGATTTGGATGTCCCAAGCAACTAAGTTTTATACCAAGCCTTAATTTCCTTGAGTGATCGAGTTTACCTACTGTGCCATATTCTGATTCTCCTAGGTAAGCAAGTTTACTCATCCTCCTAGATCTCAATTTTCTTAGGTGAGTTGATCCATTTGGTGAATTGTACTTTGATTTTTTTGTGTGAGCAAATTTGTTTATGTGACATGAATCTTTTGTTTCACAAAAAGCATAGCATTTACACAATCTACTTGTCCCTATAGGCGAGTGTTTTCTTATTGGAGAGTTTTGTTCTAGTTTAATCTAAATTGGAGGATATTATGCAATTGACCTTGATATAGTCTTATTGCTCTTATATTTTAAAGTGCTTGATTTACTTCTATGAGTTGAGAGGTTAACCCCTTATTTCTCCATCAAGAAGTATCTAATTCCTAAAGAAGTTGATTGATATGAAAAGTTTGATCTAGATCTCTTAGAAGATTTAGCCAATCATAAAATAAAGAATAATTTCTTCTAGCATTATGAAACTAGGTTCATACAATCTCAACGGCTAATGTACTTATGTGTCTTTAAATATGGCTTCTTTTTTAAAAATAACATGGCTTGTTGACTCATAAGGAATGTAGATTCCATATCTTTGGGTTGTGTGCCAAAATTTTTACTATTCTGATAAGGGGTGATTAAAGTGTGTATAAGTAATTTTGATAATATGATTCTACACCTATATAATGGGCTAAAAAAGCTATTGAGTGTTAGGGTTGCCATAAGTGAAGTAAACATCTTCTATGCCTTTAGTAAACAACATAAACTTTTTTGATCTTGTTTGCCTGATAGCCATTGTAAGAGCATATATGATTATTCCAGTGATTCAAATGAGAAGGACCTACCGGTATTCCATGTATCTATATAGGACTAGATCTCTTTCAAGCCATTTGATGTACAACTAGAAATCTCACTTTTGGAAATAGATTATCTATTTGGAAACCTTTGTCATATGAGACCACTCAATTTTGCTGAATTCTTTGAGTGGGAGCCTATCTTTATGGCACATGGGATAGGTGAACTGGTGAAAAGGGGTGTCTATGTGGCTCATAAGATAGGCATATAATAGAATGAAACTACCTTGAAACTACCCTTTTCCATGAGTTTGGCAAGAATTTATGGACAAGATCATCTTAGCAATTATGGCTAGAATTGGATCATTTCTATTTTTCATCACCTTATAGAGCAACTCGATGACACGTTTATGGACATGCCCGTTGAAGTGAATAATATCAACACATAAATGAGTAAGGCCATATGGGTGAATTCTACCTCGAGATACTTTGTTATATGTTTGATGATGTAATCATCCTAAATATATTTCTTTCGGTGTTACCCCTTAGTTACGACATGAATCTCACTTCCTTTTAATTGATCATCTTTGATAGCTTGTTCACACGATTAGTGGCAAGATTTGGAGAACACGCATCTCGATCAGGAGAGCCTAGCAAGTTTAGTAGATTTTCAATTTCTTTTATCAAAGGGCATATTCACCTTCAGGAAAACAAAACATCAATAAGTAGGGTTCTAGAAATGTATAGCTTCCCTTAAATTCATTGGTTAGGTTCAAACATTCAATAGGTATTTGATATAGCTATAAATTTATTAAAAAGAACATCTTTTATTAAAGTTCTAGGTGTCCTAAATTTGTTTAAGAATAAAGAATTTTGATTGTTTTAGGCTGAAATTCCTTAGGATCTTTATAGGTCTTGATGAAAAGTAGTCCTTAACCTACCCTTAAAGGTCCTTAAAGTATGTTTTGACATAACTATAATTATGTTCAATAATGATCATATTGACTAGGTACATGTTTTAAAATAATAGCTGATACTTTGAGAAGTAAATGATGTCCAAAATGAATGATATAAGACTACATAAGAAATGATAAAAATAAAAATAAAAGGGAAATGTGTTAGGGCTAAAGGAATAAGTATAAAATAAGAATAACAAAGTAATGTAGTAAAATTAAAGGGTGTGTATGATGTGATGATCTGAGTGGGCATAATTTAGGCTTTTTATCTTATAAAGGATAGATCTAATTGGTGCATAACTTTATTGGCAGAACAACAAGTGCATAATTTGTTGGATCTAAATTAGATCAAAGATCCCTAAACTACTTCGTCCCTTACCACTTAAGACTTAAGTAAGAGTCACCAGTTTAAGTAAGAGATTTCAAGACTATTCTATATGGAAACTATAGTTTTCACAAAGGACTCGTACTTTCTCTTATCTAAGTTAAAAGAACATAGACCTAATTTTGGCCTTTATGCATATGTATGGTTGTGCATATGGATGTGTTGGTATTTTTTTGTCGATGAAGAAATTGTTGTTTATAATGACAACTTAACTAATTTTATTTACCAATGCTAATTTTATTACTCATCGGTGAAATAGTGAGATTAATTAGATATTTAGGCATTAATACTTGATTTTGCTTGATCTAGTCATGATTGAAGAGAAATTAGGCCCTTAAAAATGGTCATGATCTAGCCATTAATACTTGTGCAATTAGGTCCCTAAAAATGCAGTAAAAATAAAAAGAATCTTCAAAATTAGGTTGTGGATATCTTATTTCCCAACATTGTTGGCGTAAAAGAGAAATTTCTCCACTTGGTTTAATGTTTATGCATGTTTATTGGATACTTAATGGTGTTTGGATTGCCTTAAATGCTGTGATGATTTATTTTGGACAATAAAAAGGGGCTCTATTACATTTATTGCTCATTTTTATTCTCTCTGACTCCAAAAATTCTTTTATCCTTCTAAATTCTAATTGCCTTTCTTTGTTGTGAGCCTTTTGTCAAATTATGTCTATTTTGGCTATTTTTTTAGTTGGACCTTTTCTCTGCCTCTCAGATGTGGACTCTTTCTAACCTCCCTTTACTCTAATAAATGATGGCTTTTTATAAAGAAGTTGGCTCGATCTCGATTGTTGATCTCTGATTTTTTTTTCTGGATTATTTTAATATCATGTGGGCCTTTAACTTGAAAGATTCGCACTTATGTCAAGCGATTAGGCTTTGAAGAAAGGATTGAATAGATACTGCTACTTATCTTAAGGCCCTTAAGAAAAGGTAGGCCCCTTTTACGGTTTGGTAATGCAACTAATATCCAAGAGCAAATTTTTAACTTTGGTTTAGTTTTAGGGTTGCATTGGTTGTTAACTCTTCTTTTCAAAAGTGAGATTATATATTAGACCTTTAATTATATATTGAATACAAGTAGAAATTCACTTATTAATATTTTTTGTTTTTCATTCTTTTCTTTATTTTCTTTACTGCACATTCAAATAACAATTCACAATTTAAATTTATAAAATTAATCTCATGTAAGAATGAACAAATAAAGCAGACAAAATAGAGGTATAACAAATAAGGACTAAATTGGCCTATTAGGCCTTGGAGTCTAGTCCCTTTTAGGTTTTCCACCAGATGGCCTACATTGGGCTTTATACATGTTATAGTCTCTTACAGGCCCCTTGGCTTTATGTTAGCAACAAATAGCAATAGGGACCCTTTTAAGCTTTATAAATAAGAGAATCATTACCTTATACATCTGAAGACAAATCTTATCCATGCACCACACTCTTTCTCCTTATTCTTATTATTTTGCCTTACTAATTTAAACATCAAAGTGCTAATGAATGTAAAAATGGTAACAAGGCGAGATGAGGGCAAAGAGTGTTATCATAATTTGAATCTTTATTTTATAACTAGTCCATATACTTATCCCCATCCCTATCAAGGATTGGGGATACTTATTTTTACCCTACCTCTATTTCTTAATAAAAAATAATAATTCTCAAAATAAAGTTTTAAATTTCAAAATATCAAACTAATGATTAATTCAAATATAAAATTCTCAATTATTATCCCAAAGTCTAATTTGCTTTTTTATGTTTGTCTTTGAGTGAAAGATAGTGACTATAAAGAAACAAAGGTTCATAACATCATTGATGGTTAAAAAGTTATACCTTGAAAGTGAACAAATCAACAGTTGTATAATGCACAAATGCAAAGGATGATTGCATAAGAATTTGTCTAATATATTCAAATCATTTAAACTTGTGACATATAAGTTATGTCATATGTATAACAATAATTGATTTGGTAAAATAAATAGTAGTTGTGATAAAGAACTTAACAATTTAAATTATTAAAAGAGATTGATAACTTGTAAAATAAATTTAAGTTATAGTAGATGATTGTAACTAAACACAAAGAGATAAATACTAGGTATTTGATTTCACCATACAAGTCAATTCTATGTTTTCAATAATCATTAATTTAATTTTAGGGTTCATTCTCTCTTAGTATGATCATTCCATTGGTGTCCAACTATAATCAAGTGTTCCTAATCATTAAACTGCCTTGGCATCTACTCATTTATTGACTAAAAACTTACCCCACGAGAATGATAAAATCCAAAATCCTATCTTAGCATAGCATATACATCAATAAGAATTAACTCATTTAAAAGCTCACACAACATGTGCTTATGACATTTTCCTTAGTTGTGTCTCATATAATCCACTAAGTTTGTATTGAATATAAATAATAGATAATACAAACTCAATATGAAATTAGACATAGTGAATGAAACTAAAATATTGAATTAATTTAGAACTCAAACAAAAGACAAAGAAATTTTATGTAGGTTATATCAAATTCCTAGCTATGAATTTAGTTCATAAACATCATAACAAAACAAAACAAGAACACAACATGGTAGAAAAATTAATTTTAAAAGAACCTCTTTTTTCCTACCAAGCTTCACAACCTTCCCTTTCTTTTCACCATTTTTTGCTCTCCTTTTTTATAACAGAATATCACCTCTTATCATGTAATCTTTCCCCTATAATCTTAGCTGTCATCCAATCAACCAAGACACATCCCTAATTTTCAATAACAATTCAAACTTTTGCAAACCAACTGCATGCATCTATTTTAGGTTGTTCTTTCCAAATCTATCCCATTAATTTTAGCACTTTATTTCCTTAACAAGTCTCCTTTAATCCTTGAATTGTTGTACAATCTCAGTTGTTGATCTTTCTCTATAAATCATGACCAATGAAATTTTTGGCTCAAAAATGATTAAACTGGATTGAGCTATAAATACAAAAGTTGTAACCTTATGTCTAAGCTTTTTGTAGGTTCTACAATCACATTAATTTGACATCAACTCTTATATTTTTTTAGCCATTCAAATGGTTAATTGCTAGAACTTGATTATAATGTCTTATAAATTAATTTCCTTTGATTTCTTAGCCTTTTTGTTCTCTAGTTCACATTATAACTTCAAAAGTTACTTTTAAAATCACTTACCTATAAAATACTTACTAAGCATATCAAACAACCAATTTAACAAAGTATAAATTGTAAATAATACATAAATGTTATCCTAATTATGATGCTATCAACCATTAAGTTTATCATCAATAGTTAATAAACTCATTATTACTCAACTGAAGAAAAGCTAAATAATTTCATCACATTAAATAAGTAACCACATAATAAATATTGAAAACTTTAATCATTTTGTCATTCAAATAAAGAAAAAGAATTGTTGAATTCATGACTGAATTACTAAATAACCATAAGAATTGTTTATCCACCATTCTTAGCTTACGCACATTCTAAAAAAAGGATCAAACCTTTAGGACAAAACATTCTTCATTGAAAATATAAAAAGGAACATGAAAGGTTGGAGTAGGTGCATGAGTAGGGTTATAATTAGTATGCTAATTTACTTAATTGTTCCTCTATAAATAATATTGTATAATTATTATATAAAGGATAAAATTGTAATCTAATAATTTAGTACTGGTGGTAAGGCCAAAATTGGGGTTAAGAAAATAAATACCAACCTCATCTCCATCCTTAATTAAAAATTTAGGAATCAAAGTAGGGATCTTCAATCCCTAGTCAATTTCTTTTGACCCTACTGCCCATTAAGGCGGGTCCCTGTAAGGATAAGGACCATTACCATCCTTAAATGTCAGGCTCACGCCCAACACTCCTTAGCCCTCATCTATTTTGCAAGTGTTGATCTCAATTATTGTTGAGCCTAATATCTAAAATTTTGATGATCCTTACCACTGTCCCTAAAATCCAATTGCATGTTAGACAACCATATAAACATCTTTGCTATCTCATTGTTAATAAGAGTGCAATAAAGTAGAATGAAATGGCCATGATAATTTACTCCTACAAATGGTGCAAAAGGCATATTTTATTTCTTCACAAAGTATGTGATGTCAAATGTCACAACATCACTAAACTCTTTATGCACTACCTCGCTTCTAGAACCAGCTTAATGCTTAACATGCCATCTTTTTTCAACTAAATAGCATAAAAAAAATCTCCACGTAACTTTTACATTCTTATAATGAGTTTGTGCATTACTTCTACATCCCCTTATGTCAATTTAAGCCTTATTATTATATTCAAATGATTTATCAAGTACCCCTTAAGGCATGGCATCTCTTCATGGTCTTTAGATTCATATACAATTGTCCTTACAATTTTTTTTTATGGATAGATTCTTGATATATCATTTAGCTCCAATTGTCATTTCATTTGATCTTTAATTTCACAACATTACTTAATAAAATAGGTATTAAAAGGAGTAAAAACATGGTTTTGTTTTAAAACAACCTTCAACATTATCCAAACACCTAAAATCTTTGTTAGACACACTCTAGCCTCACATCTAATTTTTGCATTAACCCTTTGTTTCAACATATTACTACCTTCACTCTTATGCTTCTAACTTTTAGTGCATGTTATCATTTAATACTTATACTCCATAGATTTGTGATCTTTTTTAACTCATCTCTTTGTTATTCCAAACCCAAATTTTATAAGAATTGAATGCCTCTTCAATAGCCATAAATTTCATGCTTGTTATTGGTGCTTCTATGTTAGATTAACTTGTCTTGTCACTTTTTTATAATATTATAGCACCATTATGACCATCTCCCATCTATCAAAGGCTTATTACATCATATTCAACTCCTCTAATGACCAACTTATCTTTTTGTTCCATTGAATGCCTACATTAATAGTTAAAACATTTCATTATATTTTGTTTGTTTCGCAATAAAAAGCAATATCTAAGAAACTTATTAGCTACTTCATTATTATGCACACACATATGATTTAATTTGATACACTTTGCTACATATTACCTTATATCTACTAATTATTACTTAAGCACCAACTTTGCTTATAATAGTATCACCGCGAGTAATGACATCTTGCATAAAATGATATCGCACATCAATATGCTCTATCTTCTCATGAAACATTTAACCTTGAGTGAGAAAAATAGCACTCTGATTAGCATAATAAATGTTGGCAATATGTTAACCTTTAGTAAGTTCACCAAATAGTCCTTTTAACCAAATAACTTCCTTAAAAGCATCAGTAATTGTCATATGCTTAGCCTCAGTAGTAAACAACACAACTATAGTCAATAAAGTAGCTTTCCAATTAATGGCATAATTACTAATGATAAAAACATACTCAATAAGTGATCTTCTCTTACCAAGGTTTCCAACAAAATCAAAATTAACATATCTAATAATTCCATCTTTAGTTCTCCCAAACTATAAACAAACATCAGTAATGCCACGAAAGTATTTGAAAATCCACTAAACTACTTTCCAATGCTCCTTATCAAGATTTGTCATGTACTTACTACCTACACTAGCAACATATGATAAATCTAGACATGTACAAATCATAGCACACATAAGAGATCCCATTACACTAAAGTATGGTACTCGTGACATATAATTAATTGCATCATCTAATTGTAGAGATAAAACAAATGAAAGTCTAAAATATGCAACTAATGGAAAATATAGTTTCTATACCTTTCTATCTCTCAAAATCTCTATATTAAGTATCTTCCTAACCGTCCTTAAGTCTCTCATCTAAAAAACCTTATCATGTTAAACTTTAACCTTTCTTATTTCTCATTTATCCTTGGTTGTTATCAATATATCATCAACAAATAAGAGCAAATACACAAATGATCCATCATCACACATCTTAAAGCAGACACAATTGTCATAATTACATCTTTTAAAACCATGATTTGTCATAAATGAGTCAAACCTCTTATACCATTGTTTGTGTGACTATTTCAGGCCTTAGAGAGACTTTTTTAGCAAGTACACAAAGTCTTCCTTTCTTAAAATTACACAACCCTCTAGTTATTGTATGTAGATGTCCTCTTTGAGTACTTTATCTAAGAAAGTTATCTTTATATCTAATTGATCAAGCTCAAAATCAATATGGTCATAATACCAAGAAAGGTTTAAATTGAATTATACTTCACAACTGAAGAAAACACATATGTAAAATCTACACTTGGAACTTGACTATAACCCTTTATGACTAGCCTTGCCTTATACTTGGTTTCTTTAGCTCCTAGTTTACCTTTTTTCCTTTTGAACACCCATTTACAATGAACAACTTTCTTACCCTTAGATCATCTCACTAGATCCTATGTGTCATTCTTATAAAAGGATTCCATCTCTTCTTACATGACAATCATTCATCTGCTAGAGTCCTCATAACTGATTACCTCTGAGTATATAGTAGGTTCTTCACTAGAATTAATACCTTTAACCATATTCAAAGCATAGGCAACCAAGCTAGCCTTAGCATACCTTTGTGGTGGTCTAGTTTTTCTTTTAAGTTTGTCTTTAGCAGTAGAATATAATAGTGGTACTGATGATAGTGTTGGTGGTGATAAGGGAGTAACATCATTATACATCTTTGAGCTAGGCTAATGTGTAGAATTTATTATAAATCCTAGATTAATCTTAAGCTCCACCTATGTATTTGATTTCTACTAACTTATACCACAAGAATTTTTAGAAGGCAAGTTAGTAAGTATAACAATTTCATTAAAAACTACATTCTTGCTAATTATGATGTTACTGATTTTTGGACACCATATTTTATATCCCTTAACATCAGGCTTATAACCAAGAAAGATACACTTTTTAAATCTAGGTACCAACTTTCCATTATCAATACAAGCATATGCAAAACACCCAATGATCTTTAAATCAAAATAGTTTGTAGGAGTACTAGATCATGCCTTTTCTACAATCTTTTTGTTAATAGTAGTTAAGGGAGAACGATTTACAAGACAATACATTGTAGCAATAGCCTTGGCCCAAAAAGACTTAGGTGAACTAAAATTAGAAAGCATACAAGTCCTATTCATTTGCTTTGCAATATTTTATTATAGAATACTAGAATCTATTAGATACCTCTGAATTCCTTTTGTTTTGCAAAAACTATTGAAGTCATCATAACAAAACTCTAAGTCATTATCAATGTGAAGACACTTTATCTGCTTCTCTACCTACTTTTTTATCATATTCTTTCATTACTTAAATGTAGCAAACACCTAAACTTTTCTGTAGAAGTCATCAATGAAAATTAACATATATTTAGAACCAACCTTAGAAGGCACCTTAAATAGGCCCTAAAGATCAAAATGTAAATAATTAAGTATCCCCTTTGTATTGTAAATGTTGTTATTAAAGATAACTCTTTTCTACTTCCCAAAAATGTAGTGCTCACAGAACTTTAATTTGGTAGTACTTTATCTATAAAAAAAAACCTCTTTTGATCAATTCAGACATCTTGTTACCACTCATATGTCTTAGATGTATAAGTCATAGTTTGGTAACATCTCCATCTAACAAAAAATGAGTAATGACAGTCACATCACCTATAATTATAAAACCTTGCAAGACATATAACCTAGCAGAATTTTCATATCCTTTCATCACAATAAAAACACCTTTGCTAATCTTCATGACTCAACCTTCACTGATGTACCTATACCCATTTAAATTAAGAGTACTCAAAGTGATAAAATTACACTTCAAATTTGAAATATGTCTCATATCTCCAAGTGTCCTAACAACACCATCAATCATCTTGATTTTGATTATTCCAATACTTGTTATCTTATAACATACATTATTTCCCAATAACATAACACCTTTAGACACCATCTCATATGTTAAAAACTAATCCAGTTATGATACATATAAAACATGTAACTTAAATAAAAAATCCAATCCCTGTGAAGGTTAGAGTTATTGTTAGGAACAGCAAGAAGTTCCTTATCACTAGAAACATCTTCTATAACACTAGTTGTACCAGAACTTTCCAATTGTTTTTCCTTCTGATTAGTGAAAACTTGTTAATTCTTATTCTACAACTTATAGCATTTAGTTTTGATATACCCATTTTTCTTACAATAGTTATAAGTCTTATTCTATTTTTCAACTTTGATTTGCCTCTTTCATTACCACCAAAATTCCTCTATTATGACCTCCCTTGAAAAATAAGGCTCTCTACTTGAAACTCAGATCCAACCACAAGTTATTTAATTTTCTCCTTAGAAAATAGAGTATCATATATCTCATATAGAATAAAAGTATCATGATTATATAAATAGTATCTTTAAAAGTTAAATATGAAGAAGGCAGCAAATACAATAAAATTAACGCTAAATCTTCCTTATCATACTTAACCTCCATATTCTTCAGATCAGATACTATTTCCTTAAAAGCAATTAGTTGGTTTGTAATAGAGGTACTTTTGTCATACGATAATAGTACAATTGCTACTTCAAATGCAACTTATTGGTTAGACTTTCCATCATACATAATTGCTTTAGTCTTAACCACAATATAGTAGTTAATTTCTCCTTCAAAACATCCTACAAAATTTGATTAAACAGATGCAGATGAATTTAATACAAGGCCTTTCAATTCCTGCATTGTTTTTCCTCTGACAACAAAGACAAGGGCATCTTGTTAAACCTTAATAGTGTATAATCTAAATTTAGTTGCACAGGCATAACTCACATCTTGACCTACCATAATGAAAAGCTAGTATTGTAATCCAAAATCAAAATTTAGTATTTCATAGTTGTCATCGTGAAGATCAAATCTAGTGTTACTTTGATACTAGTTTGAAACCAAAAACCAAACTTGAATAGCTACAAAAAGAAAAACATGAAATTAAGAACACACATAATTTACATGAAAAAACCCCAAATCAAGGAAAAACTACATTTAGAAAAGAGAAAATTAACAACTCAAATAAGGAGTACAAAGAGATCCTTTTAAATAATTTATTTTCCCTAACAAAATATATATGTATTGATATAGGTGTACAAAAAAGTCTAAGCCCAATAATAACTAGTTCATATCACAAGCTCTTTAAACCTAAATAAATAGAATTCAAGTTACCAAACTTTAACAATAGATATATTTTACTTTCTTCTTACCATCATCCCATCCATCACCTTCCTCCATTCAAAAAGCTGAGATTTGAATACTATCAAAATAATGGTTAGTATATTATTTAATTGTAACTATATAGTGATAATATAGAATTAATACTAACACTAAACTGGATCTAAATGATTTGAATTAAATTAAGTAAATACAGAAAGGTCAATATCAAAAGATTATGGTCAAATGCATTTAACAATGAATTTAGTAAAAATAATTTGCTATAGTTCCATAACAAAAGGTTTCCAACCATGAGCCAGAAGAGAGATGAGTTGGCATTTTGGGAGTGAACAAAGACTCTTTCTCAAAGCTTTGTCTGTTCTTTTTTATCTACATTTATTCGTAGATATCATAAACTAGCAAGGGTATATGATGATGCAAAGTTTATGATTCAAGTGGTAAAATTATACGCCGCAGGATTGATCTCGTGTCATCCTTCAAAAAGTACCGAGTGGCACATTATGATACTAGTGATTATTGTTGAAAACTAGCATGTGTGTCCCGCTTTGCTGCAAATTTGTGAGATATTTGTTAGATTAATTAACATGAGTGGCCCTTGTTATTTTAAAGTATGGCCCAATATAAAAGGTCCAATATGATGGTCAGTTGGATATAATGGCAATTTGGGTCATTGGGTTTAAAATCCCTCCACTCTCCCTATTTAAAGATAATTGTTACGGGAAATAGATAACAATTACGGGTAAAATAATTGTTATCGGAAAAGAGAAATAATTTCTAATTAAATTGTAAACGTTGCGGAAGGAAAAGGTAACGTTTTAATTAGGATATTAATTCCCTAATTAATGATTTAATTAGGGTATTAATTCCTAATTAATGATAACGATTTAATTATGGTATTAATTCCTAATTAATGATAACCATTATGGAAGGGATATAAACGTTATCATTAAGTTTTCCCGTAACTCGCTCAGCCATTAGAGAAATCAGAAAAGGAAAGGGAAGAGTCGGAGAAAATTGAGAGAGAGGATGAGAGAGACCGAAAAGGCAGGTAGACGCGAAAAGGCAGGTAGACGCGAAAGGAAAGAATCCGAAAAGAAAAGGCGAAATCTTCTCAGACACGGATCGGTAAAGAGATCTTCACCTCCGACGAAGGAACCGACATGGACGGTACGTCGATTCCTTACAGTTCATTTGCTAGTATTCGCTTAAAGATCCTGTATTGTGGTAATTGAATTTTCGCAAATGAAAATTCAGAAAAGTATCGTTTTATTATAGTTTAATTTTTCAACAATTGGTATCAGAGCATGTTTTTGCGAATACTGCGTTGTTGTTTTCGTTTTCCCTGTTGTGCTGGACGGAACAGCCGCATGAAAGAAAAGGTTGGTGCCGCCGGGATCCAAATCGATCCGGGTACGGCGAAAGGAACCCCGGTGAGCGCTGTGTTTCTGCGTGTCACAGGGGTAACCAAACCGGGGTAGCCAGATCGGGGTAACCAGATTGGCCCAGCCGGAACGACCCGATCGAGGCCGAAAGGGCCACCGGCGGCGAGACCCGATCGAGGGCCGAAAGGGCCACCGGCGGCGCGACCCGATCGAGGCCGAAAGGGTCACCGGCGGCGCGACCCGATCGAGGCCGAGGGGCACCGGCCGAAGCCAGACCCGACCGGGGCCGAAAGGGCCACCGGCAAGCCCGATCCGACCGGGGCCGAAAGGGCCACCGGCGAGCGCAATCCGACCGAGGCCGAACGGGCCACCGACGAGCGCGAGGCGACCGGGGCCGAAAGGGCCACCGGCGAGTGCGATCCGACCGAGGCCGAAGGGGTCACCGGCGAGCGCGAGGCGACTGGGGCCGAGGGGCCACCGGAGAAGCGCGACCCGACCGGGGCCGAGGGGCCACCGGCGAGCGCACGTGGCCGGGACCCGATCGGCCTGCTGGCCGCGACAGAGGCCCGGCTGAGGGATCCGGGCGGTGCCGGCAGTGTTGGCCGGCGTGGGAGGAGCTCCGGCCGGAATCTGCGTTGCCGGAGACTGTTGGCCGGAATAGTGCGCCGGGCACCGGATCCTGTGTCGCTCGCGGTTGTCGTTTGTATCGCAGGTGGGTATCGGCGTAAGGCATAAGCCGACTATGAGCAAAATGCGTTGCCAGTATTGACCTGTGTCAACTCCCACAGAATGGAACATTAAAATTTTGAAAACTTATTAGTCACTAAAGTGGCCTGGTTTGAAAAATTTAAATGATCATGAATTTCAAATTGTTCATTTTGATGCTAATAAAAGGTTGTACATGAACAATTGGAGTTATTAATTATAAAGCTAGGAGATCATCCAAAGATGGATCATTTAATAACACTAAAGGGGATTGATTGATATACTGAGTAAACATGATTGTATATCCAAAGATAACATTCATGTTTCACTCTAGTATGATTGATTGATCTATTAAAGTATATCTAATTAGCATCATTATTGATTAAAGTTATGTATTTGAGGATCACCCAAAGGTGGACTTAAATACATAATCAAAGTTTGTAATGTATGTATCTGAATCCATCAAAGTTTGCTCAAAGTATTAATGTGTAAATTTGGATCATGTTTGCAGCCTACAACAATGTTTTCGCCCTAGGCAATGCAATGATCAAATTCAATGGGCTGAACTATGCAGAATGGTCTGAGCATATTCAGTTTCATTTGGGCGTTTTGGGCTTAGACCTAGCGGTCATCACGGATAAAAGGCCTGCAGCCATTACAGAGACCAGTACAGAATCCGATAAGTCTTTTCATGAGGCTTGGGTACGGTCCAATAGGCTGAGTCTGAATTTGATGCGAATGACGATGGCTGAAAATGTCAAGCCATCGATGCCTAAGACCGAAAATGCAAGGGAATTTATGGTGAGAATCAAAGAATATTCTCAGTCAGACATAGCTGACAAATCCATCGTAGGAACCCTAATGAGTGAGCTGACGACCAAGAAATTTGATTGGTCACAGCCCATTCATGATCATGTGACAAGTATGGCTAACCTAGCAGCAAAGTTAAGAACGATGGGAATGGATGTGAGTGAATCCTTTTTGGTTCAATTCATCATCAACTCACTGCCTCTTGAATTTGGCCAGTTCCAAGTGAATTATAACACTATTAAAGAGAAATGGAACTTTCAAGAAATTAAGACCATGCTGGTTCAGGAAGAAGGGAGATTAAAGAAGATGAGGGATCACTCCATTCATCTCACTGTTCGCAATGAGGCTAGCAGTAGTAAGTCTAAACCATACTGGAAGGGTAAGAAGAAGGACAAGACCTCTATAAAAGTCACTGGAGGTCAGATCCAAAAGGATCAGAAATGCTTCTTCTGTAAAAGGATGGGTCACTTCAAGAAGGATTGCCCAAAAAGGAAAGCTTGGTTCGAAAAGAAAGGTATGTACTGTATATCAGTATGTTTTGAATCAAACGTAATTGAAGTACCCAACAATACTTGGTGGTTAGACTCTGGAGCTACTACTCATGTGTCACATATTATGCAGGGATTCCTTTCAATCCAGCCCATAACAGGAACTGAGAAGTTCCTTTACATGGGAAACAGAATGAAAGCGCGAATAGCGGGAATTGGGACGTACAGATTGATCTTGGACACTAAGTGTCACCTGGATCTAAAAAAGTGTCTTTATGTTCCTGAATGTGCTAGAAATTTGATTTCTGTTGCAAAGTTGGATAAAGAAGGATTTAATTTTAAGATTGGAAACGGTGCATTTTCATTGTATAGACATTCGTACTATTATGGATCTGGTACTTTGGTTGATGATTTGTATCGTCTTAATCTTGATGCTATGTATGCTGATTCTCTATTTCTTATTGAGCATAGTATAGGTAACAAACGTAATATGCATAATGATAGTTCTGCTTTCTTATGGCATCAAAGATTGGGTCATATATCCAAAGAAAGGTTATTGAGGTTGGTGAAAAGTGATATCCTACCTCATTTGGATTTTGCTGATTGGGAAGTGTGTGTTGATTGTATAAAAGGAAAACAAACAAGACACATATCAAAGAACCCAGCCATGAGAAGTAGTGAGCCTTTAGAATTAATACACACCGATATATGTGGCCCTTTTGATATTCCCACATGGGGTGGTGAGAAATATTTCATCACATTTATAGATGACTACTCACGGTACTGTTACTTATATCTACTGCATGAAAAGTCCCAGTCAGTAAACACCCTGGAGGTGTTTATTAACGAAGTGGAAAGGCAGTTAGATAGAAAAGTAAAAGTGATTAAGTCAGACAGGGGTGGTGAATATTATGGAAAATTCAATGAAAGTGGACAATGTCCTGGTCCATTTGCAAAGTTTCTTGAAAGTCGAGGCATATGTGCACAGTACACAATGCCTGGTACACCACAACAGAATAGTGTAGCGGAAAGGCGGAATCGCACACTTATGGATATGGTTAGGAGTATGTTGAGTTACAGCACTGTACCTTTATCCTTGTGGATGCATGCATTAAGGACCGCTGCATATTTGCTGAACAGGGTTCCTAGTAAGGCTGTCCCTAAGACTCCCTACGAGTTATGGACAGGTAGGAAACCCAGTTTAAGACACCTTCACGTTTGGGGTTGTTCGGCAGAAGTAAGGATTTATAATTCACATGAAGGAAAGCTTGATGCAAGAACCATCAGTGGTCACTTCATTAGCTATCCTGAAAAGTCTAAAGGGTACAGGTTCTACTGCCCTAACCATAGCACAAGAATAGTTGAGTCTGGTAA
The DNA here is from genome assembly GCA_020883675.1 of Bruguiera gymnorhiza. Lineage (NCBI taxonomy): Eukaryota > Viridiplantae > Streptophyta > Magnoliopsida > Malpighiales > Rhizophoraceae > Bruguiera > Bruguiera gymnorhiza. The sequence goes on from JAIRCJ010000030.1 coordinate 126,523, forward strand.
TGCTCGGTTCATTGAAAATGGTCAGTCCAGTGGGAGTAGGGAATCACGAAAAGTGGATATTACAGAATTGCAAAATGAAAGATCCACACTGAGTACCCCTACTTAAGTTGGTATCCCCACACCCAGTGTTTCTACTCAAGTTGTTGTTCCTTTTGTTGCATCACAGTCACGTGACATGCAAGGACAACAAATTGATACACGAAACACGCAAAGTGAGCACATAAAAGATGAACCAAGTGACAATGTACAAATTTCGAATGAACAAGCGATGCCACCAGATATAGCATTACGGAGGTCTACAAGACAGAAAAGGTCAGCTGAATCGAATGATTATGTGGTTTACTCGCTTGAGCATGAATCGGAATTAAGCATTGATAAAGATCCAGTCTCATTTAATCAAGCCATGGATTGTAATGATTCTGAAAAGTGGTTGAATGCCATGAAGGAAGAGTTGAAATCGATGGATGTAAATCAAGTCTGGGAACTAGTAGAGTTGCCTGAAGGATCAAAACGAGTTGGCTGTAAATGGGTCTTTAAGACCAAGCGAAACTCAAAAGGCAACATCGAAAGGTACAAAGCCAGACTTGTTGCCAAAGGTTACACTCAAAAGGATGGCATTGACTATAAGGAGACTTTCTCTCCAGTATCTAAGAAAGACTCCTTAAGAATCATTATGGCTTTAGTGGCTCAATATGACCTGGAGCTCCACCAAATGGATGTAAAGACCGCCTTTCTGAATGGAGACTTAGAAGAGGAAGTGTATATGGACCAACCTGAAGGTTTCATAACCACAGGGCAGGAAAGTTTGGTGTGTAAATTAAAGAAATCGATATATGGACTGAAACAAGCTTCCCGACAATGGTATATTAAGTTTAATGATACCATTATGTCGTATGGTTTTGTAGAGAACACCATTGATCGGTGTATCTATATGAAGGTCAGTGGGAGCAAGTTCATTATATTAGTCCTATATGTCGATGACATTCTATTGGCTGCTAATGACATGAGTTTGTTACATGACGTTAAGAAATTTCTCTCTGAAACTTTTGAAATGAAAGATATGAATGAGGCATCCTATGTGATAGGAATAGAGATATTTCGGGATAGATCACAAGGATTGTTGGGATTGTCTCAGAAAGGCTATATCAATAAAGTATTAGAGAGATTTAGAATGGAAAATTGCTCTACAGGAATAGTTCCAATTCAGAAAGGGGACAAGTTCAATGAACTGCAATGTCCAAAGAATGATTTGGAACAAAAATCAATGGAAACCATTCCCTATGCATCATTGGTTGGAAGTTTGATGTATGCTCAAACATGCACTCGGCCAGATATTAGTTTCGCTGTTGGAATGCTTGGCCGATATCAAAGTAATCCTGGAATAGATCATTGGAAAGCTGGAAAGAAAGTACTAAGGTACTTACAAGGCACCAAGAATCATATGCTTACTTATAAAAGATCAAGTCATCTTGAGATAGTAGGCTACTCGGATTCAGATTATGCTGGATGTGTAGACTCGAGGAAATCTACATTTGGTTACGTGTTCCTCCTGGCTGGAGGAGCAGTTTCCTGGAAAAGTGGGAAGCAGTCTGTCATTGCTACTTCCACTATGGAAGCTGAATTTGTAGCATGCTTTGAGGCTACTGTTCATGCATTATGGTTGCGGAATTTTATCTTAAGGCTTGGTTTGGTCGACAGTATAGAAAAGCCGTTAAGAATTTATTGTGATAATTCCGCAGCTGTTTTCTTCTCTAAAAATGATAGGTATTCTAAAGGAGTGAAACATATGGATTTAAAATATCTATCTGTTAAGGAAGAAGTGCAAAACCGTAGAGTGTCTATTGAGCACATTGGTACTGAATTGATGATAGCGGACCCATTAACTAAAGGTTTGCCACCGAAAACATTTACTGGACATGTTGAAGGGATGGGCATTTTGGATAGGTCCGCATTCTCATGAAAGCCAATATTGTGTACTGCTCATATTATTGTAACACTCTTGAATTCAATTAAAGTCATGGTTTTGTTTACGCTCTGTTATCTCTATTTAGTTGTATACAATTACAGTTGTGAGATAACTAGAAGCATGTTCGGAAATGACAATTAAAGTTTCAACGTTCCTCAGTTAGGTTATTATGAATTATAATGATCATGTGATACATGGAAGGAATCATGTCGCCAAAGAACATGTGACCGCCATGATCCAATCATTTTAATTCAATTAAGTATTGTGGTTTGATGATCTTTAAGGATTGTGCACACTTATTTGTTGTTGATTCATCAAATCATAACAAGAGCCAAGTGGGAGATTGTTAGATTAATTAACATGAGTGACCCTTGTTATTTTAAAGTATGACCCAATATAAAAGGTCCAATATGATGGTCGGTTGGATATAATGGCAATTTGGGTCATTGGATTTAAAATCCCTCTACTCTCCCTATTTAAAGATAATTGTTACGGGAAATAGATAACGATTACGGGTAGAATAATTGTTATCGGAAAAGAGAAATAATTTCTAATTAAATCGTAAACGTTGCGGAAAGGAAAAGGTAACGTTTTAATTAGGATATTAATTCCCTAATTAATGATTTAATTAGGGTATTAATTCCTAATTAATGATAACGATTTAATTATGGTATTAATTCCTAATTAATGATAACCATTATGGAAGGGATATAAACGTTATCATTAAGTTTTCCCGTAACTCGCTCAGCCATTAGAGAAATCAGAAAAGGAAAGGGAAGAGTCGGAGAAAATTGAGAGAGAGGATGAGAGAGACCGAAAAGGCAGGTAGACGCGAAAAGGCAGGTAGACGCGAAAGGAAAGAATCCGAAAAGAAAAGGCGAAATCTTCTCAGACACGGATCGGTAAAGAGATCTTCACCTCCGACGAAGGAACCGACATGGACGGTACGTCGATTCCTTACAGTTCATTTGCTAGTATTCGCTTAAAGATCCTGTATTGTGGTAATTGAATTTTCGCAAATGAAAATTCAGAAAAGTATCGTTTTATTATAATTTAATTTTTCAACAATATTCACCTAAGAAAAGTTAAAGAGTATAGCTACATAACTTAGTCTTTAACATTTTTTGAGTAAATAACACACCACAGTTTCATTTTCCTAAAATTTCTTCTATCTTCCTTAGAAATGTTAGGGAAGCTGTACTCAGATGTGGACTCGATTATTTAGGACCATACCTTTCTAAAGTGTTGAATTGAAGATAACAATCATGCATATGAGTTTCAAGACAACAACCCCGACAGAAATTCATTGAAAAGCTATACGAGAAATGATTTATAATTTTGAAATATCTTATTTTGAAAAGAAAAGGACAAAATGTGCTAAAAAGAAAAGGAAAAAATTGGAAGAATTATATAAAGAAGTTGACTACGTAGCCCTATCCCATAATGGCGCAGAGCACGAACCAACGAATGATTTTCCTTTTTCTGAGTTTTCTTTGAAAAACGTAACGGCAAAAATGGAATAATAACAATGAACAATATAGCAGTTAGACTTAAAAAAAGTAGTTTCTCTCTTTATTTTTAAAGATTTTACGGTTCAATGATAAATTGATAATAAACTTTTATATTTTTAACTATTTATGATAAGTAATATTACGAAACATGAATTAGATTAAAAATTAACAATGTAACTTGAAAATTATTAATAAATTGAAATATATTTTTCAAAAATTAGCATGTAGTTATTATATTGCCGAAATTAAAATATGTAAGTGTTAGTACATACATCTGAGTTACAAAAAGTTGTGAACGAGATATACATTTTTTATCAAGGACATTTAAATTTCAAATGATATAATAAGTAGATTCGTCAACTATGGTCATTCTATCCATCTAACGAATAGTTGCAAAATAGCCCAAAATACTTGTTATCCGTTTATTATTTGATTTTAAAATGCATTGCTTATAAAATAGAAAAGGAAAATAATTTGATAATTTTGATTAAAATTATCATCAAATAAAATAATGTTTACATCCGTTAATGTAATTGACAAAATATTTGTCTTATCTCTGTCAAATAACGTAAAATTTTATTCCAGTCTACTAAGTTCTTCAAATTGAAGAAAAAACAACTAAGTTCTTCAAATTGAAGAAAAAACAACTAAGTTCTTCAAATTGAAGAAAAAACAACTTAAAAAAAAAAGACAAACTAAGAAATAAAATTCTAAAAATCAATTTAATTCAATTAAAATTATAAAAAATAAATTCAACCTGCACAACACACAGGCTGAGCCTTAGCGTTCATGCGTGTGCCTGCATATTATTCATTATCTCCAAAACCTAGTTTCCTAGCCTTCCGCTTGTTACTCGTGCCGTTCACGTCTCTTTTCCTATTTCCTCTCGACGCTTCTCCAAATCTTAGATTCCCTCTATTTCTTCATGCCACAATTTCACCCTTTTCTTTTCTTTTTTTTTTTCCAAAAAAATGTTGCTTCAATTTTTCCTTTTTGTTTTCTTAGTGCATAATTTCTGTTTGATTATCTTTTAGTTTTTCATGTGTTTAATCTTTAGATCAAGGATTGCTTTTCTAAACTAATCTCGTTCAATGTGTGCACACTTGTGACTGTGAAGTTGTGGGTTTTTTTAGGTAAAACGGCTATGATGTGCCTTTTATTTTTTCTTTTTTGATTTTTTATTTTTCCTTAATGGCTCTTCAAAGAACCAATAAATCAAATCTTATTTGAAAATATTACACGGGAGTTAATTTCTTCCCGCTGGCCAGACGTCAATCCTAAAAAATATCATTTGGTAAATTCATAGTCATTTAATGTATAATCACTAGTGACAATACAAATTACAAATAAATAATAAAAAAATTATGATAATATTACATTTAGTATGTCTATTTCATGTGCAATGAAACCCATTCTTTTTTTTTAAAAAAAAAAATTTTTTAAAAAGAAACGCAAAAAAGTTTTAATTAATCATCCACATTTAACTAAATTTTAAATTATACTCACAACATTTTTTTTCTCCCAAATTGATCCTCACCTTTTTTTCTATTAATAGTTTTGACTCTTTTTTGTTAGTTTGCCATTAAATATAGCATGTAAAGTGCCACATTAGCTAGTTGATATTGATTTGGATATCAAATTATCATTTATGATGATGTGAAATTTTAAAAAAAAATTGAAAAAAAAGGAACAAAAATCATACCAAATTTATAAATTAAAATAAAGGAATAGTTTTTAAAAATCCAGAAATTCAAAATAAAATCCCAAAGCTTAAAAAATCTCAAAATATTTTTAAAAACTCTAAAATTTTTGACAAAATTGGAAATTAAAAAGTACAAAAAAATTTAAATAATCCAAAAACCCAAAATAAAATCTAAAAAATTCAAAATAAGGTATTTTGAAAAAAAAAATCTGCAATGCTTAACTAAAAAGAGAAAGATGCACTATGCAAAGGAGAAAAAGTTTCTCATATCTTCCCATTTTTAGCTCTTAAAGTTTTTTGACTTTAAATTTTTGGATTTTTGGAATTTTTTACTTTTTGTTTTATAGTTTTCTATTTTTAGTAAAATTCATGAGGTCTTTTAGTTTCAATTTTTTTAATTCCCAACTGTGTTAAAAATTTCAGATTATTTTTGAAATATTTTCATATTTTTTCTCAAATGTTTGGATTTATTTTCATTTTTTAAAAATATTTTTGGATTTTTTAATTTTAAAGTTTGTAAATAGTTTCAGAATTTTAAAAATATTTATATATATATATTTTTTAATTTTAGATTTTACTTTGAATTGTCATATTCTTTTTTAAAAATCTTTTTGAATTTTTTGAACTTATAAATTTTGTATGTTTTTTTAGATAAAAATTTATAAAATTAATTAAAAATCTAATTTTTAGCAAGTTTATAGTTTTTTTATTAATTAAGTATTCCTATACTTGAAGATTTTAGCACGTCATTAGAAATAGCGTTTACAATTAAAGAAAAAAGAGTTGAAACTTTTTCTCACTTAGCGTAATATTTATACGTACTAAATTTTTAGTCCACACAATACACAAGACGATTTATTCAATTTAAAGATTGGTGGCAACATAAGTGTAACTCTATTTCCTAATAAGGTAAAATTGGTTGTTTTTTAAATTAATCTTAACTTTCATAAAAATATTCTTCTTTATATTTATCATAATTTTTTTAAATCAAATTAAAACCTTTTATTGGTCTTTTTTTTAATTAGTAAATAAATCTTACAAGATACAATATATTATAAAGTAGAAACTTGTACATACTAATAGTGTTAGTGTGGCATTTACATTCTCAATTTTCTTTAAGTTTAATAAAATGCAAATGCTAATGTAATATTCTGAAATTTCAAATTATAAAATTTTAGGTTTAATTTAAATTTAATTTAGTTTTGATCAAGTATGTGAACTAATTAAAGGCTAATTGGATTGAGTCAAATTCATTCTATTCATTTTTTCCCTACCCTAACTACACCTCTTTTCTTTTCTTTTATTTCCTTTTTCTTTTCTTTTTCTTTCTCTTTCTTTTCCTTTTTCCTTATTTCTTTCCTCCAAAACCTGGTCCTTCCTTTTCTTCTTTTCTTCTTCTCTTTTTTTCTACTTGTGTTTTTTTTTTTTCCCTTCTTCTTCCAACCTCTAAAGGAATGCTTGGCCTAACAAAACAACCATGGTGATGCGATAAGGGTAATGAGCAGAAGCATGAGGACCCAAATAGGAGCAATTAGACGAGACAGGGATGGTGGAGCAACGGAAAATGAAAGAAAGGAAGGAGAGGAAGAGTTGCCGAAGGTTTGACCTTTTCTTAGTCTCTAACTGGCGCGTGAGGGACACCATTGTATAGATCGGAGTTTGAGGAGTCTAGCGATGTAGGCCTCGTCCAACAGTGGTCATCGGATAGTAACGCATGGTAGCGTTTGTGTTGTGCCAACAACATGACCTTTTTCATCGATTGAGGCATTTTTCGGCCTCTTCTCGACACTTGGGCACTGACAATGTGTAGATTGGCAACCAATGATTTCAGGGATGGTCACAGTGCAATTTTTCTACTGTGGTTGGTGACTGGTCGATGGCGACGTTGGCGAGACTCTAGTGAGGGTTTGAAAATGTAGAATGTAGGTGACGATGAGTTGGTTTCGGGCATATGTTCGTTTCAATTTTTAGCTTTCTATTTTGCGCGATATTTGATTTATTGGGTTAGATTCTAAGAACCAAATTTCATTCTTACTCGAGTGTATTTAATTCCTATGTTTTATTATTGATGTTGATCTTGTATCACATATTGATTTAGATTTGACTAAGGCCATGCGATTATTTTTTAAATTCAAATCCTGTGATTTGGTCTTCATAATCTATAAGTAGTTATAATATGTACAACATGTTCTTTTTATCTTATATTATTGTTTGATTATTATTTAGTAAAAGAGAAATCATTTTGGAAATCTAACTAACTAATAATAATTAGCTTTTTAATTGTTTTTAAAATAAATAAAAATTTCTAAATAGAGGTGAGTAGGTTAATTGGCTTGTATATATATATGTATAATTTAATTTCATTTTATCGTGATTTGATTAGTTTATTTATAAGATTTTTTTAATCATTGGAAACTCTAAGGTATTTTTCAATTGTGTTTAAGATAAGTTTAATTTTTGACTCCATTTAAACCAAATTTTTTATGGTTATTTATTAATTTATGACTTATAATGATATTATAAGATTAAAGTCCCTTAATGACTTATTTTTTAGATATGAGGATGATTTATAATGATTAAAGAAAAATCTTTTTATAATTAAAATAAATATTTCAAAAATAAAATAATTAGAACTTATTTATTTTTAATTATTATATTTTATTATATATTAACCTTCATAGATATATTTGAAATGAGACGTGATTGTTAAATACTCAATTACTAGATTGGGTGATAGTCAAATTGTACATCATTTTTAAATTTGTTATGAACTTTGGTTATTATGCACTTTGGTGTGATGGAGGAAATTCAAGTGTGAATAACTAGTTAGTTATGATGTGACACACACACACACCCATATATTGATATGATGTGATAGAAATTTTTATCTTCGTTATAACATATATATATATATATATTATAGTTTTGTCTATTATATAGTAAAATATTTCTTATTTTATCTTCTTATTTATTTGATTAAAAGCCTCCTTCATATTATACATATTATATCTACTCAATGAGTTGTCATATTTATTTCATTATTTTTAACATTTTTCATATAGTTTGTGATTGATGTGGTCATCTTGACATTATTAGATTTTTAACCAAATTGGGGGGTAATGCTTTACATATCCGTTTGACTATCTCTTTTAGGGCTTTATTAGGGTTAAACATTTGTAATTCATATCATATATATTATGTAAATTCACGTTATGGTATCCAGCTAGTATTATAGCGAGTTTAGTGGTAGGCCCCACTTACACTTGTTGAGATATCATTTTGCATGTACTGTCATGGGGCATAGTTTAAGGCAAATGTTTTCCTATAAACTTGCATTGTCTTTAGCAAGTCTCCTGCCTAGCATGTTGTGCTGGTCACGACCTCATGTTTGGGTTGTGACAACTAATGACAACATTAACAAATCTTTAAACTAAAATCTAGCTTAACAATGAGGGATATCATATATTAACCATAAAGGCATATCATTCTATATAGACAAATCTCATTAGTGAACTAAATTTTAAAACTAATTAATAAAACAAAAATATATATGATTTTGTTGAACAATGTCATTGTGTAAGTGAGCATTTTATCTTGATTAATGCTATTATCACTTCTGAAAATTCAACTCACAAATCAAAGAAAAGATTATAATTTAAAAAAAAAATCACCTTAAATAGCATATGAAATTGATTGAAAAAGGAACAAAATAATTGACAGATGAATTGATTAGGCAGCAATCACCTAAATAAGAAGAATATATGGCAAACATTAATATTCCTAATCAAATCACTTTCTTTACTGGTTTTTTTTTTTTTTTTTGGCCTCTCAATCTATTAATTTCCCTTTTATTAAATTTGGGGAAAAAAAACTCATAAGGAAAAAATGTGGGTAGAATAAAAATGAAGATTAAATAGAGATTTGTAAGAGAATTAAGGAAACTTGAATGTAAGATTAAAAATCAATCAAAGAGAGAGTAAGTTAATTTACCCCTAATCCAAGGTCAACTTATCTCCATGGATAAACACCTTTCTTTATACTTTTGTTTGGCCCTTTTAAGGAGTGTTATATTTTTATTTTATCCACTCTATTTGCTCATTTTCATGTAAGATTAATTTCGTAAACTTTGATCGTAGATTATTATTTGGACACAAAAAAAGTAAACAAAGTAATAAGAAAAATAAAGAAAAGAATGGAAAAGGAAAAAAAAATACTAATTAAATTGTTGCTAAGGTTTAATATATAATTAAAAGTATAATATACAATTTATATCTCATCTTTGAAAAGGAGAGCTAATAACTAGTGTAACCCTCAGATTAAATCTAAAACTAAAAATGTTATTTTTGGTTGTACATTGCATTACTGAACTGCAAAAAGGGTCCTCCTTTTCTCAAAGACCCTAGCTTAATAGTAATATCAGTTTCTTCCTCTTTTCAAAGCCCGATTACTCAATCTAAATGTGAATCTTACAAGTTAAAGGCCTACATAATATTAAAATAATTCAATAAAAAGACAGATCAATTTGAATTATCTAGCAAAAAACAATAAAAAATCAACAATCAAGATCAAGATGTGTACTCTCTAAGTCTTGACACCAACTACTTAAATAAGCTATCAAAGATGATTAACCAATAATGGAGTGAGATCCATATTATAACCAAGGGGCAGCATTAAGAGGAAAATATTATGGCCAACCACATTATCAAACATATGGTGAAGCATCTTGAGGTGGAATTCACCACCTCACTTATGTATGGGTTGACATTGTTCCCTAAAGTCATCAGGCATATCCATAAACACGTCATCAAGTTGTTCCATAAGGTAAGGAAAGATGAGATCACTCCTGTTATAGCCATGATTGCTGAAATTATCTTATCCTTGAATTCTTGTCGGACCCAAGGAAAGGGGTAATTTAGAGGTAGTTCAATTTTGTTATATATTTGGCTTTGAGCCATATAGAAACACCTCTCTACCAGTTCACTCATCCCATATGTTAAAAGAATAAGCCCCTATTGGAAGAATTCAACAAATTAAGTGCCCTCGCATGATAGAAATTTCAAATTGAATACTTTATTTTCGAGAGTGAGATTTCTCATTGCACAATAAATGGTTAAGAAGAGACTCAATCTTGTATAAGTGTAAGGAATACTTATGGGTCCCCATCATTAGGATCATAAGAGTAATTGTATATGCTCTTATGATATTCATCAGGCAGATAGGATTAAAGAAGTTTATGTCATTCACCAAAGAGATGGAAGACATTTGCTTTAATTACAATAGCCTAAGTACATAGGAACTTTTCTGGCCCATCATATAGGCATGAAATCATGTTATAAAGAACATTTATGTCTACCCTAACCACCTCCATCAAAATGATACAAATCGTGGCGTGCAACAGAAGATCATGAAATTTATGTTCCCAATGAGTCAATATGCTATGTTGTCTCCAAAGGAAAAGCCAAAATCAAGGATGTTCAAACACCATAGTCATTAAGGTTAAATGACCTTAGTTTTGTAATACCAAAAAAATCACTTTTTCACACCAAGACTGGTTGTACTTTCCAAGAGATCTAAATCAAACTTTTCTTATCAACTAACTTCTTTAGGAATTAGATACTTCTTGAAGAAAAAATGAGAAGTTAACCTCTCAACTCTTGAAAGCAAACTAGGTACTCCAACATGTGAGGGCAATGAGACTAGATCAAGGTCAATTGCAGAATATCCTTCAAGTCACATTAAATCAAAATGAAACTCTCTAGCAAGAAAATGCTTGCTTGCGAGAACAATTAGATGACATAAATGTTTTGCTTGTTGTGTAATAAGAGATTCACATCACATGAACAAATATACTCACACAAGAAAATTAAAATATGACTAAGCAAGTGGATCAACTTAGCTAGGAAATTTAGAAATTGGCACAATGGGGAAACTTGCTCACCCAAAAAAATTGGAATCTAGCATAGTAGGTAAACTTACTCACTCAAGAAAATCAAGATTTGGCATAAAATTTAGTAGCTTAAGATAACCAAATCTAAGAATTGACCATTTAGTTTCAACAACTAATGACCCTTCATTGAATGTGAGAAGTTCAAATATCATAATGGATTAAAAGGTAACAAATAAAACCAAGGGCATGGTAGATAAGGCTAGAGAATTATGGGCTAAATTCCCACCACTGCATCCATTTGATAAATGCCTCACCATTTTCTCAAAGAAGCCTTCAAGCATTATGAGTTCATCACTCGTTTTATGTAAACATCTATAACTACTACCATGTGTAGGCCTAAATCCTTTCTAACCTTTTGAATTGTAAGTATTAATGAAGAAAGATGTCCTTTAGCTTGTAATCAACTCAATCTAAAAGTGTCCCTCCTCTTTAGATCTTATAATATAGAAAAGGGTCAAGCTTATCTATCCTTTAACTTATTATGATTTGCTATAATAGTCGTTACCATACAAAGTGAATAATGTTCACACACATATCATAACATCCTATTTAACATCATACATAATTACTCAAATACACATATTTAAGACTTTATAATTAAACTTGTTCGGTTTAGATAGAAGCATACAATACTTAAGTCACCTGTGCCATGATAGATCAAGTGCTTACCAAAGGGTTTCTTAAAAGGGTGGTCATTACCAATCATATTTATGAAGAAATTTACTTCACCTATATCATTAAAACCATTTTCTTTTTCTCGATGGAAGGACTTGACAATCATTACAGGTGGCATTGGACCAAATCACACACCATTTATAAGTGTGTGAGTTTCGATTATTTTTAAATGGAAAAATAATGACAAGGGAAATGGTCCTAACACCAATCCCACTTTGGGTAATGCACCTCATCTTCCAATTTCATGAAATAGACATGCATCAACTCCCATACTATGAAGCCATGGCAAGTCCTTCTCATCCGCCCATAATTTTTTATGTCCAAAAAATAGAGGACTTAAAGTCTAACTTAAAAGAAGAAGAAGATAGCCTTCCCAAGTCATCCGAGATTAACTTGCCTAATAACAAGCAAAATTTTTCTTTACCCAGTCTCACAGACATTTTGCTAATAGTATTGGTGGAAGTAATTGCTAGAGACACCTTTTAAAAATATGAAACCTTTAATATACAAAATTGCTAATGGCCTTTTTAAGTTCATAGATTGGTATTCACAATACCCTTTCATGAATTATTTCTTCGTTTCCTTAAAACATTTCAACAATTTTCCTAAGGAGGCTTTTTATTTGCTTATGTACCTTGCTAGAAAATACATAGTTGGCATGCTAATATACCAATCTTAAGTTAATGCTTTCATGAGATATTAGGAGTATAACCCAAACACCCAATCTTTGATGTATAAATGATTCAAGCTCTTTAAGCCCCCCTTTTAGAATAGAGGAACATCCTTAATATCCATAGAGACCCTTTATTCATCTTTTATATTTTCCCTTTACACCTAGATGTGGATACCAAAATGTGTACAACTTATATTTATTCATAAAATTTTCAATTTTCCTTTCAGTATCTTGCCTACTCTGTACACTAATTTGATTTCGTGGCAAGATGTCAAAACAATTCTCTATGAACATAATGGTGTGAATTCGGGCACTCCTCTTTAAGCTCTGTTCAAAGCCAAAACTTATCATTATGATGGGTGTATAGACTTGGATAGCAAAGTGCTTCCCTATCATTATGCCTAGTACCTATGTCATTAATGTCACACATAGATGGATCTAAATTTTAATGACTTGGAAGTCATTTCTGATGAATATAGATTAAGCAATGATGAAGAATATTTTGTTTAGAGCTGCAATGGAAAAGCAACATTGGCTATAACAAGGCCCTATAAGGATAAAGAAAGTGGGGCATCTCTCTTTGTTTTCCTATGTACTATTACTACTAAATAAAATTGTTTGACTATAAAGTATTTTACATGTATATCCAAACATTACACATATCAAGCACTTCATTCATAGATATTATAAACATAATTACTTTTTCTAACACTATAAAACAACAAAGGTACAATGAAGTAAACAATAAGGAGCTCAAAATTAGTAAGACATACAATCCTAACTCGATCGCATGTAAAAAGAATGAAGGATAAAGGCAAAGAACTACTTGACTGCATAAACATGATTCAAGTCTCAATTAAGGAATTGAAAGAGCAAATGTACTAGATAACCCAATTGTTTATTAAAAGGAAGATGACTATAAAAGACATTATACCCCAAGAGAATTCTCTCATCTCAATCGGTGGGCTATTTCAAGTAACTCTAGTATCATGAACTTCTCCAGCACTTTACCTATTCTTAATCAACTATACATACTATAGCACAAATTGCCATTATGGAATCATTAGGTTCTCAAATACATCCACGAAACATCAATCCCACACCTCACTTTGTCAATGTTTCCCTTGACAAGTTTCAAATCATTCTTAAATTTAAAAGTTTTATTGAGACATTTCTAAGATTAAAAATGTGAAAAATGGCAATCGAAAGGATCTATAAAGGGAGGACGAGGGAGTTTGGGTGGTAAAATAATTTAGTGGGATAAAGAAATTAAAGGGGTCTGAGTTGAGAAAGAAAAAAAGAAAGAAAAAGAAAAAAGAAAAAAAACAAAAGAATAGGACGATGGTAGGAAAAAAAAAAAGAAAAAATATAAAAATTGAAAAAAAAGGGACTTAAAGTTCTTAGTGCGATACCAATTTATAATGCCTTGAGTGAACCCATATGCACAAAATCACTAAAATAAAATAAGAGAGAGAGAAATAAACAGAGTATCAACAAGAAAAGCATAAAAGTGGAAACAAGTGAATTGTGGTATTATTGCTTGCAATAGGTGTTTGGATTGGCTATGATCTCCCTCAAATGTAAACATACTCCCAAACCCTAAAGAATCATAATAAAATAGATTGAGTTATTACAGTATTCCAATCACACATAAAATAATTGGTAGTGACTCTCAATCTAACACATACACATTACAACACATGTATGCCTTCTTCCCTTCTGCATTTATTGTGCTTCCCCTTTGCCAAGAGGCTTGTCATGACAACCTGGAAACTCCACTAGGGACATTCTAAGAGATAGGTTGTTTTAACCTGTGTTTAGTTTTATACTTTAGTTTATATCTTGTCTAATATTTTTATTTATCTCTCTTGTTTTAATATGTATAATTGTCATTTACATTATAACTTTAATTGCACAATTCACAAAGGCCTAAAACCTAGCCCTTTTTAACTTACATGAGAGAAAGTATGAGTTATTTGTGAAACCTATGGTTTTTGTGTAAGACAATTCTAAAATCTCTCACCTAGACTAGTAACTCCTGTTTAAGCCTTAAATGATAAAGGAGGGAGCCCTTTAAGGACCTTTGGCCTAGTTTGGATCCATCAAACTTTGCACCCATTACTATATTAATAAAGTTACTACCAATTAGATCCATCCTTTACAAGATAGGAAATTTAAGTTATACCCACCCAAATCATCACATTATGCATACCTTTTAACTCTACAACATTACTTTGGTATTCTTACTTTAGATATATTTCTATAACACTTATGCATTTCCCTTTTGTTTTGTTTTGTCATTTCTTATTTCATTTGATACCATTCATTTTGAATATCATTTGCCTTTTAAAGTATTAGCTACTGTTTCAAAACATATACCTAGCCAATATGATCATCACCAAATATACCTATAGTTATGTTAAAGTATGCTTTCAAGACCTTCAAAGATAGGTAGGAGACCGCCTTTCCTTAAGACCTATAAAGATCCTGAGCTATTTTAGCTTAAAGTAATTAGAATTTCCTATCATTGAACAAATCTAGGATACTTGGAGCTTCGGTTAAAATGTGCCTTTCAAGAAATTTTTGGCAATATTAGATACCTATTAGACATATGGATCCAACCAATGATGTTAAAGGTGATTGAACATTTTTGGGACCTAACCTACTGATACTTCATTTTCCTGAATATAGATATAAACCCTCTAATAGAAGAAATTGAAAACCTATTAAACTTGTCAGGCACTTTAAATCAAGATGTGTACTCCCTAAGTCTTGACACCAACTATGTAAATAAACTATCAAAGATGATCAATTAAAAATGGAGTGAGATCCACATTGTAACTAAAGAGTAGCACCAAGAGGAATACATTTTGGCTAGCCACATTATCAAACATATGGTAAAGCATCTTAGGATGAAATTCACCTATGTGACCTTACTTATTTGTGGGTTAATATTGTTCTTTATAGTCATTGGGCATGTCCATAAATATGTCATCGAGTTGTTTCATAAGGTGAGGAAAAATAGGATTAATCTATTTCTAGTCATGATTGTTAAAATGATCTAAATTCTTATTAGACTTAAGAAAGGGATAGTTTAGAGGTAGTTCAATTCTACTATATGTTTGGCATATAAGCCATATAGATACACTTCTTTATTAGTACATGCATACCATAGGTTAAAAGTATAAGCCCTCATTAGAAGAATTCAACAAAACTGAGTATCCTTGCATGATAGAAATTTCAAGATGGATAACTTATTTCTAATAGTGAGATTTTCAATTGTACGCTAAATGGCTAAGAAGAGACTTAGTCTTGTATAAGTGTAGACTCATAAGTCCCCCTTATTAGGATCATAGGAGTAATTGCATATGCTCTTATAATAGCCATTGACAGATAAGATTAAATAAGTCTGTGCCATTCACTAAAAGGATGAAAGAATGTCATCTTCAAAGGAAAGGCCAAAATCAAGGATGTTCAAGTGCCATAATCATTAAAATGAACCTAGTTTTGTAATACCATAAAAAATCTTTTTTTCTTATAAGGAATAATCACACTCTACAAGAGATCCAAACCAAACTTTTGTATCAATCACTTTTTTTAGGAATTAGATGCTTCTTGAAGAAAAAATGAGAAGTTAACCTCTCAGCTCTCCAAAGCAAATCAGGCACTCTAACATGTGAGGGCAATGGGACTAAATCAAGGTCAATTGTAGAATATCTTTCAACTCACATTAAATTAAAATGAAACTCTCAAAAAAGAAAATGCTCACTTACGACAATAATTAGATGATGCGAATGTTGTGCTCTTCACATAACAAGAGATTCCTATCACACCAACAAATCTTCTCACACAAGAAAATTAAAATATGGCTCAACAAATGAATGAATTGACCTTAAAAAATTGGAATATGGCATAACAGGTAAACTTGCTCACCTAAGAGAATTAAAATCTAGCACAACAAGTAAACCATTCACTTAAGGAAATCAAGACTTGGCATAGAATTTAGCAACTCGACACTCACTCAAGGAAATCAAGATTTGACTTGGAATTTAGCTACTAGAGATGCCCAAATCTAGGAATTGACCATTTGCCTTTAAGAATTTACAACCCTCCATCACAGGTAAGAAGTTTAGATATTGTAATGGATTAGAGGGGCAGCAGTAAACCTAAGGGCATAACAAACAAGGCCAAAGAATTGCCAGCTAAAATCCCACCATTGCCTCCATTTGATGAACACCTCAATCATCTTCTTAAAGAAACCTTCAGGCAATACATGTCTATCACTTATTTTATGTAAAAACCTATAACCACTACTGTGTGTAAGACAAAATCCTTTCTAACCTTTTGAATTGTAAATATTAGTGAAGAAAGATATCCCTTAACTTGTAATCAACCTAATCTAAGAGGTTCCCTCCTCTTTTGATCTTGTAATATAGAAAAGGATTAAGCATATTTATCTTTTAACTTGTTATAATTTGTTACAATAATCTTTAATATACAAAGTGAATAATGTATACATGAATATCATAACATCCTATTCAATATCATACATAATTACTTGAATATGCATATTTAAGACTTTATAATTAAACTTGTCTAATTTAAATGGAAGGATGTAGTACTTAAGTTACCTATACAATAACAAATCAAGTCTTTGTCAATGGGTTTCTTAAAGGGTGATCATTGCCAATCATATTGATGACAAAATGTACTTAGCCTATATTATCAAAAGCATCTCCTTTTTCTTGATGAAAGGACATGTCAATCATTATAAGTAACATTGGGCTGAATCACACACCACTTATAAGTGTACAAGATTTTAATTGTTTTTAAAGGAAAAATAATAATGGGAGAAATGGTCCTAACCAATCTAATAATAAGCAATGCCCTTCGACATCTAGTTTCATGTAATAGGCATGCATCGATTTCCATACTATGAAGTTATGACAAGTCCCTCTCATTTGCCCATTGTTCTTTATGTCCAAAAACTCAAAGATCTAGAGTTTGATTAAGAAGAAGAAGAAGAAGACAACCCTCTTAAGTAGTCAAGGATTAGCTTTCCTAATAGTAAGCAAAATCCTCCTTGACGTCTTACAGACATTTTGCCAATAATATTGGTGGAAGTAATTGCTAGAGATACCTTCCAAAGACATGAAACCTTTATGATAAATAAATTGAAAAGGCTCCTCTTCATACATTATGGA
The DNA here is from genome assembly GCA_020883675.1 of Bruguiera gymnorhiza. Classification (NCBI taxonomy): domain Eukaryota; kingdom Viridiplantae; phylum Streptophyta; class Magnoliopsida; order Malpighiales; family Rhizophoraceae; genus Bruguiera; species Bruguiera gymnorhiza. The sequence goes on from JAIRCJ010000030.1 coordinate 144,201, forward strand.
ATCACTAATGCCTCTCTCAAGTTTATAGATTGGTATCCACAGTACCCTTTCATGAATTATTTCTTCATTCCACCAAAACATTTTAGCAGTTTTTCTAATAAGGCTCTTTATTTGCTTATATACCTTGTTAGAAAATACACAATTGGCATACTAATATATTAGTCTTGGGTAAATGCTTTCATAAGATATCATAAGAAGAACCCAGGCACCCAATCTTCACTATATAAATGGTTCAAGCTCTTTAGCCCCCTTTTCAGAATGAAGGAATATCCTCAATAACCCTAATGATTCTTCATTCACCATTTGCACCTAGATGTGTAGATATAAAATAAAGGAACTAGAATACACACCAACCTATTCATTCAAAAGATTTTCAATTCTCTTCTAAACATCTTGGCTAATCCCTATACTAATCTAGTCTTTCGTTGAGTTATCAAGACCATTCTTTATAAATGCAATAGTGGGAATTCGAGCATTCCTCATCAAGTTTTATTCTAAGCCGACACTTATCATTACAATGGGTGTATAGACTTAGATAACAAGCGCTTCCCCATCATTATGCCAAGTACATGGGTTATTAACAAGCATTGTTATCATACACAAACTAACATAAATTCTAATGACTTGAAAGCCATTATTGACGAATATAGGTTAAGTAGTAGCAAAAAATATTTTGTTCAAAACTAGACAGGAAAAGTAACCTTAAGTATAACAAGGCCTTGTAAGGATGAAAAAAGTGGGGCTTATCCCTCTATTCTCTTATGTACTATTACAATTAAATAAAATTGTTTAACCATAAATCCTTTTATGTATATGTCCACACATTACATGCATCAAGCACATCATTCATAGATATTATAAATGCAATTACTTTTTCTAACATTACAAAACAACAAAGGTACAATAAAGTAAACAATAAGGAGCTCATAACTAATGGGACATACAATCCTAATTCAATTGTGTGTCAAAAGAATAAAGGATAAAGTTGAAGAATTAATTGATTGTATAGATAGGTTTTAGGTCTCAATAAAGAAATTGAAGGAGCAAATATAGTAAATAACCTAAGTGTTCATTAAGTGGAAAACAACCATGGGAGACATTGTACCCCAAGAAAATTCTCTTAACTTGGCTGATGGACTATTTTAAGCAATCCTAATATCAAGAACTTTTCTAACACTCTTTATCTATTCTTAATTGGCCATGCATACATCTTTAGCACAAATTTCCATTGTGAAATCTTTAAGTTTTAAATACATCCACCAAACTTCACTCTCACACCTTACCCTATCAATTTTTCACCTAACAAATTTCAAATCATTCCCAAATTAAAAGAGGAAAATGCATAGAGTGTAGAGCAATCTATGAAAGAGAAAATAAACCTTTTACAAAAGGAATTTAGAGCCATTAAAGGAGATGATGCCCATATTCTTTAAAATGCATTACATCTTTGTCTAGTTCGAGATGTAATCCTTCTACCAAAATTCAAGGTCTCATAATTTGAAAAGTATGATGACACAGAACCTCTTACAGATTACTTAACTATATATGTCCAAAAAATAGCAACATATGCTCATGATAAGAAACTTCTTATGCATTATTTCTGAGATAGCTTAACAGTCATGGTTTCTTGCTAATACACCAAGTGTGATCAAAGAAATGTCATAACCTAGAAAAAGTTAGTTGTCGCCTTTAAAGCCAAATTTAAGTATATCTCCAAGTTAAAACCCACTTGAATGGATTTTTAAGCTTAAGAAAAGAAGTCAAAATAAACTTTCAAACAATACACTTAACGGTGGTATAATATAGTTTTTTAGGTCCAACCCTCACTACTAGAAAAAAATTAGTCTTCGCTTTCCTTAGCACATTGAAAGCCCCCTTACTATGATAAAATGGTAAGAAGTGCATTAGGAAGTTTTACTAATTTGGCCATTATAGGAAAAAGAATTAACAAGGGTATTCAAAATTTTAAAATTGTCAATGTAAATACTAACACTCAAGCATCTAAAAAAGTTGGTGTGACCAAAACGAAGGAAAATGAGGTCCAAGCAACTGAGGCAGCTCATGATTGATTGGGATCACACCTTATTTACCAATCATTTATTAACATATGGAGGCAACTTAACCCTCATATGTCATATCATCCTTACAACATGATAACTCTATTTGCATACCAAGGTCCTCAACCATGACCTTTACAATTAAACATCCATCCATTAACACGTCCAAGTAATTAGGCTAAGCTTAAGAGGCCAAGAGAAAGAAAATTAATCCTATATCAGTCTCTTATTTAGAGTTGCTTCTTGGCTAGTTCAAAATGGATTAGTTGTTATTATAGCTCAAGAACAATTGAAACCACCTTATCCTCCTCGATACAATGCCAATGCTAAATGTTAGTATCACAGTAGACAAATAAGACATTCAACTAATAATTGCTAAACCCTCAAACATAAGGTTTAAGAGCTAAGGGATAAAGGATGGATCAACTTTTTAAAAACTGAAAAGAAACCCAATATTAGCATTAATTCTCTTCTAATCACTAGGTAGTGAATCAGATTGAGGGGCCCCAAGATAACGATTATTAGAGAATAAACCTTGATTCCCTTAAAATTGGCATGATAGAGGTTAGAGCATTAGTCCATAAATGCCTATCTTTTTGACATCAAAGAAATATACCGCCACCAAAAATATTTCACTTAACCATTAGGGCTCCCTTTCCTCCTCTAACACTTTATTATCCTTTATAGAAGGATAAAGCAATCCAATGGAACTACAACTATCAAATAGCCTTCCTAGTTAAGCATTAGCATTGAAATTGGCACTTGCTACATCTAACATCATAGAAGTCAAGGGCATCACCTGAAGTAGGAAATTGTAACACAAAAAAAAAAAAAAAAAACTCAAGCAAAGAAAAGAAATGGTCATTGTGATCTCAGGTGACATTAAAGAAATCCCACAACAAAATGTCAAGAAAATGGAATCATCTACCAAGTATAATTTTGAACCTAAAGGAACAGTCGCTGATAAGGATGAAAAGTTGCTCCTTAAATAAATCAAGCAAAGTGAACATAGTGTGGCCAAGCAACTTAGTTAGACTTTAGCCAAGATCTCAATTCCTTCTCTATTAATAAACTTAGAGTCTCATCAAAAGTCCTTGCTATGTATTCTCAATCAGGCATATATTTCTTTAGTCATTTTCTTAGCCAACTTAGGCCCCATCATTAATAATATCAAGACAAGCAACTACATCTCATTCTCAGACAAAAAGATTTTGATTGAAGGGCATAACCACACCAAAGCATTACATATTTCTATTTACCTTGACTACAATATGTCTCATGTCCTCATTGATAATGGATCATCTTTAAATGTTATGCCTAAGGATACATCAAAATAGTTATTAATTAATGCTACCATTATGACACCCAATCACATGATTATATGAGTATTTGATGCACAAAGCACGAGGTTATAAGAACTGTTAAACTCCCAATATAGGTAGGACATGCATTTTTAATGTACCCTTCTAGGTCATGGATATTAAAACTACCTATAGTTACTTATTGGGTCATCCATGGATCCATGTAGCAAAAGTCATTCTTCCACCTTGCACCAAAAGGTGAAATTTATCACAAGTTATCAATTGCTAAAAGTCTAGATAGAGTATAACTTACTTGTCTTTAGACCATCTAGAATGCCTTATGTCAAGGCAGTTGAAGAAGCATTAAAATATGCATTTTGATCTTTTAAAATCGTGAATGTGACTCCCTAGTCAAAGGAATTGTTTTTCAAAATATCACTTTAGCCATTAGAAGCATTGCCAAAGGCAACCAAAGTGATGATAAAAAATAGTTACTATCCAAGTAAAGGAATTGGAAAATATTTGTAGGATATAACTGCTCTTATACAACTTAATAGACAACAAGGCCACTTTAGACTCAGATACCAACCAAACCAAGCTAATGTTATTTAAAGATACTTGGAAAATAAGATAACTGAGCTTATGTTACCCTAACTCACCATTTCAAAAGGGCATGTTTCATTAGTCTAATCCATAATGAATGTGATATACCAACTAAAGTTACTATCAAACTGTGATCTTTAAAAGGGAGGAAGAAAAGTTACCTCAAGTTCCATTAATTTGGCTACACAACTCTGGTACCCCTTTAGCAACTGGCAAATTTAGGAGATTTCCTAGTCACTTGAGTCTCTTACAAAGTAATATAATTTAAAATTCCCTATTTGTTGAAATTCATTATATTCAAAGGTAGCTATATGATAAAGTGGGTGACCTTTTGTCATATGTTAACTAGTAATATATGTTTATTTCATTTACATTTATAATCTTAACTTTACCATTTTAACTGTCATCTTCCCTTATCCATCTTAATAGTACTCATTCCTTTTTGATAACTTTTTGTCCATTATATAAGATATATTAAGACAAGATTGATACTAATGCTTGCCTCAAGCTAAAATTTGAAAGTACCCACCACATGTCAACCAAGGATGACTTAAAAAGTGAAGAAATCTTGTCAAACCTCTAGCACCTAATTGAACAAAAAGAAAGGCAATTCATAACTAAGAAAGTGCTAGTTGAGCTAGTTAACCTGGGCACTATAAGAAGCCAGTAATAAGTTAAAATCAATACTAGACTCTTTTTAGAAAGCAAGTAAAACATGATTTAATTACTTAAAGAATACATAGATATATCCATCTGGTCATACTAAGACATGTTAGGTTTGAACATCAATATGTAAGGCACAAACTCATTTTGAGATCAAGATATAAACCCATACTGCAAAAGCTTAGAAGAATGAAACCTAACACCTTGTTAAAAATTAAAAAAAGTCAAAAAGCAGTTGGATGCAGGCTTTCTTTAAGTAACTAATTAGCCAAAATGGGTGGCCAACATTGTACTAGTACCAAAGAAGGATGACAAAGTTCCCATGTGCATGGATTATAGGGACCTGAATAAGGTGAGTGTCATTGATAACTTTCCCTTATCATATATTCATATTCTTATTGATAACACAGTAGATCATTCAATGTTTTCCTTCATGGACAAGTTCTCGAGCTATAATCAAATCAAGTTAGTGCCCAAAGACTTAAAGAAAATGACATTTGTTATAATATAGGGAACCTTCTACTATAAAGTCATGTTAGTCCCATTAATAATGACTTTCTTCTAAACCTTAACACAAAAGCTATTGATGTAATCATAATTATTTGACTTACATATGTCCATGGACATTTTATAAATAAGCATAGTATAGACTACATTTCTTTGTTTGAGACTTTTAAGATATAAGGAATTCCTCCTAATGTTATGCTTGAAGTCCTTAAATGACATCTGCTAATATGGATGAATCAATGGTTTGGAATTCTTCATGGGATTGAAATGAAAAGCCAGCAAGTTGAGCATACCTCAATAGAAAAAATCTTAAGATTCTATAAGAATCCCAAATATAGGCATTTATTCTAACAACATGACACAAGGAATGTTTGCATCTCCTTAAAATAAGATGATTCCCCCAAAAAGAGATACTATACCAAATTCTCAACCATTTTGAGGCTTAGATGAGAAGTAATATGGGAAATTGGAAGAGAATTCTTTTAGAAAAAGGGACAAGTGAAAAAGCCAATAAAGTTTAGGAAAAGCTCTCATTGTATGACAACTTTAAACAACTAATTGAAATTGAAAGAGAGGGTAAAGTAACTTCAAAAGACATAATGGAAATCAGCAATTCCCAAAAGGAAAAACAACATTAATTATGATAATCAAAACTAGTAAAGATCCCTAAATGATAGGTCTCTCCACCAAGACATTTAGGAAAGTATGAATGATGAGCAAAAATCAAGGAAATCAAATCCTTGATAACACTGTGCTAGTACGAGCATATTTGAACAACCACAACCAATGAAACTAGCTCATTATAACAACACTTTTATATTCAATTTTGTACTAAGTTTGGATGTGTCTTACGTTGGAAACTTAAGCAAAAGAGTCATGCATCCATTAACAAGTACAGGTAACATCCTAACTTAATTTAGAGATTCCCACAATAAATGACAATTAAAAGATGTTTTGTTCAAGCTCGGCAATGTATTTGCAAGTGAAATAATAATGCAATCATTTCAAGCAAGTCCAAAAAACACATCAATGTATTTCTAGAATTTTAAATGGTAAAAAAAATTTGTTTGCACTAACCAAAATGTGCCATTAAAATCATCCCGCATTAGGAAAATTAACCTCTTAAATGGAGTAATCAATTAAGCATTAAAAATCGCCAATGGAAAAAAGCATAATTTCTGATAATGTCATAAGCCCCTCAATAAGATGTCTGCATAATCATCATGAGCAAAATCACCCTCAACATGCAAATGCCAATTAGCTATTTTTAGAATTGTCATGACACACATCACAGGATTGTTTCCCAATTTTAAATGCACCCTCAGGTGGGCATGTTCAAAATAGAGATATCTGACATAGATACTTAAAAGGCAAACAAAATAGGGATCTAAGAAAATCTTTGTTCGTTCCTTTATGCTAAAGTAACTTATAAACAGAAGAAGTGTTATACCTCTATTATGTTCACCTTATTTGCTTAATTTTGATGTGGAATTAATTTTGTAAACTTAGATCACAAATTGTTATTTGGACACAAAAAAGCAAATACAATAACAAGAAAAATAAAGAAAAGAATGAAAAAAGAAATAATAATAATTGAATTGTTACTAGTGTTTAATATACAATTTATATCCTACCCTTAAAAAGGAGAGTCAATAATCAATACAGCCTTCATATTAAACTCAAAGTTAAAAATGCTACTTTTGATTGTACATTGTATCATTGAATTGTAAAAGGGGTCCTCCCCTTCTTAAAGACCCCAAGTTAAGCAGCAATATCAGTTCAATCCTTTCTTCAAAGCCAAATCATCTGATCCAATTGTGAATCCTATAAGTCAAAGACCCACACAATATCAAAATAATCCAAGAAAAAGGAACATCAATCCAAACAATCCAGTAAAAAGTAATCAAAGATCAGCAGTCAAGATCAAGTTGATTCCTTTATAAAAGAAGCTAGCATTTATTGCAAAAAAGAGCTTCTAAGGAGGGGCCAAAGGAAACATTTTGAGGGAGAGAGCTTTTTTAGGACCATACAAGAAAGACAACTATTGTAGGCAAAAAGATTTTTTAGAGCCAAAGGAATCTTTTCCTTAGTCAAATTAATTCATTCGATCAAAGAGAGTAAAAGAGAGCAATAAATATAATTAAACATCACAAAAAGAGACAGGAGGCATTTTAAGTGCCTAATAAACCATTATAAGCATTTAAGACAATTTTAATCAACATCAAGTGACCAAAAACATGTACAAATAACAACTCAAGTGTAGGTGATCCTCCCTCGAGTTGGCAATGTCAAGAGCAAAGGTACCCACAATAGGACTATAAGGCCTAGGTATTTTTTTCTATTTTCTTGTCACTTTTGAAGACATAATCACACATAAATGATCTAAATTAATCTTAAACCCACAATCTAGCTAGTAAAATAGCATTAAAATCAAGTATTAATAACAAAGGGTCTAATCATGAACACTGTGTCAGTGATTATTTAGTATGTATCTGTTAATTAACTTGACACGAAATAAACTATAATCAACTAACAAAGACATCATATTCATAAATAAGGAAGCCCAATAAACAATCTCTTGAGTTAAGACTCTTAATCTTCCTCTCTTACATAGTAAATGTAAGATTATTACACTTATTTTTCTCTTTCTTCATATTCCTTGATGTACGTACATGTTATAAAATCCCAAAAAAAAAAAAACAGAAGAGGAAATATCAACAAAAAATAGAAAACTAGTCGAAGAGGTAAAGAAAATACCTAATTAGAAAAACTCGTTAAAAAGGTCACCACCTGAAAATGCAATGAAGGCACCTCTAAAAGTCTTGTAAGCCAATCTACACATCCTTGAAAGCAATACCACAAAAATAGGCCTAAAAGAATGAAAATTAGGGGGGGGGTGCCAAATCCAGCCATTACACCACTATCATATACATCACAACGTCTCACCACTAACAACTGCCACCTCTTTTTACCATACCACATTTAATCCCAAGTTACTAAAAACACCACCCTTAAAGCCAAATTTTTAATTCCCCTCACCAAAAATCACTTCTAAAAATTGTTATTGAAACATTTTTTAGTTCAAAGGTGTGATAAATAGTAGTCAAAAGAATCTGTAAGGGGAGGGTGAGAGAGTTTGGGTAGTAAAATAATTTAGTAGGACAGAGAAATTAGGGGTACGAGCCAAGAAAGGAAAAGGAAAAAGAAAAAGAAAGAAAAGGACAATGATAGGAAAAAGAAAACGAATAAAAAGAAAAAGGAAAAAAAAGGGGGCAAAGAAAAGGACTCATAGTTCTTTATGGCAATACCAATTTGGGTGTCTTAAGTGAGTATGTAGGTATAAAATTATTAGAATAAAATGAGAGAGAAAAAAATAAATAGAGTATTGACAAAAAAAAGCGGTAAAGTGAAAACATGTGAATCACAATATGTCATTTGCATAAGTGTTTGAATGGGCTATGGCATCCGCCAAATGTAACTATACTCCCAAACCTTGAAAAATCTTAGTAAACAGACAAAGTCATTACGGTGTTCTAGTCTTATTTAAAATGACTGGTAGTGACTTATAATCTGATACATACACATTACAGCACATGTATACCTCCATTCCTTCTATGTTTATCGAGTTTCCCTCTGGTTAGAAGGTCTATCGCAATAAAAGAAAACAAAAAGAAATTGAGCATTGTAAAATCATAGTAAAAAATGACAATTGTAAAAGCAAATATGTTTTTATAGTAAAACAGATAATAACAGAAAATAAAGTAAACAAATTCGGCTAACCTATGGACCAAGAAAAAAAAATTGGCTCAGCTATTACTACATACGGGAATCAATATTTGTTGTTAAGTAACAGTGCAAACAACAACCACAGCTAATTCAGAACCATGAATCTGTACAAACAACTCAATTCAATGTCGAAGATTAGAAGCAAGTTGAGATGGTCCAAAATTTGCACACAAAAGAATCCTTTTTTATGCCACAAGAAAATTTTCTTGGATTTTAAGGAGAAAACTATTAAAATAGAACAGAAGGGACGGAAACTATGTCAGTATTCACCTAATACGGCTACAAAACCATCAAATCTTGACGAACAATACGAAAAGGGAAAATTTTGGAGCGACGAACCCAGTCTAAATTCTAGAACATATATGTATGTATCTTTCATAAAAGAAAAACTCAATGTCATGTTATTCTCAATCTTCTTCATGATTGAATTAATATAAAAGTTCATCCCGTAAAAAGAATAGTACACAATTGGTGACCAAGGAATCAAACCTGGTGGAGGCGGATGAGAAGGAGGCATGATTGAGACGGAGATTGAGGAAAACAAACATATCAAGATCGAAGATTGGAGAGAGAGAGAGAGACAGAGAGAGAGAGAGCTTTCTGTGTTTTGGATGGATTTGGAGATTGTTTGTGCTGATCATGAAAGACCGATAGGCAGACCCTAAAATGTGATCAAATTGTAATTTTGTCGGTTTTTTTAATAAATAAATATGTCCCCCTAGAGCTAAAATTTTTGTCAAAACAGCACTTTTGGGAGAAGTGAGTTGAAACTTTTTCTTATTTAACATAATAGTTTGGGCCATACACAATTTTTTTATTTAAGCTATAACATGAGAATTTTAACACAAAGACTAAAATTTTTAACTTAAAAAAAGAACAGAGAGAGATAAAGAATAAAAGATAAAAGAAAGATGAATAGATTGCATGTTTGTATCCAAGAAATATAAATTAAGGTCCTTCCCTTGCCTTTGATGTTATTGATGAGAGGAGCTTTCTACCACGGTGAGAAAGGATTTTCTACCAAAGGTCAAGTGAGTGAAAATGGTGCCAATGGAACCTATGACCTGAGAAAAGAGAGAAATCCATCTGTCAATAGTCGTCAAGGGCAGACACGTATGGGGTAGGGCCTAAAAGCAGTGGTGCAGAAAACATCTCAATTAGGCATACACCTTTGTCATCTGATCATTTGTTGCTGATCTCTCTTTGTAAAATCTAGGTAGTGGTCTCGCCTTGAAACAAATATTTTGATGCAATTATTCTAAGTTCTGTTTCTGGGTTCTCCTGCTTAAAAGAATAACAGTTACATCTTTGACCAATTTACGTATCATGTAATATGTAGGAACAAACAACAACCTCGTTTGTAGCTACCATGCCTATAGCGAATAGGGCAAAGAAAAAGGGTTGGCTTGTGATTGGAAGGACAGTTTTCGGGAAGTCTCAACCTTTCAAAAGAGCAAAATTGGCACTTTATACCAAATGCTTATTCTCGGATATATAGGTTAGTTATAACAAGCTGTCAAAGGGTAAGACTTGGCAATGAGGTATGTACCCTAAGTGTTGCTTGCAACTGCGCTTTCTGTGTCTGATTTGCATCGAACTTCTCTTCAAGCTTTTAAAATATTATGGAGGAAATGCGAAAACATGAAGAAAATATGCGAGAAAGAAGTTTAATGTAAACAAAAATGCTTAAATAAATTTATAAAACTGGGACGCACTTCTTGTTGTTCTCTGGCATGATTGTTGGATTAATTCTAAATTCCAGTTTGCGGTGTTCTAGATTGAGCCTAGGACTTGGTCAGTTCGGGTCCAAGGGTTATGTTCCTGGTCATTAGGTGATGGGATTATCAGATAACTGGGTTTTAATTTAAAAGGTATTAGGCTTATTTTGGGACCCTTATTCAGGCGGTGGTTGCTGCTGCCATGGTCGGGTTCCTAGGCCAGAAACCTTTCTTGTTGTTTTTGAGCTGGGTGTTGGAAATGAGGCGTTCAAGTAGTGGACCTGTGTTTGAGATTGCGTTGAATTTTTCAGGTTTTGGGTTGCGGGCTTGACTATTTATGTAATGGGTTTGACCAACAGGTTTAGAACCCAATTTCCGCTAGAAGCTAACTGATAGGAAAAATTGGACACACCGAAATGGGGTGCCGACGGAGATGATTTGACCAGTAAAGAAGTGCATCTCGTGCGAACAAACGATTGTTGAAGGCGGTTTCGTCCACTTTAGAGTCTCTTCAGCTCTTCAATCAAAATGCCTTAAGAAAGGCCATCCGACATAGGGTTTTGCGGCTCTCTCTCTCTCTCTCTCTCCACGTGCTCAATTATATGTTAAGGGCCTTGCTTTAGGTCTTAGTGTTTCGGATTCCTTTTTGTGCCGATTTGTCAATATCCAATAGAAACCTGAGTTTGACAAACTTGGAAGATTCCCCAATATGGAGATGTAAAAATGTATGTGCTCTCAAAAAGCTTTCTTTGATGTGGAGATACAAAGATGAGTTCTGTCTGTGTATGGGTCATCGTTGCGTTCGAATCAAGCAGAAAAGTTGCTGGTAGACAAAATTCTAAAAAACTAAAAAAAAAAAAGAAACTAGCAATCAAGAAAGAAGCAAATTACAGTAGCCGATCCAACATTCGAATTTAAAGGCTGGAAAGAGAATAATTGTAGAAAAGGAAGCTCATCCATTGCTTCTCCGACGTGGTTGCATGTTGATCGTTAGAGCGGATTAACGTGTATTAAAAGCTTTTAAGAGAAGATACGTGTGAAAGAATTTATATAACGTGTATTCAAGGGTTTTGTCACCTTAACAAAAATTGACTCTAGAGTTAAGGAGAAAATAATTAACATTCTTTCACTTAATGTAATATTTATAAGTATTAGTTTTTCTTTGCAATGGGCAAGTTGATTTATTCAATTTAAAGAATAGTAGCAATGTGATTATATCTCTATTTCATGATAAAGTAAAATTAGTTTCTGTTTTTTTTTTAACTTGATCTCAATTTTAAGAAGAATAACTTTCTTTATATTTATCATAATCTCTTCTAGTACTAAAAATTGAAACTTTTTATCGGTTTGTTGTTTTGATCAATAAATAAGCCTTCTTATGGAATATAGGAAGAGATTAAATTATGAGTAGTTTAAAAAATTAAAAAATAAATTTGAAAGTAAATTTTTTTTCTTGTTAAGAAAATAAAAAAAATAAAAATAGACTTACATTATTTACTCTATGATAGTATAATTATTACATTTTAAAAATTAGATTATATTTGTTGTAATTATCTAAATTAAGAATTTATTTGTATATTATATTTTTAAAATATTATTTACTCAATTAATCATTATCAAATTAGTATAAAATAATGAAATTAAAAAAAAATCATTTCTATGAATATTAATAAATCATGTCTAAAACTCACATAATACTTAAACTTTATGTTAATCTATATGTATATTAATATTATTAAAATTAAAAAAAAAGTCGATGAAATGCTTATATAATGAAATTTATTTAATTTTAATAATATTTTCTAATTTTTAATAGATTACTATATTTTGTAGTATTTAATATTAATTTAATAGTTAATTTATAATATTTCTTAATACTTTAATAAAATTATAATTTTAAAATGTATCTATTTTATTCAATTTATTTAATTATAATCTAACATATCTTGTAATTTATATAATTTATATTAAAAATTATTTGCATGTTTAAAATTTATATAATACAAATACTCATAATTAAATAAATAAAAAATAATTTTTGAACAAGAAAAAGTAATTTTAAATTTCTCTTTTTATTTTTTAGAGTGAAAAAAAAGAGAAAAATATATATTTTCAACTTTTTTTTTCTTAAAAAGGAAAGAAAAATTAGTTAATTTACAAAAGTTAACTATTACAAAGGAAAAAAAATATATTTCCACATCATCAAATTGAATATGTTATCTTGATATGTCACTTAGATTGACAAAAGAAAGTTAGCAAGTTTTAACGATAAGATAGATTTGTTACAATGACAAAATTCTTACATTTTATAAGTTAATGATTTATTTATATATTAACTCTATCATATTTAATTGATTTTTTTCTACTAAGTATTATTATTTCAAAATTAGAATAATTGAATCAGATTATTAAATGAAATTGATTAAAATTAAGTAGTAAACTAAAGTTGAATTTCTAACTATGATTATTAATTTTCTAAATTTTTTAATTTAATTATGTAAAATTAATTTCTAATTATAATTGTTACTCTTGTAAAATTCTTTTTATTTCATTATATAAAATTTTTCATAATAATTAATTGGTTAGATAAAATTACACTTCACTAAAGTTTTTCTATTATTTTTTTAATTGCACTATTTGAAATATTAGTATTTCAAAGTTATAATATGAAAAAATGACTAAATATATGATGAAATTTTAATTCTATCAAAATTTTAAAATAGTAATTAACTACTATGTTAATATCAAATTCCATAAACCATGTAAGTTTAGTAAGAAAAACTTAAAATTAAAGAAGAATAACCATGTAAACATTTTTCATTTAAAGAATTATTTAGACTTACTAAAATTTTCTTAGTTTCGATAATATTGATATACACTAAGAATTGGCTCATATTATGCACAGTATTTTTAAAATGTAATAAGTTTTTGGTATCAAATTTTTTATTATTTAAAGAAAAAAATAATAATTATAATTAGTTTAAACAATTCACAAAAATTAAGTCAAATTAAGGGTTAATATACATATTTATTCACAACCTTTAATGTAGTCTCATATCTAACTTGAACTTGTAAAAGTAACAATTTAATAATCTTAGTATTATTTTAGTAATAATTCTAATTAATTATTAAATTAAGAAGATGAATTTTTTAATTTAGTTGGCATGTACTACTAAGATGCAAAAAAAGCTAATGTGTAAATAAAGATAAAATGACAACAAGGAGCAATGTGAGATTAAAGACTTATTAGGTCAAGTCTAACCCATTTAAAGCTCAAATGGAATTTCATAGTAAAATTAGATATTATTATTATTATTAAAGATTAAAGATAATAAAGAAATAAATAAAAATTAAGGTAAATCAAATTAAGCCATGATCTCTTTCCCAACAAAAGAAAAAAAAATTTATCTCCTTTGAATTCAAAATTAAATAAAACCCAAAATGAAAAACCTTAATTTTTACTTTCAATTTCATTCTTCATTTACTTATTGCTTATCTTTTCTTTGCCATTAACATCTTCTTCTTCCCCAAATCTCATATGCCTTTACTTTGTCACCTTAAGGTTAAGAGAAAACCTTATAATTAGAATTATAAAGGCTATTAGAAGTGTGAATCACATAATGGGTCATCATGTTCTTAAACAAGCTTATGAGTGAAACAAATCCTCTATAAGCATGGAGTAACAACCCAAATTTATACAGTTTGGGGTCAAAATAATCTAAGAAGAAGATTTCTAAGTTATTGGTTTTGGAAGCCAACCACTTGTAGATTTTATAGATGGTACAACCAAGATGTTTATGAGGTATATAAAGGGGTTATAAGGATGTTCCAAAGCAAAAACAAGATTTGATTGCATGAGAGAGGGAAATGCCCACCATTTGCCTTAGATAAGGCATCTAGAAAAGGAAATTGAATCAAAAAAAAGAAGGAAATGAATAATTTGGGTGAAAAAATGGGAAAAGTGTTGCATGAATGTGCTAAATTAAAACTAGAAAACAAGAGATTGAGGAAAGAAAATGCATTATTGAGGGACAATAACAAACTATTTTTATATCTTAATCTTAGTTTATGTTTTGAATAATAATGAAAAAGTAAAAGCATGTATTTACTATTGTCTTTTTTTGTTATTATATTTTTCTTAGTTATATACTACCTATTTTATGGAAAATTTTAATTGGAAGTCTAACTCTAGTGTATCAAGTTTAGAGAATTTTTGCATTTTAATGGAAAATGAGTAATGTTTGTTTAATTTGTACATAGACAATATAACTTGCATTAAGAAAAAATACATTATAATCTATATGCTCTAGAAAAGTAAATCATAAACCATTTATATCAAATGATATCATCATCTTTACATTCAAAATAAATCATTATTTGATGTCAAATGATGACTTCAAAACACTGCAAATTCTCAACAAAAGCTAAAGAATAAAAAAAAAACCTATCAAATTATTTAAGGAGATATTGTTGCAATTATGATAGCAAGGTAATAAACATAATTTCTTAACCAAAATAAGTATAACAACTCTTAAGCTAACAACATTATAATCTTAAACTATTTTAAATGCAATATCACATTATTTAAATATCAAAACCATTATTCAATAGTGATTTTAAGTTTTTACTTGCCCATCCCTTGTATTTGTCTCATTGTTTATTGGAATGCACTCAAACTACTTAAATGTGTTGTTGACTATCAATGAGATTAAAAAGTGATTATTATAATCTAGTTAGAGCTAAAAACCAAGGTTTAAGGTTAAAGTAAAGGCATTTGAAATGTCAAGTCATAATATTGTAATCAATTTGCATAAAGGTTAAAATTACATTAATGCTTACTTGCATATAGACATAATCAGTCTCAATTGAAGTCATAACTCCAAAGCTCTTACTTACCTTTTTTCTAATTGTAACTTTTTTCTTTTATGCCACAGATGATGGATTAACCTCTTGATTTATGCTACTTATCCTTCTCCTTCTAGTTTTGGTGGTAGATTGGTTTGATGGTGCTACTGTTCATAAGCTACTTATTGTTGTAGTCTTGTCTTTTCTTGATCTCTCTCTCTTTTCTTATCCTATATACAAAAACAAACAATAATAGTCTTAATTTGTATGAATCAAAAAATTGTCACATTAATTTGACCTCACTTGAGTTGTATGAGGTCTTATTGGTTTTTGAATGTCTTGCTCTCTTTCTCCCCCTTCTCTTTCTCTTTTTGGCTTTGTTGTGTTTATGAAGCAACACTTGTTTCCTTCCTTGGTCTCCCTTTTTTCTTGTCTACACTAAAAAAAAAAAGAAAAAAAAACAATGAATAAAACCATTGTTAAGATGTTAATACAATTTGTAATTAAGATAAATAGTTATACTTACACTTATTTTTGCTTTAGCAGTAGACATTGGCAAGTTATTGTAATAAAAACCTTTTTTGTTGTGCCCAAATTCATGGCACCATTAGCACTACATCTCAACTCCTATTCCGGTCATCTTCTCATGCCTTTTAGGAGACTAATCTCTGTCCTTGCTCCTTTCCTTCCTTTGTCTACCAAACATTTGCTTGAATGGTGAAGGTTGCATTATGCTTTTCTTAACCGTAAGTCGTATCTTGTAACTATTCAATGGCTTAATAGCTTTACTATATGTTCCTAGATAAGCAATCTATTTGTAACATTCATTAACATATTCATTTATATTCTCGCTTTTATAATTGATACATGCTACGACAATTATTTAATACAAGATCCACCATAAATCTATCATTATAACATGAGACCTCAAATTTTAACATCCCATTTGACTTCACATTACATATTCTTGACTCAAATTTGATTTCCTTAAACTTCTTCCTTTCTATAAATGCCACCCTTATATGTTTAAGAATGTTAATAATACCTTTTATCCTTATTTCTACAATATACCTATTAAAATACTTTAATATGTTACTGTCAATGATATCACACTTTAGCCATATACTTATAAAAACTTTAACAAACTTATCTACATCCTTGCTAGCAAAATTATCGTGAGCTTATATGATTAACTATTTCATTTCTTCCAAGGTAGTTGTGAATTCATACTGAGTTATACTTTTACCTACTTTTCAAAAACATTTGTTTAAAGGATTCCCTTTAAATTTCTTGTATCAATTACTATATGAATGTTTGGCATAATTTTGATTTTCAACAAATGGTAGCTTAGTTAAGACAAAATCACATATACCCTATATCATAAACCAAAATTGTTCTTAATGAAAAATTAGTTGGCATATCCATATAATATATAGCAATTAATAAGTTATAAATATGCATTTTATTTTTCAATTATAATAATTTAGTTAAGTCTATCAAAAATATCAAGATGTTATGTTAAAAGATTCAAAAATTAACTTTGATTCATTTTATTTTCCTTTGTGACAAAAGCCTATATAATATGATATATTTAATTATTATCATTTTTTCTAATTATACTTAACAATGCTCTACCCAAAAGGTCTTTAAAAAATAATCATCCAAACCTATAACTCTTTAACATCTTGCTAAAAAATTAGACTTCAAATCAACAAAGCTAATATAAAATATGAAAAATACAAATTCTTCTTTTGTTGAAAACTACTAAGATTTGTTAACATCAATTTAGCTTTATATAATTTTAGTTTGCTATAGTATTATTTTATAAAGCCCTTTAACATATCAATAGCTTTCTTTTTGGCTCTATAACATTACATTTCATTAACTGTCAAGGTAAATCTTTCTTATAAATCCTCCTATATCTCCTTTACACTTTAGCAAGGTCTTTTTCAAAATTTGTAAGCATACTCTCTAGCTAATAAAGGTATAGTTGTTTTTTTACTCCTTATAATTTTGTAACATATATGAGTATTAAAAATTGTTTTTATCATGAAGGTCTTTTCCTTTCTTCCTTAAAAACTATTTTTATCATGAAGGTTTTCTCCTTTTTTCTCCATGTTACATACATTTTCTATACATATTCATTTGTATAAGTAGCCTATATTCTCTAATCACAAGTCCTTTTCCATTTTATGGCATACCTATTAATGATTATATACCTCTAAATACACTCATTGAACTGCATCTTTGTTATAAATTGTAGATCCTTATAATCACAACCAAGTTTATATTCTTTGCAATTTTTCCTTCTTCTACTTTTTTTACTTTGAATTTTCATTTTATTTTCATCATTGCTAACTAGTACACCAACCTTACCATTAAAGTTATCATACTCACTATGTCATTTATCATGATCAAGAATCTCCTTAACCTTACCCCTTGACATATTAGTAGTCCTTATTCTCACGTGAAATTGTAGTTTTGGAAAAGTCTCATAATTAGATGTTTTAATATTCTTTAATCATTTCCTTTTTCTTTTTGCATTTACATACTTTTCATTACGAGTTAATAGCTCATCAACAACGAGCTTATCCTCTATGCCACTTTCCTTTTCATTTGAACTAAGATCTTTTTTAGTATCATATTCAATGTCACCAACCATCATATTGATTAGTCTCTTTAATTTCTTGTTCATAGTTTTCACTGAGTCTAATAGTCTTAGCATAGTATTGTTGATATTACTCACTTTGGCCATTCTTACCAATCTATTATTTATGGTCTACTTGAAGTCCAATAATCTCCATTTGAGCACACTCGACATTATGTTATAAACTAGTTATTTCTTACATAGTAGATTAGGTAACAACCTTATCCATAGCTTTATTTACCACATCAACTTCATTCCCTACATTCCTAGCACTAACATAATCACCAATATTCTCATCTACACCACTTATAAACTATATATCCTTAATAATTATAAGTTTATTGACCCCATGTAAAACATACATTTAAATAAGATGTTATCAGATATTAGTCATAAGATCCACCATTTCTAATGATTAGTTTGGGAGTTGTACATATAGCTAAGTACATTTTTGTATCCATGCCTTTGTTCTGTTTTTTCTATCCCAAGCATAGACAAGGCATTAGTTTTGATGGCTTTATCGACCTCAACTTTGCCCTTTAATGGGAAAGTTCTCATATATGGCACTCAAATCAAACCTAAAATTTTGTTATGGCATGCAATAATTAATAAAATTATTTTCATTAACTCATATATAAAATTTTTATTTTAATACCCTTACCTTAACAACACATAATAAGAATTTTTAAACAAAACCTTAACCATATTAACCCTTAGTAACATATAAATATAATTTAAAATATATAACTCAAAACCATTTATCCCAACAACTTAATTAATCAAATTATTAATAAAAATTGTAACCTCATTTACCTTAGTCATCCATAAACATGATGTTTAATCAAAACCTTAACTTTATTAATCCAAAAATGTAATGTTTAAAACCCCAATCCAAAAATAAGATTAGGGTTAAATAAGATTTGTTAAGCCCTAACCCTAGAAATCCTAATCTAATAAAGCATTTAAAGCACTTGAATGTATAATATATTTTAAAACAATCCAACATACCTAATATAAGAGAACTCTAACTAACCTTTTCCCTCAAATTTCAAAACAAGTGGGCTTCCTTTGTCTCTAAAATAGGTCTTGACAAATTTTTTCTATTGTTGCTTTTTGCCTTTCCATGATTCTTATGGAACATTTGGTCTCCCCCTGTGAAATGTTTTCTCTCTCACTTTCTCTCATTATATCTGTCACTCTTTAACAGAATTTAAAAGTTATTTCTCTCTATTGCCATCATAACCACTCTTCTTAATTTCAAAGTTAAGTTTTCCATTTTTGCTTCTCACTAAATAAGGGTTTTGAGTGTTATACATTTTCATTTAGTTATAATTACATTTTTTTCTTTTTAGATTAAATGTTTGCTTACAATCATTTTTAGATTTACCTTAAACTTTATATATTTATTTAATATTTAATAATAATAATATATAATTTTACTATGAAATTCCATTTGAGCTTTAAATAGATTAGGCTCAACCCAATAACACTTCACTCCCATAGGGCTCCTTATTGTTATTTCATCTTTATTTACACATCAATTTGTCTTCTATGTTAATAAGACACATTAACTGAATTAATAGCTTTGTCTTCTCAATTTAATGGTTTGCTTAAATTATTACTAAAAAAAAAACCAAAATTACTAAATTGTTACTTTACAAGTTTAGACTAGATTTGAGACTATGCAAAAAGTTGAGGATAAATATGTATATTAACCCTTAAATTAATGTTAAGAAAGAAATGTGAAAAAAAAAAACTAAACCAAAAAAAAAAATACTTCAACTTTGAAGCAAATTAGCCTTTTGCCTTAACTTTATGAAAACACTTCTTTAATGGTCATCATTAGTAATCTTATTAAAAAAGAAATCAACAAATAAGCTTTTTCTTACTAACAATTATGGAACAAAACTTACCATTCATCCATTTAAAAAATCTATTATATTCAAATTATGATCCAACCAATTATTAATGATAAAATATATTATTTTTCTATTAAATTCTGCAAATAAATCTTTGTACTAATATATTGTTTATGGTTGATTAAGAACATATTTTACTTTTTCATAAACAAAAATATAAATGATATTTACTTTTTGTAAATAAAAAAAAAGATCTTTTGCTTTATAAGTCATTAAAAGAGTAAAAGATTTTAATGGATATGTTGGCTAACAAATCAATTAAAACTAATAAAGAGTGAAGTAAATTTTATCATTGAATTCCAAGTATAACAAAATTCATAATACAAAATTTTAATTAATAATATTATTATAATCAACTAAACACTAACATTAAAGGAAGATTCTTCATGTGAGAAAATGAATACCTAAAATTAAGTAATTTAAGGGAGAAAAGGTAAAGGAATAATAATATAAATTAAGTATATTTAATTTTATAGTGAGAAAAAAGAACTAAATATATGTTAAAATTTTATTTTTATCAAAATAGTAAGACAAATTATAAACTAACTATTAAATTAATATCAAATAGTACAAATCATAGAAGTTTACTAAAAAAATTTTTTTAAATTAAGGAAAAACTATAGTAAGTATTTTTTATGAAAGAATTGTTCATAATTACTAATTTTTTTCAGTTTTAAGCAATCTCTACTTTTCTCTTCTTAATTCGGGAAGTTGTTTTTGATAATGTGGCAAAATTCTCAAATTTAGAAATATTTATTTTCCAATAAAAGAAACTATTAAAAACTATTTATATAACTAGTGGAAATATTTGTGTAACAAAAAACTGTCTCTTTAGTCTTTAATCCTTATTGGTGACTATGGAACAAAACTTATCATTTATCCATTTAAAAAAACATATTGTATTTAGATTATGATCCAACTAATTATTAATAATGAAATATATTATTTTATTTATAAAATTCTACAATAAATCTTTGAACTTATATATTGTTTCTACAACAAAGGAAGATCTTTGGCTTTCTAATTCATCAAGA
This sequence comes from Bruguiera gymnorhiza, assembly GCA_020883675.1. Lineage (NCBI taxonomy): Eukaryota > Viridiplantae > Streptophyta > Magnoliopsida > Malpighiales > Rhizophoraceae > Bruguiera > Bruguiera gymnorhiza. Next base: position 165,281 of record JAIRCJ010000030.1, read on the forward strand.
TAGTAAAATTTTTTAAGAGATATGTTGGCAAAACAATCAATCAAAATTAATAAAAAGTGAAATAAATTTTATTGTTATATTTCAAGTATAACTAAATTTATAATAAAAAATTTTAATAAATAATATTATTATAATTAAATATAAATACTAACTTTAAAGGAAAATTGTTTGAATGTGAAAATAAATATTTAAAATTGAGTAATTTAATTAAGATAAGGTAAATGAATGATAATACAAGTTAAGTATATTTGATTTTATAGTATGAAAAAAATTGTTAAATGCATATTGAAATTTTAATTCTATCAAAATACTAAAAAAGATTACAAACTAATAACAAATATTATAAATCGTGGAAATTTAATAAGAAAATTTTAACATTAAAGAATAGATGTCACATAGGCATTTTTGCTCAAAATTTTTTTTTCTCAAATTTGAAGAATTGTCTAAGTAAGAGAAAACTTTCACTTTAATCTCTTTAATTCTAAAGATTATATTTGTTATTATGACAAAATCCTCAAATTAAGAAAAACTTTTTTTAAAAAATATTAGTTTAATATATAAAAATAATATTAACTTTTGGTTTTGAAATAAATTTAATATTATTTTTAAAATATAACAACTTATATCTCGTAAATTAATTTTGTAACAAAAATAGTACATTGTCAATTAATATTGACAAATTCTATTAAGTGTACTTATATGGATTCATAACGTAGATTAGATGGTGATGTAGATAAAAAAAAAATGAAAAGATAACTAGATTGTATGGGTGTCATATCACTTATTTTAATTTATTGGGTTGAAGACAATTACTAAGTTCAAGTCCAAAGGCATTTATAAATTAATTTAATTTATTATTTAAAAAGAATATCAAATTATATTAAGAGTTTGTTTGTTTTTCATAAATATATTACAAGAAAATATTTTTCCTTATTTTTTTTTAATTTCATGTAAAATACATGATTAATGAAAAATATTTTCCTAGGTAGCCTAAAAGTAATTCACTTTTTTTGGAAATAACTTTCACTAGCCACTTTATTAACAAAATAAGCTTCAAAATTTAAGAGAGAGAGAGAGAGAGAGAGAAGTAAGAAATTGAAAAAAGAAAAATTTTTCTCCTTGCCCGAGGTGTTTGTGAGATTTGTTCAACCCCGTTCTGCCAATGTCTCCAGAACGTTGAGAGTGACATACTGATGACTAATTCACGGTCACATTTCTCCCCTTTCATTTTCTGATGGTAATTCAACATTTTCAGAATTGCTGAGGCACAACCTATCCTTTCAGGTTAAAGAAAAACTACATAATCCGTACACCGCAGTTGATCTATTGTAGCACATAGCAATAGCATGGCTTTCAATTTGCCATACATATATACTCCTTAGATTTGAGTTTTAAGTGAAAATGAATATATGACTTAAAATATAACATATAAATCTTTTCTTTATAACTTAACTTGAATAATATATATATATATATACACGTATAGATGTAAAAGGATGGATGAATAAAAAAGTACAAAATATCAGAGACATAGATGGATACGTGTAGATCACGTTTGCACAGAGGAATAACCCAAAAAAAAAAAAGAAAAGAAAAAGAAAACCAAAACCCTAGCGCTCGGCAGCTTAACTGCTGACTCTATTGTACAAACAACAATTCAACTGGTGCAGCCGTGGCAGCGCGCTCTTATCTCCACCAAATTAACGAAACAAAAGCATTTGGCACCTCGAGAGCTGCTTCCCAATGGCGAGGAGAGGCCAAGTGTTAACCGTCGGAGGTAAGGGCTCGTCCCTCCCTTCCTCTTCCGTCTACGCCGTGGCCGCCGGCATAGCCCAGGTGCGCATCGACTCGTCAGCACTCGATCGACTCTCCGACCAAAACCAAAAAGCAGACCCTAGGTTGCCCAAACCGTCTCAAATCGCATTGCTTAAAACCCTAACCCCTCTCGAAGTACGTGCATCTCTAACTGTTCTCCTCAACAATCTTCTCCACTCCTCCAATTCCGCCGCCGTAGCTCGTCTCTTATGTGACACCCTAAATTCTTCAGTGACGGGAACGCTGGATTTGGATGCCATTGATGTTACAGAGGAGTCTCTCTTGTACGGCATTTGTGCTGTTTTGGACCATGAAGCCACCGCTCTGTCGAAGGTTGTCGATGTGGTGGCGGCGTTGTCCTGTGAGGCGGTGCGGGCTGATGTAGCCGCGTTTAACTTGATAGACACTGGAGATGGTCATGTTGATAAGGACAGGGCTGGGGTTGCTAGTGACATCAAGGTATTGCTTAATGGGTCCAAGTTGGTGGGTAAGGTAGAGAGTGAATCATTATTAAAAGTTCCTATAATTAATGGGAAATTGCGTGAAGTGGTGAGGTCAGTCCATTCCACAACACGTGCTGGGTTAAATTGCAGGGTCAGAGCCGGGAAAGATGGAGACTGGGAGGCAGTCGGGACCACAGCATCTCCACTGGCTGTAGTACTCCGAAATTTAGGTGAGAGTAGCTTGTGTCGGACAAAAATGAATTTAGATGCAGTGGCGGGGGGAGGTTTGAAAGATCATTTACTTAGCATGTTTGAAAAGACATGCCCTAGTGGGGATGCTCTAAAGAATTCCTTTAGGTTTGTTCTGGACTTGCTTAAGGAAGAAAACTATGGGAAATTTGTGCATGAAGTGAATACATTGCTGGGGTTTGTGTGGAAGATTGTTGCTTGGGAGGGGATAACATCATTTGTTGCTCTTGAGGGTGGGGAACTACTGAGTTCAAAGGGTACTGAAAGTGTTGAAGCAAATGGAGGGGATGGGAGAGCAGAAAAGAAGAGTGAAAAGAAAAAGAAGAAAGTGGTTTTGGGGAGAGGGACTAGTATCGTCGTGCAGTTCATCAAGGATAGGTTGCAGAGTAAGAGAAAGGACTCTGGAGAAGCTGTGGAAATACTGGACAAATGTGTTCAGGAAATTTTATTGTTTTTTAACCCAAGGGAATCAGAGTTTGATGAATTGGTAAACAAAGTGAAGGAGATTGTGGAAAGCAATGAAAGTAGAAGACTTCCCAAGCTTCCAAAGGTATAAGAATGACCATAATTTATTACTTATTTGATTTTCTTGAGTTGCCTTTCTATTTCATCTTTTGTCTATGATTGAAAAGGGAAGCCATATAACCTCTCGAAATGCTTCTGCTGTATTTGGAATGTTTAATGGTTTCTCTAATAGAGTATGGTTTATGGATTTGATTAGAAAAGAAAACAAATGAGATAGGATTCTGGGGAGTTCAAATTTTTGGAAATGATGTGCATTATCTGTGGAACTAGAACTAAGTGAACGGCTTGAAATAATCTTGGCCATAGCAGAAAAAGGACATCCTAGTGCATGAGGCTTCTACACTGTGTGGGTTTGGAGTAGGGTCAATGGTATGTGACCTTACCTTTGTTGTCACAAAAGGGTTGTTTCCACAACTCAAATTTGTTACTGTCAAGTCACAATACTTCCCATTACATCAAGACTTGCTCTTCTTGGCTGTTTTAGAATTTGTGATTATTTTGGCTTGATGATATATAGATTACTATATTAAAGTAATTATAACACTAGGAATATGCTGTTGTCAGTGGATTTGGCTCGTTTTAGATATGTTATGTGTGTATAGCAATAGGTAATTGTTTATCACAAAAGTTTGTTCCACTGATACGTCTCATTGTATTGTTATTATATTGATTCTTGGAAGTAAACATAGTTATTGAGAATAATCAAACGAAAATTAGTATAGGTGACCAAAATTTGTTTAAGATTAAGCTTAGTTTAGTTGAGTAGAATCAATGTGTTACTTCTGTATTTTTGGTGGATTTCAGAATGTCACCAGATTGGTAGATCAGTAGTGATCTCCAGTGCTGAAATCCCTGACATGGGAATGCCATTACATAATCTTGTTGTATTTTCATTCATGATTTAAATTTCGTATTGCTTTTACAGATTTTTAGACCCTGAAAATATTTGGTTTTGAAATCTTGCATTTTGTTTCTCTTTTATTAACCCAAAAGTAGGTTGCAAGTTTCATTCTAGTTGGAATACTATTTTGTTTGTTATTGGTGCAAATTTATTTTATTTGATGTAGTAAGAAATGTCTAGCAATAATGTGTAGATTGATAATTATGGCATTAAAAGTATTTTGTTTTACGGGATATTACTTCTGATTATGGCTTGCATTGAGTCTTTCTTTGTAATTTTGCCTTATTATCCTAATATCAGGGTACACGTGATTTTGCAAAAGAGCAAATGACAATAAGAGAGAAGGCATTTTCAATTATAACAGAAGTTTTCAAGAGACATGGTGCCACAGCACTTGACACTCCAGCTTTTGAATTGAGAGAGACTCTCATGGGAAAATACGGGGAGGACTCAAAACTGATTTATGATCTTGCTGACCAGGTAAACAGATACAGCCTGGGGGTGATATCAGTGCAATAATAGTTAACTTTTGATGATTGCTTCTTTGGGTTATTATCAAATTGATATTTCACTTTGGTAGTTCTGTTATAAGGAAACTCAATTACTCAATTGTAACAAATTTGTGATATATCTTCCCCTTTAACTTGTTGCAGGGTGGAGAGTTATGTTCTCTTCGGTATGACCTAACCGTTCCATTCGCTAGGTATGTGGCTATGAATGGTATCACATATTTCAAGAGATATCAAATAGCTAAGGTGTACAGAAGAGACAACCCATCTAAGGGAAGATACCGTGAATTTTATCAATGTGACTTTGATATTGCTGGCCAATATGAGGAAATGGGGCCAGACTTTGAGATCATTAGGATTTTGACGGAATTGCTTGATGAGCTGGACATTGGAGATTATGAGGTACTCTTACTAATATACATAATGCTGATCTTATTGTCAGTTGTTATAATTTGTATTTCTCTGTCATCATTATTGGCATATGGCATGCAATTTTATCCTTTGGATATCGAATAACTGGTGTGTTCAATAAGTAGATCAAGAAGATGCAAGTTCGAAGGCTTTCTTCTTGGTTCTAAGAGCCTCATTATTTAGTTGATTACTAGATTTTTCTACTTTGGTTTTCCTGTTTTATATGTTATGCATTAAAGAGTCCTACTTTTAGGATTAAGATTACTATGGGTCTTTAGTTAGAGCCTTGTGACTTATCTTATTTCTGCAGCATTCCAATTTCCACATAGGAGTTTTCTTCCTTTCTTTGAAAGTGTGATGCATTCTTTGTAGGAATGATTCCTAAAAACCCTACTGGTGTGATGCCAGTAGATCTACTAATTTGAGGCTAGGAGTTTTCCTGCATGGTTAATGAGTCCAGTTTCAATAAAAATTTGTAGTGTCGAGAGACTTGAATACATTTTGAAGGAAGTTACTAGATGAGTTTTCTGGATATTGGAAAATTTTCACCTAGAGGGTGGTGTGATGCTCTCTTTCCCTAGGAATGGTTCCTAAACTCTTTCAGAGATGCTATTGGTGTGTTGCTGCTATTTCTTAATCCATGTTAATGTGACAACACTAGTTTCTTTCAATTTTGGTTGTTCTTCCTAGTTTCTTCACTATAACGATCCAAATTCCATAATTTACACTCAAAGTTTCAATTTTCAGACTCTAATGAACTTTAAAACTCTGTCACCATAAATTTATCTTTAGCTTTCCTACATCGATAATATAGCAACAATTCAAAGGCAGGAATGCTGAGCTGTGGAATCTGAAAGTGAAATAGAGTGAAAAGATCCAATGAATATGGCCCTATTTTTATATTCTAAGTTTCAACTGCTTTCTCAAAAATGGCCCCACAAGGTTACCTTTTGTTGTTGCAACAAAGCTAATTTGTGACATCATTAAACTTCATCTGAGTGTTTGACTGATAACTTACTTATTTTAACTTGGTACCTGCTAAAATAGTATCCATTTTGTCAACTGACTTGCAAACTCCTGTTTCCTAAGTAGCTGAATTTGAATGGTATGCTGTCAATTGGCTCTTAAACTTCTCTGTTCTTATCAGCTAAATTCATACTTCTGTCTTCTTAGCAGCTAAATTTGATGATCAAGCAATTGTTGGTGCTGGCTGAAGTGTTTATTGTTTTGACTTGTTTTTTGACAGGTTAAATTAAATCATCGGAAGTTACTGGATGGAATGTTGGAAATTTGTGGAGTGCCACCTGAGAAATTTCGTGCTATATGTTCAAGTATTGACAAACTAGACAAGCAAACATTTGAGCAGGTTAAAAAGGAAATGGTAAGAGCTTATTGAAACTGAACAGCACACAGAAATCATGTTTCTGGTAAAACCAATTTGTTCTGCATGTTCATACACAATGGCACATTATTGGAAACAGAATGTGACCCATCAATCGCTATGATTTCCCTCGGATCCAAAATAGATCAATTTCTTGTAGTGTAGGAGAGAAAGTGACATCTAAGTTGAGAAACCAGGTTATACCCATGGTTCAATTTAGTCTCAATGTTGGCAGAAGTGAGACCATCAAATGGGAAAGCTGGTTGGTCCATGGTTAATTGGTTCAGCTATGCTTCTTTTTATATGTAGCACCTTCTTTCTTCTTGTGTGAGATTGCACAATATTACCTGTTAAATTGGTTTTTTACATACTGCTGAAAATTGTATGCAATAGCTGGCATAACTTTATTGATATGACAACACAAAGAAGGACCTAAGATTGTCCTTTGGGCCTGACTATTCGCTTGGCCACCTGATTAATCATTATGTTGATGGGTTTTTGCATTAGAATTTTAATTTATCATGTAAAATAAATCAATTTAGTTGATTTTAATGATTTATTGGCTGTTATCCATGCTATATGAAAATATGGAGAATCCATCATTTTCTTTAATGTGTTGTTAATTAGCTACCTCCATTTTCTCTCATCAGCATCATGTGTTTCTTGTAAGGTATTCTAGGTGGAAAAGAAGAGGTTTAATTTGAGATGTCAAAAAGATGCATAAGCCATAAGAACAGCTTATGTGTTTGGCATGCTGGAAAATTGAATAATGAAATAATAATTTTGCTATTGTTATCTGTGGCATGGAGTTGTCAAAGCAATGTTGGCACTTATGATTTTACATTGCTTACCATAAACGATGCTGGATGTCTGGAAACTTCTGGTAAAGGGTATTGGCTATTGGAATTTTTTTTCTGGTTTTTTTTGGGTGCTTTAAACTTGGCACCAATGCTTTTGCATTAACTTTTTTCTGAGTACCAATTCTTTGTTTTGTCTTAATTGATGACTTATCTTGTTGGTGATGTGTTTCTTCCAAATTGTTACAGGTGGAGGAGAAGGGGTTGACTAGTGAGACAGCAGACAGGATTGGCAGCTTTGTGAAGGAAAGGGGACCACCAAAGGAATTATTATCAAGGCTTAAGCAGAAAAGCAGCAGCTTTCTGGACAATGCTTCTTCTAAACGTGCCTTGGATGATTTGGAGATATTGTTTGAAGCTCTGCAGAGGTCAAAGTGCATTAACAGAGTGGTTTTTGATCTGAGTCTCGCAAGGGGGCTTGATTATTACACTGGGGTGATATTTGAAGCTGTTGGGACTATGCAGGTAAAGATCTGTTTGATGGCACCCAACATGATGTTGAGCTTGCTTTGTCCTGAACTAATTGCATAGCATATATATGTTTTTTGATCATTCATTGATTAAATTATTGGGGGTGCTTCAATATAAAGTATTACAACGTTGGGTTTCTTGGGATAAATTAGTTTGTATCTGAGTGACTTGAAGCCTGAATGTTGCTGAGGGAGTAATTAGGCATACAGGAACATGCTGCTTTTGCTGGTTTTTCCTTTTCTTTTTTTTTTTTGAACTTCTGCTTTGGATATAAAATTATAGGCTTTAAAAAGTGGTAGCAAAAAAGAGAAGACAAACCCTGTACTTGGGATGTATACCTGTCCTACTCATACTGTTGACCAAAGCTGTTGATAAATTTTGGCATATAATTTGATTTGTAACCATAATACTGGAGCCTGTAGTTTATGTATGGATGTTTTAGGACAAGAATGTGATACAGTGGTTGGTGTGGTGCCTGATAATGATTTTGAAAGTTCCTTGGTGAAGACTTACTTGGATAAGTTTTGCTTTTTAGTTAGCTAAAAATGTGCTTAAAGGGGTGACTAAATCCTATTAAATGAGGAGCAGATAGGAAGTGGGAGACCAAAAATGATGCGAGTCTTTGATTAGGAAGGATTTGAATGACTGGACCCCAATTAATTTTGGCATTATGGCTTTGTTGAGACAATCTGAGTCAATTATGTTTTAGTTAAAGGTGCACAGGCTCTGTAAGCGGAGTTCTTTTAGTGCATTTGATGGAATAATATGAAGGACTACTCACTTCCTGTTAGTTTGGTTAATTGCATAATGGACATTGGAATCCTGTTGAGAAACATATGTATGTCTTATGAAGATCAAGTGCAGAGACGAGATTCCTCGTGCACTAATTATGTCAACCCATTGTTACTCATTGTCTTCATGCCCCCTTTCCAGTCTCTGTTCTGTTTAACTGCTTTAAATCTGTTATGCTTCTTGGCCACGGCATATATTGACTTATGCCTCAAAATTGCATATGTCTGTAATAATATCATTCTACAATTTGGCCCCACTCCCTACCATGTCATCTCTGCTTCAATAGGTTTTTCATTCATGTTCCTTGGATAAACAGTAGTGCTCCATCTTTGATGCCTCAAGGAAACAACCTTCTCCAGATTTAGTGTTTCCGGACAAAATGACTTACTTTTTGAAATGATTAGGACTAATTTTTTATGTTTGTCAGTTAATTGTAACTGGTATGCATTTTCAGCATCACTTTTCATCCCCCATTGACAGGGATGACCAAATTGGGCCCCCATTGTTGGTTTAGATGTATTTTGGTTATTTTTTGTTTAGTTTGGTATAGATGTGGTTTCAGCAGTGAATCTTCATCTTGGCCTTATTGCTGGGGAGTCCAGTGATTTCCTTGAAATTTAATCTGTGTTCGCCAAGAAAACAAATTATTACTTAGTATCCTGGTCAAATATATTGGTGCTGTCAGCATTGTAATGGTTCTCTGATCAATTTGACTGTCTTAAATTTGTTGTAAAGACTTAGATGGTCCTTTGTTGCTATAGATGATGTGGGACAAAGATGCTCGTAAGGGTTTGAGGAAGAGAGGGAGGGGGAGAACAAACCTTATCCTCTTTCATCTCTGGTCTGTTTGAGCTTATCATGTTATTTTGATTTTTCATACTGACAAACATTAAGGATGATATCGGAGAAAATGGTATAATAATAAAACCTCAGTGAGCATAAAAATTGTTACATGACCGCCGTCTGTCTGGATTGTGTCAATTTTCAAGCCACAAGTTATGGTGTGAATTTGCTTGGGTTTTCTTTCTTTGATTTTGGGAAGTGCCTGGACATTTCCCCAAGGCAATGGTGGTTCAGCATTTCAAGTATCATTTCTTGTGGGCTGGTCCATTTTTTTTATTTTTTTCTTGTGAGCTGGTCCTTTTTGTTAATTGTTGGGATGAGTTCCCTTGTAGTTTTATGTTTGCCTGATGGACAAAACCTTGCCCTGGTGGCATAAAATAAGATTTCCAAGACTAAACCTTTTAGCATAACCTACCTAGGACATCATTTGTGGCAGAAGTCTGTCATCTCATTGCAGTTAAGTTTATGCACTACGTGATGGGCTCTTAGAAGGCGCCAACAGTATTATTATTTGTTTTATCATCCATAAACTGGCCTTTGGACACATTTTAATTATTTCAGACTTGAATTATTACGTGCACACAGAAAGATTGAAATGGGCAGATTATACCTTCTAGTTGTATTAATTTGTTGACTTTTAACGGTTCTTTGATGAACCACTTTTAGCCTATAATTTTAGGATTGGTAATGTGTTGGAAATCAATCAAATCAAGTATGAAGCCTCAGTTTGTGTGGTTTTGTTGTAGTACACTATATCATCAGGGGTTTCATTGGCTTGGGATAGCAAGGCAATGAAATTGAGACTCTGGGTATCAAATTGCAAGTGTGGTCTCCTTAGTGCTTGTTTCATGTTCTCTCTTAAAATATTATATTGCTAGTTAATATCCCAAAAAAGTGAAAAAGAGAAAGGTGAAAAACCACGTATGAAGAGTACAAGTCAGAATGTTTGACCATGCAGGTTATTATTATTTCTTAGGATGAGATGGCAAGTTATTTGTTCTACAGGTTGGTTCAATTGCTGCCGGTGGGCGTTACGACAACCTTATAGGAATGTTCGGCACAAAGCAGGTTCCAGCTGTTGGAGTCAGTCTTGGCATCGAACGTGTGTTTGCCATAATGGAGCAACTGCAGAAGGACCGGAACCAAACAGCCCGTCCGACTGAAACACAGGTTCTGTTAAGCATTTTGGGGGATAAAAGTAAACTATGCTTAGCCGCAGAGCTTGCTAGTGAACTTTGGAATGCCAGATTGAAAGCAGAATATGTTATCAGCACAAGATTCAGCAAGCACATAGATCGTGCCAGAGAGTCGAGAATCCCATGGATGGTTCTTGTGGGTGACAAAGAGATGGACAAAGGGATTGTAAAAATTAAAAACATAGAGACAACAACTGAGGAAGAGGTCCCCAGAACTATGCTTGTTGAGGAACTCCGGCAACGATTGAACCAGTGAAAATCATGTCTGGATACTCCACACTTGTAAGGGCGTGTTAAACGCATGAATCAATGCTGGAAAACCCTTTTAGAGGGTTTTGGATTTTTTGATAAATGTCATTTTTAGGTTGGCCATCGGAGTCACGCTCCTTAAACTCGTCCGCATGTAACAAATCATGTCTTATTGTGTGCTCAAAGCTTCCATTTGATGTAAAAAGACAAACCCTTTTTCGTTTTTTAGCAAGAAAACCACTTAAAAGAAAGAATATTTTAATAATTAAAAATTGATGTTAAAATGTAATCATGATATAGTTACAATGTAATTACGGTATGGTCGATGCATAATGTATTGTTTTACTTAAAACTCTCTTTGGCAAAAAGTAGGGTCACTCACAATCCAAGTTTACATTTGTCATTAGTCACAAGTTTATTTGAATTTTTAATTCTAAATTTAAAATTTGATCTTTAATTTTAAAAAATTAAAAACACAATCCATATTTACAAAAGAAAATATCAGAACATATCAAAATTGGTCTCAAGATTGTTTTGAGCTAGCATTCTACCAGGCCTCAACTAAAAGTCTTTAACCGAGGGAAAATGCTTGCGTCTAATAAATTGTATTCTGATGCATTTAATTAGTAATAGATACTAGGAAATGATAATCTCAAAATAAATAAAGATTCATTAAGAAACAAATTTTATTTTGAAATTAATAAAGTAAAAAGAGTTTGGTTTTTTAAAGCTTATTTTGAGGAAAAAAGAAAAATAATTCAAAAAGATATTAATTTTTTGAATGGTAGATATCTATGAGCATAAATTTAAAAACAATATTAATGTTATTAAAACTCAACAACAAGTTTGGAAAACCACTAGAAATGAAACAATTGTCTTTACACAGTTTAAAATGAAAGAATATGAGTTTAATTATACCAATAAAGAAGTTACAGTTTCTCCTTTTAAAATATTTGAAGTTGATTCAAATTCTATAATAATTACTCAAAATTATATTAAAAATATAAAGAATCAAAATAATTATACTAATAAAATGTTAGACACTATAGCTAGTCAAATTCAAATTATAGAAAATAACACTACAAAAAAATTATAAACATTTAATAACAAACTAAAACTATTATTTACTCTAACAAAAGTACCCATAGAAATTAGATTAAAATTAAGATCTAAAATTGATGATTTATTAGAAACAATAATACAAAAAGCTAGAGTTATTACAAAGATGAAAAGTAAAAAGAAATACATATCTTAACAAATGATAATAATTAAATTAAAGCTATATTTTAACTTTAACTAAATATTTTATAGGTGACCCGAATCAATTACAAGAAGTCTTCTAAAATACTTCTTAACTTAAATTGTCTAATTTTACAAGATTTTTGATGGATAAAGATATATATATATATATATATATATATATATATATATATATATATATATCATGTAGCAATTATTTATTTTAGAAAGAAAGATTTATTACTGAATTACCAATATTACTCATCAAAAAAAGTTAGAAATAAAATTAAAAGTGTTTATGATTGAAATATTTCTTGCAACATGTTAACATATAAATATATAATTACATAAATAATGAGGAATTACAATTATGTCCAAATACAAAATTAAAAGTCAAAATGAAAAATGAGTTATAAGCAAGCAGAAAAAAATTAGAATCTTTCTATTCACAATATGGTAATAAAACTATCTTATCCGCTTCAAAAACTAAAAGAAAAAGGACTAAAAATTTTAGGAGAAATAATTACCCAAAGAAAAATTATTCAAACACAAACACAAACACTAACTAACAAATTATATAATCTCAAACCTAATAGATTCAAGGAAACAAAGAATGCCACTCAAAAGAATAAGAAACAAATGATATGTTATAAATGTGGATAATTAAGATATTAGAAAAGTCAATATAAAGTAAAAGGAAAAGTAAAAGCATTCAAAAAAGAGAAAATAATTAAAAATAAAATAATTATTCTAATAGAAGAATTATTGAATACAAATGAGGAAATAATAGAATCTAGTGATGAAGAAATTTTAGAATTATAAGAACCTTTAACTTCCTATTCAAATAATAGTGAAAATGAAGATGGATTGTAATTTTGTATAAATCAGAAATGTATAAATGTTATTTCAAAAGATAAAAAATTATTAATAAAAATAATAGATAAAATAGAAAATTTAGAAATTAAAAAAGATTATTTATTAAATTAAAAAAAATTTTAATCAAAGAAAAATTAAATGAAATAAGAGAACATCATTCAATAGAAAAAGTGTATTCTAGATCCAATACTAATAATGAGAAAATTTCAATTAAAGATTTATAATAAGAAATTAAAACCTAAAATCTTGAGATAAAAATATTAAAAACAAAAATAAATTTAATAACACAAAAATTAGATATAAATGAAGCTAAAATAAATTTAAAAGACTTAGATGGTGAAACTTTACAAGCATAAATTTTAAATATTATTAAAAGAATAAAATATCAAAAATAGTATATAAAAGTAACTCTTGTAGTAAATAATGAGTATCATATAACATGAATGGCTTTAATAGACTCAGGAGCAGACAATAATTGTATACAATAAAAAATTATTTTAAGGAGTACAAATAATGAAAAGTTAAAAGTAAATTATAAATTATCTACTACATATATATGTAAGAAAAGAATATATTTTAAAAATACTTTCATTTAATAAAGGATTTGAGTTAATCATTAACATTAGGAACACCATTTTAAAACAAATTTATCCCTTTAAGGTTAACTCTTATGGAATAATTACTAATATAGCAAATAAATAAATATGCTTCAAATTTGTTTCCAAACTTAGAATGATTGAAATTAATATTTCAAAGAACAAATATACTTTTATGTAATTAATGTTAATATAAATGAAGAAACATTTAAACTCATTAAATCAAGAAATAAATTATAAAAGAATTGAAAACAAAATAAAAAGTAAAAAAATCAAGAAATTATTATTAAATTCTATAAACAATGTGAAAACGAATTTTGTTTTGATTTGCCAATTTTCTTTTGAAATAGAAAGAAACATGTAATAAAATTATCTTATATAAAAGATTTTGTTAAGAAAAATATACCCACAAAAGTTTAATTGATACAAATGAATAAAGAATTATTAAAATATTATAAAAAAGAAATTAATGATTTATTAGACTAAGTAAATCTTCATAATCTTCCTTAACCTTTTATGTTAATAATCAAGCTAAAATAGAAAAGAAGCTCCAAAGTTAATAATTAATTATAAATCTCTAAATAAAGTTTTAAAATGAATTAAATATCCTATTACGTAACAAATGTGATTCAATCAAATGATTATTTGATGTTACAATATTTTTAAAATTTGATATGAAATTTGAATTTTGACAAATTTAAATAGAATAAAAAGATAAATGTAAAACAACTTTTACAATTTCTTTTGGCCATTACATTACAAATAGAATTTTATACCTTTTGGATTAAAAATATTATGAATGAAATATGTAATCCTTATATATTAAATTTACCATTGTTTATATAGATAATTATTAGTATTTTCAAAATCTATAAATAAACATTTTAATCATTTATAAAAATTTCTCAACATTGTTAAAATGAATCAATTAGTTATTCAACGAAAAAAAAAAAGTTAAGACATGTTAAAATAATGTTTTCATGATACAATATTTATCAAGAAATAATTACTCCAATAGATAGATTAATAGAATTTGTTAACAAATTTCAAAAGGAAATAAAAGATAAAATTTAATTACAAAGATTCTTAAAATGTTTAAACTATATATCTGATTTCATTCCTAATTTAAGAGCTATTTTTTTCCTTTATACAAAAGATTTAGAAAAAATTCTCCATAATAAATAAAGAGATGACAAAGATAGCTTTAAAACTAGAATCATTGGTCAACATTTTTCCTTACTTAGGAATATTGGATAATAATGCCTTTTTAATAATAGAAACTAGTGCATTAAATGTAGGTTATTGGAGAATTTTAAAATAAGAAATTGAAAATAAAGAAGTTGTAATGAGTTGAGTTTGTAGGTTTAGATGTCTCCCCGCTTTTGTCAACACAAAGTTCATTATTGCAAACTAATATGGATAGTTTGAATTTTGTTTTGGCATTTTTCTAATGTTTCAAAGAAAAAAATGGTATGAGAAATAAAAACCTTAAATTCCACTATTCCATCTTATCACTAAGCAAGAATTGTTATACCCATTAAAGCTCCACCTGTAAGAATAAGAAGTTCACCAACCCAAAAACTTTAGTGCCTATTTCACAAAATAAGTTGTATTTTACCTTTACATTATGTTTATATCTAGTTTGCTCTTCATAAAATGCACTTGAAAGATATTAGATTTTGGTATAACTTGTTTCTTACTGGTCAAAGTTGGAATTGGATCTTAAAGATGAATTCTTAGATTGGCAAAAATTCTTGAGGATGAGAGATAGGTGTATCAAGCTCATTCTCATCTATCTTGAAACTTTGAGACTTTATAACCCTATTTATACCTTGTGTCTTAAATTTGTTAGAGAGAGATAAAGTCCCACATGGAAAAGAAAAAAGATTGTTAAAGGGCTTATAAATTGGAAAAAATGACTTATATCTAGTTAGCTTAAAATGCCTAGGTGCATTTTAGGCCCTTTATATGTGCATGCGGCACGTGTATGTGACATGCAATGAATTATTAAATTAATTAATCATGTTTATTTAGGTATTTTTTTGTTGATAGTTACATATAATTATGAATTATAATCCAAAAATAGTTATCTAACTATTGCTGATACTAAAAAGAAATGGGAATGGGATTTTTGCTAATATTAGGAAGAGGCATAAATGAGAGATAAAAGATGAGATCTACAGGGAGCATATTTTGAATGCTATGATTGATTCATTATTTGATGTTCATTATCTATTTCAAATAGTAAAGGAACTCTAGGAAAATTATAGTTAAAGTACATACAAGAAGATGCAATTGGGAAGGAATTCCTTGTCTTTAAATCAAATAATTATAAGATGACTAATAATAAATTAGTAATAGAACAATTTGTTGAGATTAAAAGAACTTTAAATCATTTTTCACAACACAAAATGTTTATAAATGAAACTATTATGAGTTCTATTATTGATATATTACTCCTTTTATATAAAGGTTTAAGAGAAGCCTAAAACATAAAATAGAGGATATTTCTCTTGAAATTCTTGCTAAACATCTTATAAAAGAAGAATTTCGTATGGATAGGGAAAACAAAAGGCATCGTTCTCATGTTTCAAAGGTGTATATGGTTGAGGAAAGGAAAGCCTACGAAAAAAAGGAAGAATCAATTTGATGATGACTAAAATAAAGACAAAAAGTAGAAAAAAAAGGACAATTGTCATTATTGTCACAAAAAAAAGATACTATAAATGTGAGTGTTGCCTTTTAAATAAGAAAAAGGAGAAACAAGGATCTTGAGAAGCAACAATTGAGAAATTAGTGGCGATGATCACAAAAATCAATTTAATTGAGGATGACATTATTGGTGGATTGATTTTGGTGTTATCTTATATGTTTGCAAGAATAAAAACTTCTTTAAATCCATGAAACCAATAAAAAATGACATTATTGTGTACATAAGAAATTTTGCTACAATTCCACTAAAGGGAATAAGGGAGATAGAATTACAGTTTACTTCTAAAAGAGTCATTATTTTTAATAATATGCTTTATGTGCCAAAAGTTAGGAAAATTTTGGTCAAGTAGTCTTTTAAATAAGTTTGGGTTTAAACTTGTATTTAAGGTCGATAGTTTTGTCCTCTCCAAAGCAAAAATGTTTATGAGAAATGGCTATTTATGTGATGATATGTTAAAATTGAATAATAATAATAATAATAATAATAATAATAACATTATTATTATTATTATTATTATAATAGTTTTGCTTATGTTGTTAAGCATTCTTTCCTTTGGCATAATAGACTTTGACATGTGAATTTCAAAAAGTTGAATGATATGGTGAAGTTAGATTTATTATCATACTTTGATAAATATAAAAAGAGATTAAAACATGTATGTTAACAAAAATAACTAGAAATCTATTTCCTACAATTCAAAGAACATCAAATATGCTAGAATTACTATATAATGATGTGTGATTTACATAATACACCAACATTAGAAAGAAAGAAATATTTTGTAACATTCATTGCTGATTACTTTAGATTTTGTCATGTTTACTTGCTATATACAAAAGGTGAAGCACTTGAAATATTCAAGGTGTACAAAATTGAAGTTAAATAACATTGTAATATTGTCATTAAGTGTTTATGATCTAATGTGTAGGAGAATATTATAGTATTACTTTTCTTAAGTCCATAGGAATTATTCATGAAATTACTACCCCTTAAACACTACAATGGAATGGTGTTGCATAACTCAAAAATTACATGTTAACGTAAATGGTAAATGCCATGATATCAAATTTGGGTTTTAGCCAAGGTTTTTGGTGTGAGGCATTGCTTACTGCATGTCATATTTTGAATAAAGTTCAAACCAAAAGTAGTAGAATGACCCTATATGAAGTTTGAAATAAAAGAAAAGCTAACTTTAGTTATCTAAGACTTTAGGCCTACAAAGCAATTGTTAAAATTCTTGAACCCAATAAGAAAAATTAGGAGAAAGAGGAATTAAATGCATCTTTTTAGGTTATGCCTATAATAATAAGGCTTATCAATTTATAGTCGTATAACCTAATAGCTCAATATCTCTTAACACAATTATTGAATCAAGAAATGCTATATTTCATGAGAATAAGTTCATTATGAATTCAATAATTCCAAAACAATTACAAGTTCTTGAAAAGGAAAATGATAATATGGAAAATAAAAAAGTGATTAATGAAGTCAATGAACTTTGAAGGAGCAAGAGAGAGGAAAGCAAAGTCTTTTGGTTATGACTTCTTTATGTTTCTAGTTAGAGGAACAAGAGAATTAGTAAGTGATGAAATTCCATTTTGCTTCAATATTGAAGATGATCCCAAGACATTTGAAGAAGTGATGAAATCATAAGATGTCGTGTTTTAGAAGGAAGCAAGACATGATGAAATTAAATCCATTATAGGTAAGAAGACCTAGCTTAAAGCCTATTGGATGTAGGTGGATTTTTGAAAGGAAAATAAAAGTTGATGGAACCATTGTCAAGTTTAAAGTAAGACTAGTTGCAAAAAACTTTACATAAAAGTCAAGCATTGAATATTTTGATACATATTAACTAATGGCTAAAATTGTTGTAATTAGAATGCTTATTGTACTAGCTTTTTTTCATGGCCTAGTAACTAATCAAATGGATGCTAAAATAGTGTTCTTAAATAATGAATTGGAAGAAGTATATATTGAATAACTTTAAGGGTTTATGGTACCTAGTTAAGAAAAAAAGGTGTGCAAACTTGTTAAGTCTTTATATGGATTAAAACAAGCACCAAAGTAATGACACCAAAAGTTTGATAAGGTGGTACTTACTAATAGGTTTTAGATTAATGAATTTGACAAGTATGTTTATGGCTAGTTTAATGAAGGAAACAGTGTCATTATCTATGTGTATGTAGATAACATGTTGATCTTTAAAATTGACTTAGAATAAGCTAAAATTACTGAAGAGCTCTTGTCTAGTAGTTATGGTTTGAAAGACATGGGTAAGGCAAATGTCATCTTAGGAATCAAAATCTTACAAGATCAAAAGAGTAATGTATACTCAATAGCATTAAGTTAGGAAAGTTCTTAATAAGTTTAATCATACAAATTAGATTTCTACCTCTACCCTATTTGATCACAACATGTAATTTACAAATAATGTTGGAAGTCTAATTTCATAGTTAGAATATGCCAAAGTAATAAGGTGTATGATGTATATAATGACATGTACAGACTATATATAGCCTATAGAGTCAACATAATGAGTTGGTATATGAGTAACCCAAGTAATATGCATTAGTAAGGAGTATATAGAATTCTAAAACACCTAAAGAGAACAAAGGATTTTAGAATAAGCTATTTTGGTTATCCTTATATTTTAGAAGGATACTTATATGCCAGTTGGATCATTAATAAAGAAAATTATGCTTTTACTAATGGTTAAATCTTTATGTTAGGTAGTGGTAGAATTTTTTTTTTGGTTCCCAGAAATAAACTTACGTAGTTGATTCTACCATGACTACAAAGTTTGTAGCATTAACTTCAGCTAATAGAGAAGCCAAATAGTTTATAGACTTTCTTTATGAGATTTGTTTGCGGCCAAAGCTAGTAGCATTCATTTCTATACATTATGAAAGTGTTGTAACTCTAACAAGAGCTTGGAGTCAAGTGTACAATGGTAAGTTTAAACACATTGGACTTAGACATAGTTATATAAGATATCAAATCACAAAAAGAGTAGTTATAATTGATTTTGTGAGGTCAAGTCAAAACATAGTTGATCCTTTGATGAAAAGATTGACAAGAGACTTGGTAAACAAGAAATCAAAGGCTAAGGGTCTTTAGTCCATAAAGATTAGTCACCAATGATGGAAACTTGACTCAATGCTTGATACAACGTCAAGTCTTGAGTTTAATGAATTAACATACATCATAAGTGTGATTGAAGTATTATTACTAATAATTTACATCCTAAAGTCATATAATTCTTAGTACTTATAGTATAAAATGGGAGGTTGAGTTTTACAACTCTTAACAAACTTCAAAATGTGTCTTATAGTGGAGACATTTAGTTTGCCTATATGAATATGAAATGCGAGCTATTACAATAAGTTAGAGGACTTGGTTTTAAAATATTCATAGAAAAGATATGAATGCAAGGCTTTTAATTGTATTAATTACAGTTACAATAAATTTGTCGTTGTAAAGTCATTTGTGTAAAGTATTTGTATTATTAATCAATTAGGGTATATGGTTCAAAGTTTGGCAACCATATTATTCAAATTTGTTGTAATAAGCACTTTGCATAAATAATGGTTCAATCATAATATATTATTATTTATGCATTTGACTTTTAGTGTTGTTGAGAATCCATTATTTTTCAATCTTTTGAAAATGACAAGGAATTATTAGCTTATTTTCATAAGGGGATAGAGGAAAGAGACACGTAAAGTCCTATATGGAAAAGAAATAGAACATTTTAAGGACTTATAAGTTGGGACAAATGACATTTGCCTAATTGGCTTAAAGGAGACACTATAAAGAGTGTCATGCATGCACAAGCATGGCATATAGGCACATTTTAGGTGCTATTATTGGCATAATGGACACTTAGGCACTTGGCACATGCATGTGACATATGACAAATTATTACATTAATTAATTATAGTCTTATTAATTAATGTTAATAATAATCATATCTATATAGATGTTTTCTTATTGATAGTTACATATAGTTACTAAATTGTTTAGTGTCCAAGAGACATGTTTGTCTAAAGCTAATATATTCTATCCAAATAACTAAAACAATTACTTTTCCATGATAGTTATATATAAATAAATAAATATATATATATATATATAAATAGTTATATATTTAAATAGTTATGTCCTTAAGGTAGTTATGTAATTGCACCTAACTCCAACAAAACTCTATAAAAGGATTCTTATTGATTATGTTATATTGCCAAAAGAAATAAAATAACATTCAATACTAACAATTCTTTCATACATAAACTTTTTTGTTGTCTTGATTCTACAACTGTATAAGTGTAACCAAGGGTTTTATTTTATTTTGGGAGGGAATTTGCATTAATTTTGGTGCAATAATTATACTGTAAATTCTGCCTAAGGGAGAATGATATTTTTATACAACTTGATACAATTTTGCATATTCCATATTTATAAATTTCTGTTTCAACATAATTTTACCTAAAATTTATGAATTTATGTTAAAAAGAAAAAAAAATCATTATAAATGAGTGTAAAAATTAGTTTTTTATTAAAAAAATAATTAAGAGAATAAAAATTTAGAGTTAAATTTTTTAAATAATAAGAATACAAGTAAATAACTAATATTTCATTGAAAAGGAAATCTAACAATCGATGGAGAGAAATTATAATGAAAAATTAATGGAATAAAGCAAAAACTTGGATGTTGGCAGAATCAATACTATACATATATATCAAATTGTTATAAAAATATTTGTGAATTACAAATAGATTATGCTAATTATGATATATCATAGGGAAAGAGAGAACTTGCCTTCTTTTAATATGAAAATAATGATTATAAGTTTCACTTGTTATATTAGAGAAGTTTTATAAGTAAAAATGGAAATTGAATTACAAACTAGTAGAAAAGAGTTAGGTTTGTTTTATTCTTAATATGGTTACAAAACAATATAAGCACCTTAAAAAATAAGAAAAAAGAAAAATAAAAATTTTAGAAAATTTGAAAAGAAAAAATTATAATATGCATGAAGATATAACTGTAATTTCATCACTAAAAATTATGTATAGGTTATACGTCCTTTGTATTCAAAAAATTATGTATGCCGATGACATCCACCTTACCCATGTCTTTCATATCAAAACAACTAGACAAAAACTCTTTGGTAATTTAACTTGTTCTAAGTTAATTTCAAATATCAACATGTCATTAACATTTAAATAGATGATGACACCATTTCCTTCATTAAAGTTGCTATAAACATACTTATTAGATTCATTAATTTTGAACCTATTAGAAAGTATTGCCTTATCAAACTTTTGGTGCCCCCTTATTGGCCAACTTTATAACTTATACATCCTTTTTATTTAGAAAAATTAGTTATTTATCCTATTTGTCATGGTGATGAAATACTCAAACTACAGTCAAAGTCAAGATGTTATGAAATTATGTATTGCACATGGATGTGTTAATGCTATTACAAAGGATAATGAATTGTTAATCATTATATCAAGGTCCAACTCATGAGGTTTCTAGTAATATGTAGGAAAATTATAATTACTATTTTTTGTTACAAAATCAAGTAAATGTTGTTTATTTGTTTCAATCTCAATTTGACAAGAATTTGAAAACATAATAAAGAAAATAATAATACTTTAAACAAATTTGATTTATTAAGAATTTTTAAATAAAACAAGAGACTTTAAAACTTCATTTATAAAAATTTAGAGAGAAGCTTACAAAAGCTCAGCAGATATATCTTCATGAATAATATAAGACTTTCACTAGATTTCTTAAAGAGTAGATCCTCACTTATTTGCCTTTACTCTTTTCTTTATTAGAAAGGTCTATTTATAAATGCATGTCTTTGATTTCAAGATCTTTAGAATTTATATAAGGTAAGCTTTTACATCAAAAGTTCAATAATTATGAGTAATGCCATTACTTAGATAATATTACATTATTGCATTTAAACCACACCTTAAAAAGTCACATGATGCCTTAGTTGTAAAGTTGTTTGATTAAATTAGGTCCATAGCCAGAATCTTTATTACTTGGTTATTAAACTTGGCTCAAACATTGACTAGGTCATTGGTTTAACTAGTGGGTCAATGGTTGGCTTAGCTAGGTTAATGTTTAGAGTCATTTTTCCTTACTAAACATGGCAAGAAGTACATTGTCTCTTTTAAACATGGCATCATAGGAATAAAGTTCATGAACATTAGAAGCAAATGAAGAAAAGCTACAACATGCTTCCAAAGTATTATAGATTCTTTAATTTCCCTTATACAACTACAAGGGACAACGAAACAAAATTACCAACAAAAAATAATTGAAATTGTCTTATATTACATAGTTTAAATTTCAAACCCAAAGAAACTTAGATTTACAAATAGTCTAATACAAATAAAAAATCAATTTTTCTTACATTATGATGTTCAAATTTCAAATCCATAAAGAAGGTTCTTGAGTTTCACTATCTTAATTAAAAGCATTTATGTCATTGCCTTTAAATTCATTTCTTGCTCGAAATTGGTGGTTCCACTTGTAATACCCAATATTTGTTTGCTTTAAAGTCAAAAGAGTCATAATTTTAAGCTTTAAGATGATTCCTACATTGTAATTAATCGATGTGTCAATAAAATTTATTAAGAAAAATAAAAAACAAAATAGAAAAAGTATTTACCTTCAGATTCATTATTTTTTTTTTTTTTACCTAGATAATGAATGAGATGCAACTCTAATAACAAAACCTTTATACCATATTTAACTAGAATCATTCCATTCAAAGAATTAGATTTATGAAAACTAGGAACATCTAATAAGACAATTTGTAACTTTCTCTAATGAAATGATTAAGTGGCATATGAACAACTATTATAAAAGTGCAAGTAAGTAATATGGCCAATGACAATATAAAATGATTAGGTGGAAAATTATAGCTTATTAAGGAGAATGGTAATGGTTTAAACAAAGTAATCTAACTTTTCATGATTAGGTAAACCTTATTTTTTTTTATTATTTGTAAGAAGCAACTATAGTTACTAACCTTTCAAAGCTTTAAGACCATTACCTTTGTTGTAACCTTAAATTATAATGATCATAGACAAGATTATTCAGTCTTTGGTGTTCTAATCTATTGCGTTTCTTTGAATGGATATGTTCAAAAATACTATAATTGTGCTTATAACCCAACGCACTATAAATTTGACTTAAAACTCTAATGGCCAACTTTTTTAAATTGGGTGTGCTATTTTTAGAGGTGGACCACCATTCATTTGTAGTAGCAATTATTAATATAAATAACTTATTTAATAGAAAAAATTACAAAATAAGGTAATGAATTAATAAAAAGCATGATGCCATGATCAATTTTAGTATAATTACATTCAAAGTCTCCTTTCGTATTGGCGAAAATCTTTATTTCACTTGTTAGTTTATGTGTTAATTATTCATTTCCATAAGAATACCTTTCTAGAACATTCAAAAATGAAGAACCAACTAGACTATGTTCTCAATCAATGCAATATCATATTGACACATAGGATTTAACCAAAATCTAATAGCATAAAGATTCTTATGTAGCTAGTGATTCCACTGACTATCAATTATTTTTAAAAGGGCTTCAAGTCTTTTCTTCTTCTTTAAAATATTCTCATAATTGTTGCTTTAACCACTTAAATAGCCTTATATAGATACCTTATTGCAAGCCTTTCATCACTATTAACCACTCATAAAATATGACTCAAAAGCTCACTAATATGCATAACAAATGCACATTCTCTTTAAAATCTAAAGTGTAAAACATTATCAACCTCTTTCCTTTGACTTCTTTAGTATATGTATATGTAGTCCAATCTTTAGATGTCAACATAACCCTTAATGCATATTTTTAGACCAAGATACTTTATAAGGCAATAAAGTTAGTAACAAATTGAGTTAGTGCAAGACGAAGCATTTCTCTTATATTAATAAACTTTCTCATCAACTGCAAAGCTTAGTAATTTTGGAAGCATGGTATACAATGTCACTAACCTTAATCATGTTGCCTATATCATAGAGAATCAAATTAATACAATGGGTTGCACAAGGAGACCAAAATAATGTCTTGAATTTTCTCTCTAATAATTTGCTAGTAGTTACATAATTGGATGCATTATTAGTCATCATATGGACCATTTTCAACACCAAACTTCTCTAAACAACTTGTACAACGTCTAAGTTATCTTTACTAATTTTGAAACATCAATTGACTTAAAAAATATAGTTCCTTTGGACAATAAACTAAGAAATTTATCAAAGTTTTATGATTTTGATTTATCCACCCATTAACCATTATTGTATAACTAGTCTTACTCCATGTAGTACAATAGCTTCCATAAAATTTCTTATCTCTTTAACATTTTTAGTCAACAAATAACCATGATAATTATGAAAAGATAGTGCCTTATAACCTAGTCCCATACTAGTTATGGCATTAATAATTGATTGATATTAATTTGAATTTGTAGTGTTAAAAGGTGTAAAAGCATTAATCATCCATTTAGATATAATAAGATCACACCTTTTTATCACATCTTTGCTTTACAATATACTTTTCAAAGTTATTTGCATACTAGGACCTATCCTTAGCATAAAAAAGATCTAATTCCTCTTGACTTACTTACTTTTTTTTCCTTAGTTTGTGCTAGCTTGCCCTATCTTTTATAGAATGAGAACATGGAATTGACGGTAGTGGAACATCTTGAATATCAACATCATGATAATGATATTGTAGCTCTTCATGGGCCCTCATTTCTAGGCTAAAAGGATTTAATATATCTAATGTTTCTTGTGCTTTGCTTTTGTTTAAAGAATAATCCTTAAGATTTTGCTTCATTTAATGCTAAACATTAGGCGATGCCTTTTAAGAATGATCTACTTTTCCTTTTATTCATGTCATATGTTGCTTAACTCAATTAATACTACCCAAGGAAAGATCTTTATGTAATAAAAACACATCAACTTTTTCTTTCCACTATTTACTCTTTCATCAACTTCCTTACAATTGCCTTATGTCAAATCATTTTTTTGTCTAATATTAATTCTTTTAGTTCATGTATGAGATGCATTTTTAAAAGGGTTAATAACTGGTGTAGTGAAGGATTTAACAGCTTGGGTGCTATCATCTTCCAATAAAGGCATCCTGCAACAAGAATACGAACAGGAATAATAATAAACTTTATAAGACCAAAGAAGCAATATTAACAAGGTTTTGGTAAGACTTTGCAATCATTAGAAAGCAATAGGACATGAATAATGAAAAAGGCCTAAGCAAAACACTAAATATAGTGGCCATGTCAACTTAAAAGCAACTTGCTAAAACTAACATAACTAAGGAATGGAATAGCAACATGAAGGATGCAACATTAACCAAAGTTGATAGGGGATTATAGAAAACATAAGCCCAATAACAAAAAAAAATAAACCAATAATCACAATAATAAGGTAGTAGGAGTAGCAACAAAGTTGTGATTGAATAGAGACAAGGATAGAATAGAGTTAATGTCCCTAAGATCAACACAAAATAGATTGCATGCTTCCCTTCCTGCAAGATAAGGCCAATTACTAGAAGAATGGCATAAATGAATACCAAAAAACATATAAATTTGTTAGCCACTTATAGTCCCAAAAAAATTATACAAGCAATAAACTCAAGATCAGTACCAATAGCTAATGAAATAAAGTTTCTTAACTATAAACTATAAATTATAAACTAATTAATTTTCTTATTATAAAATAATAACAAAAATAAATGAATCAAATTGATCTTGCATGAATGCATTTACCTATGTACAAAACACTACACCATGCATTAGTTGGTTATGATCTATATCCTTTAATCTTAGTAGATGCATCTACATACATACATGTTTCGGATTAATCATACCAAATCATAGTTACAAAAATAATATAAAATAAGAAAACTTATTCTTATCTTTAGAAAACAGCATAAGAAGAAAAAGAAGATCTATACCTAAAATTGCAAAAGTATAATTAAAAGAAGAAATAAGATTAAGGCAAACTTTAAGATTAAGGTTAGGGTTTATTTGGATCACATTGTTTGAGAAGAAATGAGAGACTGAGACTATAAAGAGAGAAGAAATGTAAAAATTTTAAATTAAAAGTTAAAACTATATCATTTAAAAGTCAAAAGAGAGACTCAATTTAGTTCATTTGAGCCTTTAGGTTAATTAATTTTTCTTAGTTCAAAGTGTTAAGAGATTTTTAGGCTAAACTAACTCGGTCTAGTGACTAGTTTGTTGAATCATTGGTTCGACTAGCTAGGCCAAGAGAGGTTTTATAACATTGATTCATTATTAAGGTAGGAATCAATTAGACTTTTTATCTTGTCATCATTAAAAATTTGTAATAGTGCTTCCTTTAACTTTTTCTTATATTCATTTAAAGAAAAACTTCATCAAACATTTGTAGTAGTGCTACCATTAACTTTTTCTTGTATTCATATAAAAAAGAACTTGATGTTAAAGATGCTTGTATGTTGCTTTTTGCTGTAAGTGATATAGAGAGGTTTTTATTTTTCCTTGAATTTTGTTGAAATAAGTAATAATAGAGTCCAAACAAGCTTGTGGAATAGGGGTAGAAGGTCACCATTTTATGCTCATTTGTCTAATTAAGATAGAAGAGTAAGGAGCAAGATGATTTTTTTCAATTGAATAATTCTAACTTAACATTCAAGGTATTTTGAAGTTAATAGAAAACAAATGGTTTATAAGAAAGTTTGTCTTTTTATTAGTGGATGAATAGAAAGCAAATCCTTTTTGTATTGACTCAGGAAAAATTTGTTTGTTTAATCCAAAATTTCTCTGCTAATCATGAAATCGATAAGGAAAATTTTTAAAGCAATCATTATTGAAATGTATAAACCATAAGTAGTTCCAATATCTTCCTTATAAGACATTTGTCCAAGCAGTAATATAATCAGTATAATTGTACGCTTAAGGTATCATTTCTTGAGAAAACCTTTTATAATAATAAACTGAGGCCAAATAGGCTTGAGTATAAACCAATTTTGTCCATTCCCTTAAGGTTAGGACTTTGAGTACTTTATTTTGGAGAAAGTTATGTGATTGGGATCTTTTTAATCTCTTGTATGAATTATCTTGGCTGATTTTGTGTATGTGACTATAAACTCATAGAAATGTTTGGGCTTATTTTTATCTTTAGATAAAATATGAGAATATTAGGGAAAAACTCCTAGAATAATATGTTTAAAGTTAGGGGGAAGAAGTTTAGGATTTAACAAACAAATAAGCATTGTGACAAGTTTTATAACATATTTAATGGAAGCAGTAAAAGTTTGCTTTTAATTAATAGGAGAAGAATGAGTAAAAGATTGAAAAAGTTTTAGAAGTTATAGTTAATGGGGTTAATCGTGGAATAATTTGCAAGGCTTTTGGGTAATTTTTTTGAGGAGTAACTAGTTATTTTGGTAATTGGGCCAAAATTGTAAACTTATATGTAGCAGAAGTAAATGCTAGTAATAGGCCTTTATGTATAACCATTTTGGAATGACCTTTTTGTAACCTTATCACTACTCATTGTAGTAACCTTTTATTTCCTTTTATGAAACCCTTTGGAAAGAAAATCAGTTATTAACCTTTTTATTGCCTTTTAAGAAACTTTTTGGAAAGAAAATTAGGTAAAACATTAGAATTTTCTTTAATAAATTCAATTTTAAACTTTAAATTATAAAATAAAGCTTGCTATTATGCAAAAATTTGTTTGGAAACCAAATTTTTAACATCTTTTTCTAATATAATTTTTGCAAGTTGACAATCTGTTTGAAGTAAAAAATTTTTGTTAAGAACATTATCTTGAAATGCCATCATACACAAATTAATGCTTAAAACTTCTTTTAACAGTTGAATAGTTTATTCGAGACTTTGCCAAATCCAAGAATAATAACTTACAATATATCTTTATTATTAGTTTTTTAGTTTAGTATTCCACCATATTTTAAATTGTGATACATTTATTTCTACTATTAAAAAGTCTTTAAGATTAGGAATTCCTAAACATGGTAAAGTCTTGACTAATGATTTTATTTTTCAGATAATTTATGTAATTTCTTATGTCTATTCGAGGAGATTTTTTCTTAACCTTTTTATATAATGGCATACACATAATTGTAAGATTTGGAAGAAAGAAATGTAATTTAAATATCTTAAAAATTTTTGTGATTATTTTTTTGTCTTTTATTTCATTAAAAAATTTATTAGTAAATTCTATAAATCTATTAATAGGTGTCATGGTTTCTTAATAAATATTATATCTTAAAAATTTGATTTTAATTTGAGATAATTTTATTTTTGATGCAAAAACAAGAAACCATTACTTTTGAAAATATTGTGAAATTTTTAAAGGTGATTAAAATGTCTTGTTATGGATTTTGAAACTATTAATACATCATTTATATAAACAATTGTAAATTTTTTTATAAAGATTAAATATATCATTTAAGACATTTTTGTTGTGACTCTAAGATTTTATATTGTATTTTGATAATAACAAAAAATTAAGCATTGCTAATGTGTTTTTTTAAGTGTGATTAATGGGAAGGTTGGATCATATAAACATACAAGTATGAAAGGAAGCAACACAAGTAAAAAAAGAGAAGTGAGCTAACTATTAGTCAGCTTTAAAAAGCTATTACACTTATTTTAAAATAAATTAAATGATAAGCCATATATGTTTGGAAAGTTAGAAATGTCTAATTTTCAATATCACCAATTATGTATTAATTAGAGATGTTTTAAGGAAGATATGACTTAAATACTAAAGCACATCAAAGCTATTAAGATAAATTGTATCAATCATTTTTTGTATGCTATCATAGATAGTTGGAACTAAATTAAGTGATGCATCATATATGGTTGAAAGATAATTGAGTCTAGTTTCTAACTTAAAAGACATCACATGAGTTGGGATTTTGTAAAAAGAGTTATGATTGATTTACTAAAAAGGGTACAAGTTATGAAGTTAAAAGGAAGAAAAGAGTTTGAATGAAATTACTCACAAAAAGGTAAAGAAATTTTAATTTAAATAACATTATGGAAAATAATATAAGCATATTATAAAAAGGAAAGAAAATGCTTTTAAATAAGATTGTGCAAAGAAAAGAATGAAATCAAGCACAAAAGGAAGGAACTAGAGAATGTAAAAATTTCCAAAAGGTCTAGATCAGTTAACCAATCCTGTCAATCATCTTGTTAATTGAACAACATAATGACAAGAGATGGAAAACTAAAAAATTATAAGAAGATTGAACTAGTCAATTGGACCTATTACTATGGTTGATCAAATGAGCAAAAAAGTGTTTAATTGACAAAAGCTAATTTTGGAGAAATAGTTTAAATCATTTGACCAAACCAATTAATCTACTAATATGACAAAAATGTAAGAAGTTAAAAAATTCTAGAAAATTCAAATTAGTTGACTAGACCAATTGATTAATTGATGTAGTAAAAGTGCAAAAAATTGAAAAGTTCCAAAGATTTTGGATTGGTTAATCAGAGTTATTTAATGGTCAATTAATAAGTCATAAATAAACTTTTCATATTTGGTCCAAATTGGTATTTACCTTTTATATGAAGAGAGATCCTAAATCACAATGGCTAGTAAGACATAAATATCTATGTATTAAATGTCTGTAAATACATAGAGTTGTGATAAGGGATTAAGAACACTTAAGATGGTGACCTTGAGTAAAAGATGTAGATTCAAAGATTAGCCAAACTTTTATAAATCCTTATGTTTGATCTTTCTTCCCTTATCTCTTTTATTTTTATATTGTATGCTTATATATTTGTTAATGTTCATCTTATTATCTTTCTTTGGAGTTAAGATTGAGCATAAATTAAGTGATTAAGCCAATTAGATCCAATTAAGCCCCCCTTTTAAGATGCCTCAAGGGCTAATAAATGGTTTCAAAGCCTAGTTTTTGTTTCATATGCCTAACTTCCTAGACCAAATCCATGTTGTCCTTTGTTCCCATGTGTCATATTGAAAGTGAAAACATCTTTATACCCTCCTATTTTTATGGTACCACCTATAACTACTAGAAAGATAGGATGACCATGTATGTCTAATCTCTTAACTATAAACTTTGGAAAATAATTCCAAGTGACCCCGAAAAAGCTTTACAAGCAAGCACTAGTGAGAAAGAGAGTGAGTCCACCACTAAGGCTAAAAAATTCAAAACCCTCAACTCTAAAACTACTTAGATGATTCATTGTGGTTTACATGTTAGTGAATATAATAAGGTTTTTTCTTGTAAGATGACAAAAAAGATATAAGACAAGTTCAAAGTTATTTATGGAGGTATAACACAAGTAAAAGATATAAAGATCAACTTGCTTATGGATTAATACAAGCTCTTTGAGATGAAGAATAATGAAATGATCTTAGAGATGTACACAAGGTTCCCCAATATTATCAAGATGTTATGCTTAGACGAATTGATTGGTTTATTGCTAACTCATAAGATGACATTTAATAAGAAGATTTTGAAGAAAAATAAGGCATTTACCTTTAAACCTTTCATATTAAAGGAGAGTGATAATGAGAAGGAAAGTGATGATAACAATGATAGTAATGATGAAGTTAAGAGCTAGTTTTACACCAAAGACAATAAGAAAGAGCTTGAAATAATAACAAAAAGGATCTTTTACCTTATAAGAAAGAATAGATAAAGTAGCGATAGATCATTCAAAGGTGATGATGATAAAGATGTGCAATTAAAGAAAGAAATCATATGTTATGAATATAGAAAGCTTAGTCACATTACTCTAAATTTTCCTAACAAAAAGAAGTTCAAAAAGCTAGCAAATAAGGCATTTACGTCCTCATAGGATGATTAAGTGACTTCGATAATGATACATCATATGATAAATTGATTTGCATATGTTTCATGGTAAAGGAAGATGAGGTTTGACCATGATACTTTTAATGATGATAAGCCTTTTATTGATGAATTGTATAACACTTTAAATTGCATACATTAAAAGCTCAAAGACATAATTGTCTAAAATAAGGGTCTTCATGCTAAAAATGTTTCTATAAAGCATGAAATTAAATCCTTGAAGGGTGATAATGCTTCTTTAAAACATAAGAATGCTTCTTTTAAAGATAAGGTCAAGTCACTTATTAAAAAAAAAATTAGTTGAATAATGTCTACAATGGAAAAAAAAAAATTCATTCTTAGATGAAAATATTCATCTTAAAAAAGAAGTATTTAAGTTTCAAAAGTCTTTTTCTAAGTTTGTTAAAAGTAAAGACAAACTTGACATGTTATTTAGCTCTTAAAAGCCTTAAAGTTAGAAGAATTGTTTAGGTTATAGGGCTTATGCATATCAATCCAAAGTTTTTCGGACAGGATAGTTCATTCACACACACATACATAAGCATTTAGTAGCATATCACATAGGAATACTCATGCATCATATCATGGTAGAAAATTATTTTACAAGTATGCATATATGTAGACATGACATACAAAGAACTATAGCATCATATAGATATGCATATTCATTTAATAAGTGGCATGATCATTCATATGATAAATATTATGCTAAAGATCATATAAGATGCTATTTTTGTGGTGATTATAGTTATATACAATATTCTTTCAATTTGTGATAGAGTTTAAAATGTATAAGATATTCTCATATAGGTGCTAAAGGTACCAATGATAATTTTTAAGGACCTAAGCAAGTTTGAGTATCAAAATCTATCATTTGAATTGTTTTATAGGTGGAGAGGAATATTGTCATCAACCAAGCAAAAGATCTTTAGACATTTTTTTTACTAGTTAGATGGCAATGGCAATAAAAAATGAAATGCTTTAACTCTTTCAATAACCCTTATCTCTATCTTATGCTTTGATTAGTTGGATAATTGATTATTTGATTTATTTTTTATGTTATGCAATATATGTTAATCCTCTTATACATGCTTTATCTTTAATATGCCTTAATTGTCAAAGTTGATTGATTCTTTAAAGGCATGATCAATGTTATCATGGTTATATATTGTTCTTTTGGCATGTGCTTAACTTTATAATGAATTCATTGTGATGAAACCATCATGTATATACTTATGTCACACACTCATTTAAGTTGCTATATCTTTAGAATCAGACATAATTACTATTGGGCGTGTTGTATATTGTCTTGATTGATTAATAAGGAGACATTATGATTAATCAATAACATTACCTAACCCTACGAATCCAAGTAATTTGGATACCAAGAGTTGATTTTATCTTATAGGAATATAAGAAATTCTTCTTGGGGAGACCACCATGATTAACCTACTTTAAGGAATCAAGGAATATTGATCATTACTTTGGATCATGATGGAACTCGATTCAATATACTTCATGTGCATGAATAAGAAAGTAGAGAACATGAACTTGAACAACACATCGAAAAAGAAAAAGCACCAAAAATGTAAGTGAGGAGCATTAATTTCCTTACAGAAATGAGTGCATATACCAAAAGAGAGCAGCATCAATCAAGTGACTTAAAGATTGCCAAAGGAAAGGGAAACATGGTTAAGAGACTTTCCAAAAGAGAATTATTAGAGCTTTTATAAAAGTTTCATTCTTTCTTGAGGGCAAAAGATCCTCCAAAGTAAAGTCTAGCTGGGATTTTTATTAACTAAGTAAGGAATGTAAAGGAACTATCTAAGAAGTTCAATATGTGTGATTCTAAGAATTGTAGCTTACTAATGTCAACATCAATTAAGTTTAAAAAGGATGAGTAGCATAACCATTAAGGAAGTATGAGATTGCTTTATGAGATTGTTTAAGTATCTCTTCCAAATGCATGAATGATTTATGTTATATTAATCCTATATTACATGATATATGGAGAGGATAAAAGTTACATTTATATTGATTCCCTAGGAATTCATATTGGCATATATTTTGAGGAAAAGAATTTTGATGCATTTACCTTTATGTCATTATACTTTTATGATACATGTACCTTGATAGTTCAGTGCTTGCTTGACAAAAGGATATAAATCTTTTTGATGCATTAAGGGGGAGAATTACAATACCCTTTTGATTAAGATGACATTTTGATTTTAACAAAAAGGGAGAGTAGTATATTGATGCATGTGTGTTATGTTTGTTTATATTCTTATTTGTATCAAGGTTTTTCCATCATTAAAAAAGGGAAAATTGTTGCGATCCTAAGATTCTGTATTATATTTTGATGATAACAAAATATTAAGTGTTGCTAATGTATTTGTTTGAGTATGATTAATGAAAAGGTTGAATCATATAAACTCATAAGTATGAAAGGAAGCAACATAAGTAGAAAAAGATAAGTGAGCCAACTATCATTCAATTTTCAAAAGCCATTATACTTAGTATGAGATGAATTACATGAGGGGTCATACAATTTTGGAAAGCTAGACATGTCTAGTTTCCAATGCCTCCAGTTATGTACTAATTAGAGATGTGTGGAAAAAGATATGACTCAAACACTTAAGCATATCAAAGTTGTTAAGGATAGACTATAATAATTAACTTCCAAAAGATGTCACTAACAATTGGAGTTAAATTAGGTGATAAGCTATACATGGTTGGAAATATAATTAAGTTTAGTTTCTAACTCAAACAAGATCAAATGATTTGGGATTTTATAAAGAGATTTATGACTGATTTACTAAACATAGTACAAGCTATGAAGTTGAAAAGAAAGAAAGAGTTTGAATAAGATTGCTAAAAGAAAGGAAAAATTTTTGAATTTGAATAAGATCATGGAAAATAATATGAAAAGATTATGGAAGAGAAAGAAATGTTTTTTAATGAAATTATGGAAAGAAAAGAAAGAAATCAAGCATAAAAAAAAAGGGATTGAAGATGCTGAAAAGTTTTAAAAAATCTTGAGTGGTTGACCAAATGTGTTAGTTGATTAGGCATATTGACTAGAAAACATGAAGATAAGGGATGAAAAGTTAAAAAGTTACAAAAATTTTAGACCAATCAACTAGACCTATCGTCATATTTGACTGGATAAGCAAAAGAGTGTTTAAATGACAAAAAAAAAAGGACAAAAAGATTAGATTGGTCAACCAAACAAATTGGTCGAATGATATGATAAAAATGTAAAAAAGTTGAAAAATTTTACAAAGTTTGAATTGGTCGACCAAACCAATTAATCAACCAATGTAGTAAAAGTGCAAAAAGTTAAAAAGTTCTAGAAATTTTGAATTAGTTGACCAAAGCTATCAAGTGGTTAATTGATACCTCACAGATAGACTTTCCATATTTCATCAAAATTATAATTTACTCTTTATATGACAAGACATTTTCAATCACAATGGCCAAGAAGACCTAAATATCTATATATTCAATACTTATAAACAAGGTTAGGTGCCTTGAAGGCCTTGAGGGAGAAGAGATATATACTTTGATAAATTAAAATAAAGATAGAAGCCATAATACTAAAAAAAGACAAATATTTTTATTTTGTAAGACTTTTTCATGCCCAATAAAGGAAAAATGAATAAAAGCAATGGAAAAAGAGATGCATTCTATGAAATCTCATCATGTTTACAACTTAGTGGTTTTGCCTCAAGTATGCAAAGCTATTAGGAATAGGTAAGTTCTCAAAATTAAATATGAGGTAGATGAATCCATAAAGAGGTATAAGATTTGTTTAATAACAAAAGACTATATACCCAATGAGAGGATATAGACTATGAGGAATCCTTCTTACAATAATAAGGTTTACCTAAGTTTACCTAATTTTAATTATAATAGCTATTAATATGATTTTAGAATTATGCTAGATGGATATCAAAAGCCTTTTTTTTTTTTATCAATGGGAAGCTAAACAAAAAATCTTTATGGAACAAGAAATAGCTTTTATTGTTAAGGCCTTAAGCATAAAAAATAAAAGTTTTAGATATCAGTTTATGGTCTAAAACAATTGTCTAGGCAATAATATTTGAGATTTCATCATACAATAATCTCTTCTGATTTTGTAATAATTAACAAGGATCATTTTATGCGTATCTAAAGATTTAAGAGTATATTTGTAATTCTATCTCATCAATCGTAAAGGAAGGTCTTCACCACAAAATGCGTTTGATTACAAGAAGTTAAAGGACATGAGACATGTGTCATATTCCAATACTATGGCTAATTTAATGTACATCATGACGTGTATTTGACTAGATATTTGTTATGCCATTGAGTTGGTAAAATGTTACCAGTCAAGTCTAAGTGAAGTTGATTGATAGGTTGTAGATAACCTTGGTAACTTAAGAGCATTGTGATACTCCTTATGTTATCAAGGAAATGATTTAATATTTAGTTAGTCATTTAGATGATTACTTAGAGTGAGATATTGATAAATATAAATCAATGTTAGATTGTACGTTCTTGTTGAGTAATGATGCTATTTCACATAGTTGTAAAAAGCAAACCATGTAGCATATTTGGTCATAAGGACTAAATTGATGGCTTACTCTATTGCAACGCAAGTAATAGTTTGGTTTTAAGAGATTTTTAGAATATATGAAGTATATAATGACTAATTGAAAATGTAAGTAAATTGTGATAGTCAAATGACTATAGTGTATGTCATCGATCTTGACTATAACTGTGTGACTAACTTGTTGATACTAAATACAATTTTGTAAAATACTTTGTATAAAAAATGAATGTAACTCTATCAAATGTGTTTGATATATATGGGATGAAAATTGACCCAATTAGGTAATTGAACAAAATAAAATGTCAATTACATGTTTTATTTATCTAACAACATAAAATATAGTATGATATGACTATATGATATTAGAGCAATGAGAAGAATGTGTTTCTTGTTGTATCATGCTAATAGAGTAATGTGAGATTAATATGAAATCAATCCCATATTAAAAAAATTAAAAGTATGTCCAATAGGTTAAGATTGGTTCATTCATATAGACAATCTCCTCTAATGCTACAAGAATATGCAGAGATGAGACCATCATATGAGAATAAAGTATATGTATGAAAATTATTGCCATGAAAAGATTAAGATGAGTATGTTATAGGTAAAAGCTGATATAGAGTTCAACTTTTTATGCAATTTGTTGAAAGTCAGACATGAGATCTTAGTTGAACACTTAAGTGCGAGAGAGGTTGTACAAAGAACTCAAGTCAAACATTTGGTAGCGACTAGATTAAAATCTATAAAGTAATATTATGAGAAAAACTAAGATAATGGCATACATTTTTAAGGAGAATAATCATCGTAACCCGTCTTTCATACCGCATTGTAATTAGTGACCAATAAAAGAACTAGAAAATTCAATTTATTCTTTTTCATCATGTGAATTCCTTGAGATATTATATACCTTAAATGGTGGCCTATGTAACATTTGACCATATTCTAGGATTACAGCTTACTAACTACTACTTTAGTGTATTAACTACAATCATAATTGATTCAACCATGTAGAATATATCTTGAAAAGTGGTTGGATTGAAATTGAAGAGCATGAGTATAAAAAAAAAAAAGAAGACTATTGTTGTCAAACTTCCGTCATATGTATTCACCAATACATCAGTTATGTTTACTCAAGATGAATAAATTATAATTGTAGGTACATGTAAGGAAAGCAAAGTCTAACTTAGCCTAAAAAGGAAAAAGTGAGTTAAAATTGATGCAAAAAGAATATGTCTGGGAATAGCAAGATACAACATTTATTATAAAATTTATGTGTGTGTGTGTGTGTGTATTAAAGGGTTATAGCTACAATGTATTTCTAATATCTTTATAGAATGTGATCTCAAGTATATGTATACTTGCAGATTACACAATTTATTTGCCATTATGAATAAACTATGAGAAATTGAATGTTAAGAATTTTCGAGCAATGATCAGGTATGTTCCAACTTATCATATGTGAGCGAGATATGTTAATTTATAAGTCAGGTAGATCCACTCACGATGAGCTGGCTCTGGAAATATATTGGTATGTTATTTTTGTGCTTGTTTGTTATATTCGCTATTATTAGCAATAATTAATCAACAATTCTTTCTGGATGTGAAAATACATTTCAAGGGCCTTTGCTCGTCCTTCATATCTGATAAAAGTGAAAATAAAATTTGAATTAGCATTTACAACTTCATAATTTTCTTATGGCTTTAGTTCGTAATCTCCCTAGGCATGTTCCTGTTACTTTGTTTTGTGCAAGAAATTAGGAAGAATATATTATGTAATAATTACCACTACATGTTATAAATCACTACTTACAAGACAATTTGCGCCTAATATTATTAAAAAATTCGGGGATGCTTTCATGTCAAAATAAACACACTTAATTACAAGGGGTAAAGCTTCACACACCTCTATGTCTAATAAGATCATGTGAGGAAAGGCAAGAATTGCACATCGACAAATTTTCCTGCTGCCGCTCTGCCACCACCATCGAGATTGACTGCACGCTATATATATATATATATATATATGTTTCGTTCTAATTAACAAAGAAATGTTGCTTGACATCATTTAGTAATAGGAGGTGCACGGGCAACTTGTGCAGCCATGGAAAGGTCATACTGCAGCAGGCTTGCTGGGGCAGACTGGAGATCATCACGGTCAGAAGAAAGCAATTCAGGAGCAACGAGATTGTCCCAACCCTGCATTGGGTTGGTGTTTGTTGAGCCATCCCATCCTATATGCGTCACATGCTTCACATCTGTTGGAAACCCAATTTCCATTTCCACATCCACTGCCTCTTCAATTTCTTCTTTGTACACTACAGAGAAAGACAAAAAGAATAAGGAAACTGTTAATCGATTGGCAAATATAAAATGCCTGTCTATCCCACTTCGGGCATGCCCAAAATCTTTGGAGTCCTTCTATTTTTTGGGCACGAAATCAAGGGTCAATCAAAGGTCCCATATAATAATAATAATAATAATATCATCATTGCTCAAACTACAAGGCAAGTACACATAGATAATTTTATCAAGTGGCTGAATATTAAATAACATGATTAGGGTGTTCAATAGTTTTTAAACTATACATAAGGTAAGTCTGAATCGAAGAGGTTGTTAATTAATTAAATTGTATTATCCTATTACCATATAGATGAGATCATATATATCATACAAATTTAAAGGTCATGGTGATTATAGGCCCACCAAATAATTGAGAGAAGCTTTTGAAGCCCTTGAATAGCCTGTGAATCCGAGGAGATATACTGGGAAACTTCATGTTGCTCTTGGTACTCTCAGTGCTTGATGAGTGGCTTTCCTCGTCTTCTTCTTTTCTTCTTCCTTCTGATCAAGAACAAGAGTAAAGACAGCCAAATGATGAAATGCCAAAGAAAAGCTAAGAAGTGTTGTAAAATATAGTGGGAGAGAGTGAGGACTGACTTGATACTGGAGACGTTGAGTTTGTGTCTGGCTTGTAATTTTTCCTTCGAGGCCGGTTGCCAACAGCAATTGCTTCCACGCTTGATTCAGAGACACAACCAATGGAGAAAGGAAGAAGAACGAGCCTTTCCATTCGGTCTCTCATTTCTTAATTAACAAACAAACAAAGAAATCAAGGAATCTACTGGAACAATTGAATGATGAGAAGGACAGAGAAAAGAATAGGATGGTGGTTGATGATGGAAGTTGAGCATATGTAATGTTATACCACACAGGCCATCCTATCCTAGACCCAAATGGGAAATGGTTGGTTATATGAATAAGCATATTGCCTTTGCTGCCTTTGCAATCAAGTTACTATCATTTGTTACATAAGTGAAGTCAAGGTTCACAACTATAAATGGGGTTGGTTTGGTAGAGATAGAGTGCGATGTCTCCAGGCTTTTAAGCGATGGCTATATATATATATTTACATATATGTAAATGCGTGTTGGAAGCGACAGTAATATTGACTGGTTCAATTGTTAATAAGCACGACCACACAAGTAATTGCGTATTTGGTTTGGTTTTGGGGGTGCAGCCACACTCAAGGCACAAAGTAGGTAGAACCGCCACCATTATCCCTGCCGCACTATATCCAACGCCCCCCTACTCATTTTGCCAATCTTCATCTCTCAAGAAAGAAGAGGGACACACACAAAAAGAAAGATATGACTTCTTGTTTAAGTTCCCTAAATAGGGAGGGAATCAATCATACTTGTTACCATGTCATCTATGAACTGTGCGTGGGCATGTGCATAGACATACTTGCTGTTTTTTTTTTCTTTTTTTTTTTTTTGTTATTCCTTAAATCTACTTATTTTACAACAAATTACCGGGATCAAAACCAGCCACGACGAAGCTTTTGGCACTGTTTATAGATTATGGTTATTAATTATGTGAAAAAAAATTCTAATTTAGTAAAAGCTTCTAATTAACTCGTTTACACAAAATCTGTAAATATATAGCCGCGGAGGCAATGAACACACGGCTGGACCGAAATTTCCCCCGGGAGGAAGCAGTTGAAGCTTTAAACCAAATACATCCGTCTAAAGCATTCGGACCTGGTGGTAATGCCAGCTCTTTTCTATCAATCGCATTGGCATATTATTGGCGACTCTGTTATCAAACAAGCATTGGAAATTCTTAATCATTGAGGGGACCCCAGCACTCTCCACCTCACACGTGTATGCCTTATCTCTAAGGTGGCGGCTCCAACAACTGGTAAATATTTCAGGTCTATTAGCTCGTGTAATGTTATTCTTAAAATTATTATAAAAACTATTGCCAATAGACAAAAGTTGTTTAGTCGGACATAAGCTCGGAGAACCAAAGTGCTTTTGTGCCAGGGCAACTCATCTCCGACAATGCTCTCATAGCTTTCAAAGCATTCCACCATGCGAAGCATAAGCACTCGGGCGAGAGGGCTCTAATGACACTAAAATTGGAATTGAGCAAGGCGTATGACAGAGTAGAATGAGCGGCTTTGAAATAGATTACGAAAAAGATGGGTTTCTCTTCTGCGTGTGTGAATCTCATTATGAGATGTGTGACAACAGTTTCATATGTCATCAGTACGAATTCCTCTCCCTAAAAGCAATTCCGTCCGTTTAGAGGATTGAGACAGGGGATCCTCTCTCTCCATACCTGTTCGTTCCTACATTGTGCAGAAGGATTTTCGGCCCTTACCACAAAAGCAGCAACGGAAAGGTTGATTAGTGGCATCCGAACTTGCAGAAGAACTCCAACCTCTTATTTGCAGAAGCTTCCACCATGGCTGCTACTTCTTTCATAGTATGAACAGGCCTCGGGACAATAGATCAACTTAGATAAAACTGAGTTTTCCTTCAGCCGTGATATTCGCACAGTACAAAAAAATGTAATTCAAATCTGTATCGAGTGTTTCAGCTATCGAAAGCCATCAAAAGTAGTTGGGCCTCCCTATGATCATTAGCTACTCCAAAAAATGTGTCTTTGGCTTGATTTTCGATTGTTTCTTGCAACGATTAAACGGTTTGAATAAAAAATGGTTATCACGAGCAAAGAAAGAAGTTCTAATTAAATCCAATGTTCAGGCCATTCCCACATATGCAATGGGTCGATTTCTTCTTCCTGTCTCTCTTAGCAAGGATTTGACTCTTCTGGTCAACTGATTTTGGTACCTCTTTGCTGTCCAGGTTAATGAAAGCTCGGTGTTTTCGTAAGGAAGAATTTATGGAGGCCAAACTTGGGTACAATCCAAGCAATGGTTGAAGAAGAATTTTGGCAGCGCGTCAAGTGATTGGAGAAGGAATTAGATGGCTCATTGGTAATGGAAATTCAATCAATATATGGCGGGATCCTTGGCTCCCAACCCAAAATGACTTTAAAGTCCTTCCACCGAGAGTTCCTGTGCAATCATATCGAGTGTCCACATTAATTGAGTCAGATACAAAATGGTGGAGAAAAGAACTAGTGAAGCAATCATTATAGCCATCGGAATGTGACCAATTTCTTTCTATTCATCTAGTCTTCGAAGTCCGGAGGATTGAATAATACGGCATTATGACCAAGCTGGAAATTATATAGTGAGGAGTGCATATCACCTAGCGCAAGCTATTGTTCGACGGCACCCGTCTTCGGGCTCTTCATCCTCGGTGAGCAATGACAATCCGGAGTGGGGGAAGCAAATTTGACACCCTAAAATACTTGACAAGGTACTGACATTTTATTTGGAGAGCATGGGTTAGATTAAATAGGTTGGAATATAGTTACCCTCTAAGATCTCTAAAAATAGTAGTAAACTGATCATTAATTAATCAAATTTTGATAACATTAGTATACCAAATAGGGCTTTATTTACAACTCAAAATTTTCTTATTATAAGATTCAATAAAAAATTTGCATTCATTTTTTTTTCTTAAAAGTGAGAAATTCTTAAATCTTTTTCTCTTGAGAGCATTTAAGAAATTATTTTTATTAATACAAATAATACAACTTTCTATATATTTTATATAACACGTGTCTATAGTAGGTAAGAAGTCTTAATTTCCTTCAATTTCCCCTTAATAGGTTAGGTTAATACATCATGGGTAAACTAACTTAGTTTAATAATATTACATCTCTCATTAGCACATGATGAGTTAGAATGACCTAATCATTGATTAAAAAAGATTTTCAACAATCAATTCTTTATAAATAATTTATATAGATAAATGGACCGTGTGACTTGCAAACACACCTATACTTAGGAGCATATTTTATGTATCTATTAAAGATACATAGTTTCTACAATTCTAAGAAAAATGTGAGCTTTGTTATAATAATAAAAAATTATGTCTCATCATGCCCCAACATATTTCATCACACATTCTCAACTTACTATATCTCTCTTAAGTTAAGTTAGATTTTTTTCTCTTATATAAATTTATAATTATGTTTTATTCATCATGAATAAATATAATTAGTTAATTGATAATTACATATTGAAGATGCCAAATAACAATAGTCTTACTTTCACACTTAAATTTCTTGATTATAATGCAACAACGTTTTTAAACATATTCTAAAAGGTCAAATCATTCTTGATTGTAGGTAATACATTAAAGTAGTAGACGTCATATTATAACTTTAGATTAATTCTTTCATTTCTCTTATTAGTCAAATAATACACATGACATGAAATACATGCTAAAATGATCATTATCCACAAGGAGTTATGCCATCTCATTCATTTTTCTTATAACATCATTATAATGATTTTAGTTCAATCGATCTCAAGCATCCAACCTGAGTTCTCTAAGTGACCCTTTCACTTATAAGTGCCAAATTGGGATCTTACATATGACTTTTAACAAATTGTATAAAGAGAAAGATTTTATATTGGTTGTTATTCATTATAGTTTTATCTTGACCTTTTTAAGGCAACCATCTTTATATACATATAATTTTATTTATATGATGGTTTCATCTCTACAAATTCTCTCAGTATTAAAGGTAATTGTTCGCATGAGTGGACCAATCTTAACATATTTGACGTACTTTTACTTTTTTCATAAAAAGAAATTTGTACTAGGATTGACCTCAATCAAACTCATTATGTAACAATCAATAATTGGGATGGTATTGCTAATACATGTAGAACAAGAAACAAACTCTTTAATTATATAGCAACCTATAATCACAATACATCATAATAAATTAAATTCTATAAAGTCCTAAAAACTTAACATGTAATTGAAATGCATATCTTAATATTGGTTCAATTAAAGGGTTTGTTATTATCCCATGTATCCACATATACAACAAAGTCACATCCTTTTATAACATAATGTCTCTTACAAAGTTGTACTTAGTATCAATGTCTTTAATTTTACAATGATACTTGGGATCTTTTGCATATACAACAGGTGTCTAATTATCATTAATGCAATGTGACCACTTTCTATTAATCACCATATATTCTCAAATGTTCCAAAAATCTCTTATACCAAATAGCTTCTTGCATCATAACTGAGCAAACTACAAATTTTACCTCTATCATCCTATGTTTTGAAATGTATTGCAAAGCCACATCCTTTTAGAACACAATGTCTCTTACAAAGTTGTACTAGGTCATTGCGTTTACTTATAATGACACTTGGTATCTTTTGCATGTTCAATAGTTGTTTGACGCAATGTAATGTAACCACTTTTTATTGATTACCACTTACTCTCAAATGTTCCAAAAACCTCTTAAGTCAAACAGTTTCTTACATTGTAGTTGAGCAAGGTACAAATTCTCTCTCCATTGTTGATAAGGTAATACAAGTTTGTTTCTTTCTGCTCTATGCTATAACACCATTATTTAGCAAAATCATATATCCTAATATAGTTTATAATCATTTATATCTCTTCCTCAATCAGTATTTGAATAATCAATTAATTGTAAATCATTTTTTTTTGATAATATAAGAAATAATAGTGCCTTTAAGATACCAAAATATTCTC
Organism: Bruguiera gymnorhiza; assembly: GCA_020883675.1. Taxonomy (NCBI): domain Eukaryota; kingdom Viridiplantae; phylum Streptophyta; class Magnoliopsida; order Malpighiales; family Rhizophoraceae; genus Bruguiera; species Bruguiera gymnorhiza. Next base: position 208,815 of record JAIRCJ010000030.1, read on the forward strand.
TTCATAGTTTTCCAATATGTTTGTCATGGGTTTGATTGGTATTAACTCACCAATCCCCTAACATAACAAATGTCAGGGCATATACACATTATAACATACATCAAACTACCTATTGCACTAGAATATAGCCCATTCTTTATTTTGTCATGCTTTTATTGTGTTTTAGAATACATTTTAAGGCTTGGGCCATCACTTTTAGCAACTAGAGTGTCAATGGATTTACAACTTTTCATTATAAATTGCTCAAATGTTTTATGGATGGAAAAATCTTTTAACAAAGATAAGAGTCTTTTGGAATAATTCCTATAAATGTTTACTTTTAATATGTAAACTACCTTACCTTTGTACTTCATTTCAAAATTAAAGGACAACCATTCCTTAATGGTAATGACAAATTCCTTATCATTTTTAATTAGTATAATGTCATTTATATATAAAAATAGAATTACAAATTTTTTTCAAATATCTTGATGTACATACAATGATTCTTATTTATCATTATGAAATCATATGAGATTATTGCATAATGGAATCTCAAATACCACTACTTAGATGATTATTTTAAACCATAAATTAATATTTGGAGTTTACAAACCTTATTTTCTTGGCCTTGAACAATAAAAACTATAGGTTGTTCCATATAGATTTCTTTGTCTAACTTTCCATTGAGAGAAGTAGTTTTAACATCTATTTGATGTAATTCTAAATTCACATGTGCTATTATAATAAGAATTAGGCAAATTAAGGTAAATCTTACTATTGATGAAAAAGTTTCCTTATAATTTATACCCTTTTGTTAAGTTCAACGTTTTGCCACTTAGTGGGCCTTATACCTTTTTATAGACACATTGATGTTATGCTTGATTTTGAGAACTTATTTGTTTTTAATAGTTTTTCATCCTTAGGGCAAATCTACCAAGTCTTAAACTTGGTTAGATTTCATGAATTCTATCTCTTTTTCCATTGCCTTTATTTGTTGTTCCTTTACAGGACATAAAAAAGTCTTAATTACTATTATAGGCTCTTCCTCATCATAAGGAACAATCATAAAAGTTTCCCCCTTTAATCTTAAAATCAGAATGTGAGATACTTTTGTGATTGCTTTCATGTAATATAGGTCCTTACATACCTTGTATAACTTATGGTATAATACTTCCACTTGAATTGATAACTTAAGGCATTTCCTCATCCATTTAAGTTAATGGGTTTTGTGCATTATAAGCATTTAGATCACTCAACTTATCTCATAAAAATGAAAATCTTTATCAATATCACCCATACTAAGAAATTCATTCTCTAAGAATATAACATCATACAATTCCAATTTTGAAATACTTCCATCGACTTATTTACCAATAAACACATACTTTTTAGAGTGTTCATAATATTTTACAAAGATACATCTTTTTCATCTCATACCTAATTTATCATATTTATGAGATGGATTATAAACATAAACCACTAACTCTTATTACCGTAAATTACTCAAGTTGGCCTTTCATTTTAACCATATTCATATGGTGTATAAGTAACTAATTTAAAGGGTACACAATTAAGTACATACACAGTTATCAACAAAGCATCAATCAAATAATATATTAAGAAATTTGCTTGTACCATTATAGACTTAACCATTTTAATAAAGTTTTATTTCTTCTATTTACAACACAATTTTGTTGCAAAGTCTTACGAATAATTAATTGGCTAACTTACCCTTTTCAGTGCATAGTTTCTTAAACTATTCAAGGAGATATTCATATTCTCGATTAGTTCTTAAGGTTTTAATTCTTTTATATAACTAATTCTCTATCATACTTAAATATTTTTTAAAGCATTCTAATGGTTTAGATTTATAGGATATTAGATAAATATGATCATAACTTAGATAATCATCTATAAAAGTAATAAAATATAAGGCATCATGCCTTGTCTTCACACTCATTAAACCATATATGTTAGAATAAACTAATTACAAAGAAAATTTGGCTCTAATAGACTTGCTAAATGGTTTTCTAATTGTTTTTCTTGCTAAACAATGTTAACATATAAGCAATTTAATTTTAATGAGTAAGCGTAAAAAGCCTACTTTAGCTAATCTATTTATTCTCTTTTACCTAATATGACTTAGTTTAGTAGACTAGACCTTTGCATCTATAACATTATTATTCGTTAATGTAATAATAGAAAAATAATTATCATAAATATTAATAGTTAATATCTAACAGAAACAAAAAATTTGACAAATGTCCATAACCAACAAAAAAAGTTTCATCATAAATATTTACAACAAGATCTTAGAAAATAGTAAGTTTATAGCCTAAACATTAAAGAATAGAAACAAAAATAAGATTTTGTCAAATTTTAAACACATAAAGAACATCATGAAGTAGTAAGGTTTGACCATTTCATATTTCTAATTTGGAAAGGTTAATTCCCTTGACTTCTACCCTTATGTTGTTCCCAATATACACCCATCTTGAACCAACTCTAATTTGACAGAAATCTATATATACCTCTCAATCTTTAACTACATAGTTCGTATCCCTTTATGTCTACAATCTATAAAGAATCATATTTGGTAAGAAATATAGAGTTGGAAACCTTAGCTAAATAATAAGAAGTACATGTAAATGATACCTTTTTTTGGCTCAGTGCATTCATGAGCAAAATGACCTAGTTTACCATAGTTATAACATGTCATTTTGAGCTTAAACTTTTTCTTGTTATCGTGCCCTTTATGATAGTCATTCTTGTTCTTCTTTTATGGTTATCCATTCCTTTTTCCTTTCTTATGATGCTTATAATACTATTTATGTTTTGAACCAAAAATAACCTTTAAAAGAGTTATAACTTCAACCATATTCACCAAATCAAAAGATTTAGCAACCTTAAGGTCTTAATAGTATCACTACTCTTCTAAAATCAAATGGTATGAGATATCTTTAAAAGTCTTAATAGTCTCATTATGCATCATATTAATTTTCATGTGCCTTTAATTCAAATAAATGGAAAGAATGATAGCCTAAACTTACTATTCCTTTATAAGGGTATAACTAGTTAGTTTGAACTCTTTAATCATATTAAACATCACTCTTAGGTATTTTCTCATATTATAATACGACTTCTTCATATATACATCAAAATTGATTATTAGTTCTCTTAACGTAATGGTTGAAGTACCCCTAAACTTTTTTTCAAAGCCAACCATATTACTTGAATAGTCTAATGCTCCTTAAATTCATGGATAAGATTATCCTCCATATTCTTAAGCAAAGATATGTAAGACATACAGTTTTTTCTTTTATAAGGCTTAAAGGTCTCTTGGCCTTACCTTTACTAAGTTAAGGAACCCTCTATAGGGTGCATTATGACATGGTTAACGGCTTCTAGTACTTTATGCTCTTTGAAGATATACTGAACCTTGTAGTATTAGATGTCATAGTTTCATCACTTAGCTTATCCTGCTTATTAACACTATTCTTTTTAGTCATAGTTATAACTAACTTGAAATATTTATCAATGATTAGCACTAATACTTTAACCATTCATTTTGCACTAATATTAAAATAAATTAACAATAATCTAAAATTAGTCAAAAAAATCAAAAGTCCACAATGTTTCCAATCATTTTCTTTCATACTAATACTTTGTTTAAATTTATTTCAAATTATATGAAATTTAATTTCTTATGTAAAAATTCTCAAACTCTTAACAACCTAACAACTCTCACTCTTTAGTTAATTTATCATGTATGCAAAGTACAAATGTTAAGCATTAAAGATATTAATTGAACACATATAGTAACATAATAGACATTTAAAATAAAGTTTTACATTTATGACATCAAATATAAAAAAACTTAATATCAAACATTGAACAGTATCTACAATAATATCATCCATCATAACAAAAACTTAAACTTTTTTTTTTCAATTTATGGTTTAAAAAAGGTGATAAGTTTAACGTTGAGAACTGCTAATTGGTGAAGCTTATCCTTCTCAGCATCTTGGATAACCTTAAGCCTAACTCTCAAAAACCATAAACCAATCTCTATTTTGCCAAAGTAGATATGCCTTGTAACTCAGAGATTAAGACTCATTGATAATACAATAAAGCACCTTATAACACACCTTAGCCCTCTAGAAGTTTGTCAATGACTTAAATACAATGTCAATCTTGATCTCTTTTTTAAGTACAATGTCAATATTTATCTCATATATTTAACATGTTCCATAAGCTTCTCATCATTTTCTATTTTGTATTCTTTAGATGTATGAAAAAAATTTGGTTGGCTATACATATTTCTTAGATATTTGAAGAGCTCAAAATTCATTCTTCTAAGATGTTCTCTAATGATCCTTTTAGTTAAAGTTTGGATTATATGAGTTATATTTTATCCTTAAATAAAAACTAAAATGATATCAAAAATTATTAACATTAAAAAATATCACTTTTATAATTTGCTAACTAATTATTATGAATTCTAAAAAAAATAATTCATTTTTAAAATAATGTAAAAATAATATTAAATGGAAAATTTTTATTGGCTAGTACATGATACATGACACTTTCTAATTAATTAGTGAAACATGAAGTCAAAATGACCTTTTTTTGACTTTGGTCAAGTCTGTTGCACAATGTCTTCTCAATAGTAGTTATCATATGTATTAGTAGTCTTCTCCACACCAAATTAGTCAAATAGACATTCTATTTCACTCTGCCTAGAAAGTGCAATGCACTCACCATCATCCAGACTTTTAATGACCATGGAATTTTAACATATACCATAATTTGATTTCCTTAAGTCATTAATGTAGTTGGTTTTCAAAAATAACATATGAAAATCTACTATTGAAAAATCATCTAAATACATAAGATTAGAATTCATTTTAAGTAAATTTCATATATATTTTTTCAAATTCTAGACTTGATTTAAAACTTTGAAAATCAATTATTCTTAATTAATACATCTAAAATTAGCAAACATTATATGGTTGGAAAGCCTACGATGAGTACTTTATATACATGTAAATTTTGTATTATTAAATTATCATTTTTAGTGTTAATTTAAAAAATAAAATATGGTTAAAAAATATTTTTCTTATAAAATATAAAGGAAAAAATATGACTTTTTTATAGCATGTTACACAATTTAGTATTTCATCATATGCAAAATTTCATAGAACGATAACAATATATGTAAGAAAAATAAAATTTCAAACATATTAGCCCAAAATATTCACAAAAATTACATATAAAATAAAAAAAAACTTAAATAGCAATTTTTATATTTTTTCCATGTTAGAATTAGTTTAAAAAAGATTTAATACCAATATAAAATTAAATAGGTTGGATTATAGTTACTCTTAAAGACCTTTATAATTAGTAATAGATTGACGATATGTAAATCTAACATTTCTCATAATTTATGTGATATCATTAGATCAAATAACACTATATTCATAACTCAAGTACCTCTTATTATGAGGATTAAAGGAAAACTTATGTTCTTGTTTTTTTTTTTCCTTTTCTAGAGAGTGAGAAATTATCAACTCATTTTCTTCTATAAACTATTTTTATTAATACATATAATGTGATTTTTTACACATTCTATGAAACCTATGTTTGTAGTGGGAGGAATTTTAACTCCCTCCAACTTCTCCTTAATAAGTTGGGTTAGCTTATTATAAGCGAGCTTACCCAACCTAATAACATTTATAGCATACAAAGGATTCTTGCCAATGAATGCTATTCTATCCAAAAAGGATGTCGATAATCAATGTTTGTTTAATGTGATAAAAACTATTATTCATGCTCTCCTATCTTGCAATTGGGCAATAAATATTTGATTTTTATGTCTAATAAGGTTTAGAACTCGGGAGACTTTGCCAAATAATTTTCAAGAGTGTTTCAAATGGATATTCAAAGAGATGCCACGTGGTATATTTAGACAAAGTGTCATGATAACATGGGGTCTTTGGAAAGCAAAGAACCTTTTTAGTGATGGAAAGCAAGTCTCTACCCCCTAATTAGATGATTATTATAATGCTAAAACTTCACTTAGAATATTTAGATGAAGTATAAGAAAATCCAATAACACTTTTGACTACAAATCTTAAATGACAAACCTTACTGTGCAATGTAATAAAGATTAATATAGATGTAGCCATAAAAAATCAAGTTTGTAGGATCATATTTATCTTTTGGGACTACTAAAAGGCTTATGCTAGTGTTCACAAAAGGTCAGCCAAGCAAGTGTTAGCCAAAGGAAATGGAGTTATTGGCATTTCAGAGAGCTTTAAAGAAGGAAAATAAGATGGAGCTACCATGCATTAGTTTGGAGACCTACTGTTTGATAGCCATTAATGCCATACATTCTTTAATTTTAAAGAATTCACAAATTGTCCAATTAGTAGCAAATATTCAAGCCCTCTTTAGTAGTTTTGACATCTTTATTATTTCTTATGTTAAATGGCATATCAATAGTGTTGCCCATGCTTTTGCCAAAGTGGCTTTGGCTAGTATTAGTGAAACCAATTAGGATAGGTGTAGCCTTCCTACTTTTTTCTCTCTTATTGATGATGATGTAAAAAACTTGAATAGTTGAATAAAGTTTTCTTCTATTGTGACATAGGATGGAAGTGTGGAAATGTTGAAATGATATCAAGAAAGGCAAATTCAAACTTTGATACCATTTGATATGGGATAAAAGTGCGAAAAGAGAATAACAAAAGTCAACACTTTATTTAATCTTTGAGAGGGTTTTTGGAATCTATCAGAAACAATAACATCTCTCAAAAGAATATTTTTATTGATAATTTAATAAGATGTTAGAATATTAGATAGTTTAGCCCTTAAACTTATAAACGTATTTATAGATAAAATTATCTAACTAGTAAAATACTCTAATTTAAATTAAAAAAAACTTAATAACTAATTAGAAAGATATTCTAAACAATTAAAAACAATTCTTGAATAGTGCACATGCCTCTTAATTAATTTAGTTAAAATTTCTAATTAAACTAAAATACTATAAAATAAGTAAATAAATTACAAAATAAGAATTATAGCATAATTTATAAAACGATAAAGAATAATTGTTGCAACATGTCCTACAATAAACTCCTCTAATTGAAAAAAACTTGTCCTCAAGTTAACAATGAGAAATTGACATCTTTCATGCCACAAGAAGTATTTGGAATAAATTAGTGTCTTTAATAGAATTCAACAACTTTTTTTGTGAACTATTGTGTGAGCAATGATGTTAATCAATAATAATGCCAAATCATCCCTTACTTGATTGTCTATAAATACTATAGGTAAAAAGATTAATAAGATTTTAGGACTTATGAGTTACAAGATCATTATAGAATCATCCTTTGACTTGATAAAATCTACAAATGATATTATAATTACTTGGTTCTCATTAAAATCTTTATTAGCACAGTAAGAATCAACTTATTCAATCATAACGTGGTCATCAATTAGTGTTTTCTTTTCTTTTTTAGGCATCTCCTCTTGATTAATTGACATTCAACTAATAATTTCGATGTAAGGAAAATAATAATTGAATTATTTCTTAATGCACTCTAAATTTTATCAAATTTATCATCACCATAAAATTCAACTACTAATAAATTTCTCATGCTATCAATGATCGAATCTTTGACTTACTAGATTTCAATTGATAATGTTAAGTATCATTTCACTAATTAATTGCACCATTTTGGAGTTTTAAGTATGTAAGATTCATTTTTTTCTCCTCACAAATATCATTATATTCAAAATAAACATCAATTTGTGATAATCATCTCATAATTTTTTTAACAAAGAAATATCCATCAAAGAAAGTAATATGTTTCAAATTAGGAATATATTTACAAATAAACTAACTATGAGTAATTTCTCCAATACAATATCTATTGTATTTATAATAATATAAAATTACTCTAAAAAGAGTTTTCTTTTCACAATCACCATCATTGAAGAAGTTGCTTCTAACTCTATAAGATAATATCAACACAAGTCAAATTTACTTTAATACCACTTGATATGGGTTAGAAGCATGGAAACATTTGATTGAATTTTTAAGAGATGTTATGGAATCTACCAAAAATAATAACTCTTAAAAGAGCATTTTTCATCAATAATTTACTAAGATATTAAATATTAAATAGTTTAACTTTTAAATTTATATATCTATTTATATATAAAATTATTTAACTAATAAGATACTATAATTTAAATGAAAAAAATACTTAATAAGTAACTAAAAAGATATTCTAACTAAATAGGAAAATAAAAGTAATTTATAAATAATTCCCACTTCTCCTAACTAATGTAATTAAGATTCTTAATTAAATTAAAATATTATAAAATAAATAAATTAATTAAAAAATAAGAATTAAAATATAATTTCTAAGATGATAGAGAATAATTGTTACATATTTTATCTCATATTGACTCAAACAAAAAAGTATACTAAATAAGTACTATATCATTAAATATTTTATTATTATTATTATTATTTTCAATATAACAATAAATAAGAACATAAATCACATTTAACTTAAATTTTCATAAATTTATTTGTGAAATAACATGCAAATCAAAAGTAATTCAATAAGGATTTGGTAAAATTACTTTTTTGACATGTATAATGACTAAAAAGGCTAAAATTATTTTGAAAACTAACTTTTTGGCAAATCTAATTTTCATTTTTGATAAGTTGTCGGTCTTGCTTCGTTTTTAATGAGTTGTCTGTCTTGAAAAATAACAAGTATATATATAATTCTTTTGTCCATTTAAAATTTTGTGCGTCTGGGAAAAAGAGAAAAGAGCTACGGTGCGGACTGCGTTGGAGAAAAGCGAGGAAATGATGCTTTCCCTAAACGCAGATTCGAATGACTCCTTGGATTTTGCGCACGCAATTTTCGGTGACTGAAAGATTAACTAGAACAGTTTTCAACGTGAAAACTCAAGTTTTGTGGTCGCACCGCAGTTAAAACGCATTCCGAAATAAATAAGTGCGAAGAAATGAAGGACCCCTTTACACCCCACAGAGTGGGAGAAAACAGCTTTAAAGTGGACGAACTTTAGGTAGATGATAATGATAATTGCAATAGATTCTAGGAAGCTCTCATATGACCACCAAAACAGGATGGACAATCATATTCATTTAGCAATAGAAACACAAAGCAAAAAAGCAAACAACGTGATCTTAGTTGTGAAGCAATTATCAAAATCTTTTGCGCAGCGGTTGTTGTTTCTTCAAAGCAAAGGATAAAATTTGCTTCTGCCAGCAGAAGCATATCATTCCCATGGTAGACTGCAAATGCCAACGAATTTCTTGGACTACAAGCAGCGGGCATCATCTTAAAGTAAATACCTCAGACCACGTTAGGAAGTTAGTTTTCAGAAATCGGGCTGGTATGGATGTGACTCTGACCTACGTAACATTAACGATCAACCGCCGTGTCAACCAATGTCTTTTGCCCGATCTCCCAAACAGTCTAAGTAGCCATAACAATTTTCGGTAGCCCGAGAGCTACAGATATAAAGATCTAAGAGAGGCAAAGCAAGACGGATGTAAAGACTGCATATGCATACTCGTATATAAACTTCAATTCATCTGGAATTTCCAAAAGTTTCTGGACAGAGCCATCCTCATAAATTATTTTGTTCTTGAGGGCAAGAGACCAAAGACCCATCTTCGTCTAATCGTGAAGAACATGTTTGTTGACCACAACAATCTCAATAATATAAATATACACACTAGTTTCTTAGCCCGCACAATGAGCAGGTTTTTCCAGTTTAGGTCATCGAGTGAAGATTTTCAATTTATGCATATATATAAATCTTAGACATGTATACTATAAAATAATTTTTCTGCTTTTTCCAAATTCAAAATAAATATGTGTGTGTGTGTGTGTGTGTGTGTGTGTGTGTGTGTGTGTTAGTAGTTTATTGTCATTATAATTTATACTTTACATTATATCATTTTATGAGTTATTAAGGTAGAATCATTATAAACAGTCACTTTTTCTTCTTGGTGGAAAACACTATTCTCAACCATCTATATGGCCTACTGCTTAATTAATCAAATAATTAAGCTATTTCTATCACCTTATTATGTGAATAGCACACTAGTGAGAAGGTTTATTGTATTTTAAAAGAATAATCGTTATAACTTACTACATTGTAACAATTTGTCTAAAAGTTATGAACTATTTTTAAGAATAATATTTAACATACTTTAAATGTGAGATTTTTTTTATTAATTTAACTTTTTATAATATTATATTATTTTATTGATTATTTTATAACAATCTTAAAGATAAATTTCTTATTTTACATGGATTGCAACATACTTTTGCTATCATTTAAAAAAAAATTATATAAAGGGAAACATCCATAATTTCTTGTTTTCATATATTCCTACCTTATTCTTGGTGACAAAGATGGTATCCTTACGGAAATACAAGTGGAGTAGTTGCAACCATAAAGTTGATGGCAATAATAGATATACTAACTATGAGGAAGAGTCCATTGGAAAGCCTCTAGCAACACTTAAATGTTAAAATATAAGGAATTGATTACTACTAAGGTAAAAAGTTCCACATTGATTTTCTTTGCTTACAAATTTGTTGGTTGTTACCTTATTTTGTTGCCCATATATACTTGTCTTTAGCCCCTTTATGTAGTATTAATTTGCAAGGAAAAAGGAAACAAAGTCATTAAAATGTTTGTGGTGCTCGTGATATGAATTATTTTGCACATATCTTTGAGTGCATTAAATTATTTCATAGTCATATGTCTAGGTATATATGAAAGAAGCAATCATTCTAATTACATGTATCTTAAAGATTAATACTTTAAAGCCTAGTTAATTGATTTATTCAAATAAATGTTGCTACCATGGTACTTCAAATATTCCTTGCCTCACATTTTATGCTTTTTACATATAATTGTGCTGTTCTTATACTAAAAAAAAAAAAAAAAGTAAAGGTGAAGTTTTTTTTTTTTAAATTTTTAGCCATAATTGATTCATTAAAGGTACACACCCATCTTATGTTTTCTCTAATTGTTATGTGTATTTTGTGATTATGATTTAATGACATTCTTTTTTAAGCCATGCAAAAAGATATTTCCACACAAAAAATCATAAGCCATGGAAGGTAATGTCATGTTTTTATCATATTTTAAGATGGCATATTAAGTTATTTAAATAAGAATGTCATTATTAAATATTAATTTTAGATCTTAAAATTGATTATTTTCATATAAATAATATATTCAATGATATTCCTAAATTTATAAAAGTTAAAATTATTGATGCAACTAAAAAACTTATTTTAACCTAATGATTGATTTTTTTCTTATGACCTTTAATGTAATCACATGCTTTTAAATGGATTTTCATATGTGTCAAAAAGAGAGAGGATCAATCATATGTATGCATGCATATATATATATATATATATATGTTCGTTAAATTAAGTATATCTATCAATGTTTAAATCAAAACTTGAGATTATAGTTTTTAATAGTGTAATAATATATATAATTATTTTTTATTAATCAACTCACATTATAATTAATTCTTTAATAAGAATATTATTTAAGAGTATTCTCACACCAATAATTAAGAATATAATAACATTTTTTCACTTGACCCAATTAAGATCTATTAATCATCATATGTAAATAACTATAATAATCTTTTATAATTCCATCATAAGATCATAATATAATAAAATGCTAAGTGTGAGTTATAGTGGTTATATTTTATTTATTTACAATACTCCCTTTTATATACTAAAACACTTATAATCTACTATATAAGGCTCATAAGATATGTGTAATTTTATAATAATTTATAATAATATCTCGTACAGACCTTTCTATTGATTTTAAAATACTAATGTGTATATAATCATAAGATAAGAGAAAATAAATAATATATATTAGAAACACATTAATAAACTCAGAGTATTAATACAAATATAAATCATTATTATCACCACTAAGCCTTTTATTCAAAGAATATGTTCTTTAAATAATTTTGGTTACAAACCTTTCTTTAAAAGATTTACTATCATGAGATTTGTATTAATGTGCTTAATACACACTTTATATTTCTAAACCTCTTCCTTAACGATAAAATATTTTAATTTTATATGTTTGACATTTTTTGAGTATTTGTTATTTTTTAAGAAGAGTACTACTATAGAATTATCACAATAAATTTTCAACAACTTGGTATTGCAACGACAACCCCAAATTTTAAAATAAAATTTCTCAACCATAAGGCATGAATTGTGTCTTCAAAACATGCCACAAACTTTGCTTCCATGATGGATAAAGGAACGATAGACTGTTTTGTACTTTTTCATAATATTGCTCATTTAGCTAATAAGAACAAATAACCAAAAGTGGACTTATACTCTTAAGGTATCTAGTCAAATATAAATCTAAATATCTAATCACTTTTAAATGATTGAATTTTCTATACATGAGTATAGAACCTTTTATTCCTTACATGTACCACATCACTTTGATTTATTTCAACATTACTTTAAATCTACTTAACATTCTAATAACACAATTGATATTCAGTTTAGTACAGATTTACAAATACATAAAACTATTAGCAATAAAGGCATATGGAATAGATTTCGTTCTTTACATTCTACATTATATAAGACTAAATTTGTCACCCTTTTGAACAAAAATAGGTCTAATTGAAACTTATTCTTATTAAATTTCTCCAAAATTTTCCCAGTATATTCCTTTTAAGATAATCCTAGCAACCCTTTTGACCTATCATGGAATATTTCCATTCCTATCATATACGGTGCCTTTCTTATATCTTTCATTTCAAAATTCTTTAAGAGAAAAAAAATCCTTAATCTTATGTAATATACTTCAATTATCAGCAACAAATAAAATGTCGTTAGCATATAATAATAGAAAGATGAACTTACTTTTATTGAGTTTTTAGTAAATACTTTTATCAAAAACATTTTTCTTAAACCCAAAAGATGTAATAATGTCATTAAACATAAGATACCCTTATAGAAAAATTTGTTTTAGTCCATACATTGACCTTTTGAGTCTATACACTATTTAATCTTTACCTTCTAAAGAAAAACCTTTAAGTTGATCCATGTAAACTTCTTCTTCAAGATCCCCACTAACAAAGGCAATTTTCACATCCATATGATGTAACTCTAAATCATATTGAGTTATCAATATCATAATTATCCTTAATGGATCTTTCTTTGAGACTGGAGAAAATGTCTCTATATAATTAATGCCACTATGTTGAGTATAACTTTTGGCAATAAGTCTAACTTTATACCATTTAATATTGCTACTTAAATCACATTAGTCTTAAAGACCCATTTACAATTGACCTTTTTGCATCCTTTTAGCAATTCAACAAGATCCCAAACATTGTTTCTTTCTATAGATTTCAATTCATCTTTCATGGCATCAATCCATTTAATAGATTCAATACTTTTAATGGCTTGTAAAAATGAAACTGAATCTTTATTGATTTCGACATCAAAATTTGACTCTTGTAAATAAACCACATAATCATTTGCCCTAGCTAATCTCTTTTCTCTTTGAGATCTTTTTAATGTTATTTGTGATTTAAGTTATAAGTTAGTTTCTTTAGGGAATGTCTCTCATCTAAATGTTCTTTAATGTTTGGAACAATATTTGGTGTAACAATGGATGAAAGAAATGTTAGGGATAAAGAAATATCAACCCTAATTTCTTTTATATCCACCTTTTGATGTTCATCACTCTCATTAATTTCACCATTTTTAATAAATCTTGCATTACAAGTTTCTATAATTCTTGTACTATGGTTTGAGTAGTAAAATATATACCTTTTAGACTTTTTAGGTAACTAATAAAGTGGCCATTGATCATTTGAGAGTCTAATTTCTTTTCATGTGGATTATAAATTCTTACTTCCACTAAGCAACTCTAAACATGTAGGTGTCATAAACTAAGTTTCCTTCTTATTCATAGTTCAATAAAAGTTTATTGAATTGCCTTACTAGGAATTTTATTTAACAAATAATTTACAATTTTTAGTACATATACTCATAAGGATTTAGGTAGAAAGGAGTTATTTATCATGCTCCTAACTATATCCATTAATGTCTAATCACACCTTTCTGCCACATCATTTTGCTTGAAATAATATATTGTGCATATATGTTATAACTTTCAAGGAATTTTGTAAATGAACTTAGACACTACTCTGATTCATTATATTTACTGTATTATTCACCACTTTTATCAAATCTTATAATTTTTATCTTTTTATCTAATTTTCTTTCAAGCTCCTTTATGTATACCTCAAAGACATCCAAAAATTGAAATTTTTCATAAAGCAAATAAATATAATTATAGCGTGAAAAATTCTTTATAAAAGTGAAAATATTTTTCTCCATTAAGGGCTGGAATGTTAAAAGATTCGTAAGTATCAATGTGTATAATTTCAAGAAGTTAAGTGCTTGTTATGGCCATTTTTTTATTTTGTTTGGCTTGCTTAACCTTGAAACAATTAACACATATTTCAACAATTAACATATAATTTGTGACTTAGTAAACTTTATGATCATAAGTTGTACTATTATAATACTAGCGAATGACTTATTTGCAAAGTGAAAACTTTCTTCCACAAATTACACATATTTTTGTGTACTTTTTGTTTCTTGAATTGTCTTAATGTCGTTGGCAACTATCATTTTTAAAAGCATAAGGCTTAACCTATTACTCTTTTCCTATGCTTTATGATGTGACTTCTCTGATTCACTACTTGAATCAGTAATAGCAATAGGCTTATTTGCTAGTAATGCTAAGTCAAGATCCATAACACCTAAGTGAAAATTGACTTGTTTACGCCATCCAAAAAAGTATAATCCATTAAACATAACAATAGCTAAAGTATGTGAATGAATAAAAACAACTGCACAATCATAAATGTTCATAATTAATTGTAAATTGGATTCAATCAACAATCAAAGTGTATAATAGTTCTCCTTTAGGAGAACTATAATACACTATCATAAGTAAATACCATGTTAAAACTTAATGAGTAATTAATTATTTTGAAATTAAATGTATTTAATATCTTTGGATAAACAAATATATTTAATAATAAATATTAATATATCTCAATAATATTACTAATTATAAAATAATGATTTACCTTTAGGCAAATGATGTAGAAAACCCCAAAAGACGTGGCTTAAGAACCCAACGCACATAAGGAATCAAAGAACAATAAGGAAAGTTAAATCAGAGTTTAATAATACAAACCCTAGACCCAAAATTCAAAGGAACATGAACCTAGGGTATTAAAGAAGGATATGGACGCCATACTTTAAAAAAAGAAAGAAATTGGGAGTGATAAGTCAATTGGAACGGCACAAGAAGAAATACCTCTTAATAAGTTCATTAGTTCTCAAAAGAAGTAAGGGAGAAAAAGCCTTACTTTCTATTTCACTCAAAGTTGTCTGATCTAATTGTCTAATCTTATAAGGGTGCTTATTTATAAGCTAAGATAACAATCCTAAAAAGGCACAAATTCTTACTTAGGACAATTTCTTATTTAGGAGGAATTTCTATCTAAGGACAAATTCTTACACAAAAAATAAACTTATGATTTGGAGTGACTATTATTACTTAGTCCTAACTCTTTAAGTACTCTAATGATATTAATAAGACTTGGACTTTCTTTTAGATTTGAATTTGCACTAGTTGAAACTCGGTTGGCCTAAATGTCCTTAATCAACCCATTTAGTTCTTTTTTCATCTTTTTGGCTCTAGCACGCATTATTAGGCCTCTTAGAATGTACAATGGACCTCTTGCATCAATTGAAGCTCTAGCTCGTGTTATTGGGCCTTTTAGAATGTGCAACGGACCTCTTACATCTATTGAAACTCTAGCTCATATTATTGGGTCTTTTGGAATATGCAATGAATCTCTCATATCCATTGAAGCCTTTCACCCATTATCTCTATAGTTCTCATCATTCCCCCTTTCCTTAAAAGGATCTGTCCTTGAATTATCACCTTATTTATACTTGATAATGTAAGGAAAGGTTTGAATGAATTTGATCCACTTGGCATGTCTTTTGTTCAACTCTCCTTGTACAAGTAGCACAGGAACTGCATAATGACTCATGCTTTCCATCACATATCCTTTTAAAATAAGTTCTTCAACCTACCTTTTAAACTCCTTTGTCTCCTTAAGATTACTCTTATATATTGGCCGGTTTAGGGTAGATACACCAGGGATGAAATCAATGTTTAATTCCTCTTATAAGATGCAATCCACTTAGGACATCATCATGGAATACATTTTCAAATTCTTACAATAGAACAACAACAATACTAGGTAAATATAGTTCAAACTTGTTAATGTTAAAATAAGTCTCTTTGTACAAAAGTATAATCATAGGTTGTTTGGCAAAAATTGCTCTTTTGACATCACTTTCTTTTGTATAAAAACTTTCGGTTTTTTTCTCTTTCTCTTGTGTTTTCATGTTCTCTCCTCTCTTTTCTCTTTTTTCAATCTCTCTTTTTTGTTCACTCTCATTTTTAATCCATAATTGATCCTCATAAGCTTGTTAAGGTAATAATGGTACAAGAGTGACAGGTTTTTCATTCATTACAAAGGAATATCGATTCTTGAATCCATCATGCATAACTCGTCTGTCAAACTGTCATGGCCTTCCTAATAGAATATGGCCTGCATGCATAGGTACAACATCACATAAAACTTCATCATAGTACCTTTCAATAGAAAATGACATGAACACTTGCTTATCTACCTTAACTTTACCACTCTCATTTAACCATTAAAACTTATATAGCTTAGGATACTTCATAGTAGGTAAATTCAACTTCTCAACCATAGTTATGCTAGTAACATTAGTGCAACTCTCATCATTAATAATCATACTACATACCTTATCTTTGATGAGACGCCTTATCTAAACAATATTATCTCGTTGTACCTCATTTTCTTCCTTCACTTGCACATTCAATACTTACCTTGTGATGAGAGTAACTACATTAATTGAATACTCCTCTTCATCACTTTCACCCTCTGATGATGGCACAAAATCATGATCTTTATGGTCATAAGCACGTCTTAATTGCCTTTTCGCTTTAAAAGCCTCATATCTTTCGTACCTCTTTTGCAACTCTATTATTATATTAGCTTACTTGTCTATCCTCTCCCTCATATTATCAAATCTAGTATTCATGTGCTTAAATTGTTGTTACATAAGTTTGATCATAAAGGACACATCACTAACTCCTTATCGTGCACTTTTATCTTTGGAAGTCATAGTATTACTTCTGATTTAGAGCCAACCTCTGATATCAACTGATGCGGAAAACCCCAAAAGACATGGCTTAGGAACGCAATGCACACAAGGAATCAAAGAACAACTAGAAAAGCTAAATCAAAGTTTAATAACACAAACCTTAGACCCAAAATTCAAAAGAATCTAAGGTATTAAAGAAGGATATGAACACCACACTCCAGAAAAAGAAAAAAATTAGAAGTGATAAGTCGATTAGAACGCCATAAGAAGAAATATATCTCAATAAGTTCATTAATTCTCAAAAGAACCGAGGGAGAAAAACTCTTACTTTCTATTTCACTCAAAGTTGTCTGATCTAATTGTTTGATCTTACAAAGGTGCCTATTTATAGGCTAAGATAACAATTTTAAAGAGGTACAAATTCCTACTTAGGATAATTCCTTATGTAGGAGGAATTCCTATCTAAAAATAAATTCTTTCACAGAAAATAAACTCTTGATTTAGAGTAATTATTATTACTTAGTCCTAACTCTTTAAGTACTCCAATGATATTAATTAGGCTTGGACTCTCTTTCAAGTTTGAATTCGCACTAGTTGAAGTTTGGTTGGCCTGAATGTCCTTAATAAGCCCATTTAGTTCTTCTTTCATCTTTTTGGCTCTAGGTCGTGTTATTAGATCTCTTGGAATGTACAATGGACCTCTTACATCAATTGAAGTTCTAGCTCATGTTATTAGGCCTTTTAGAATGTGCAATGGACCTCTTGCATCTATTGAAACCCTAGCTCATGTTATTGGGTCTTCTGGAATGTGCAATGGACCTTTTGCATCCATTAAAACCTTCCACAAGTTATCTCTACAGTTCTCATCGGCAAATCTAGTAGTTCTATTGATTAGTAATGTTATTTTACCCAATCACTTTCATTCATAGATATTTTGTTAAAATTATGGATAAATGACTATTTATATGTGTCTTTAAACATACTAGTTTGGCTACTTTAGTGACTATCAAATTATAATTATAATGCACACATATCATTCAAACATTCTAATTTGATCAATTTAATGATCATCATACCACATCAAAATACATGTATATAAATATAAGTAATATCATCTGAAAGTAATTAATTTAAAAGAAATTTAAAAGACGATGTTATGGCTATATAATGGCTAGTAAACATGTATATGTCATTGAAAAATTTCAAAATTTTCCTTTGATTTGTAAATATGCATATTTCTTTTTTTAAATTCCTTATAGCATAGTATGACAAAATGAAAACCCCTTTTTTATTTTATTATTAACTTCATAAAAGTTGATTTGTCATGGAAGCCAATTTAACAATTCTTAGGCAAAATCATAATGGCTGAGAGATTTTCATCATAAAGGCCAAATTAATGATTTCAAAAGCTCTCCTTTAAGATACATAAGGGCCAAGGAAATTGGTTTTTGGCTACCAAATATGAATAATATGAATACAAATCAAACATGAAAAATCTTATTATTTTTCCTTTAAATAAAAAATAATCATAAATCAACTATATATCTTATTATTCATTTATAAAAATATTTAATTGTTGAACCCAAGTTCAAATTCCACTTATTAAATTATTTAAACAAGAATATCATCATTAAATATTAATTTTGAATCTTTAAATTGATTATTTTCATGTAAACAATGTATTAAATAATATACCTAAGTTTGCAAAAGTTAAAGTCATTAATGTAAATAGAAAGTTTACTTTGATCGAATGATTGATTTCTCTCTATTGACTTTTTCTATAATCACAAGCTTTTAGATAGAGTTTTTATATGTGTAAGGAAGAGAAAGGACCAGTAATACATATACACAATCGATATAATTAAAAATACTTAAAAACATAATTTTCAATACATAATTGTATTTATTTTTTAATAAAAATAAATGGATATCTTTTCTTCCAATGGTATTATGATATCATGAGTACACCCAAAAAAGTACCTTTGGGTTAAACTTGGAGAGTAGTAGTTGAATCAAATTGAAATTAAGATGATATCAAGAATTTTCTTATATCAAAAATAAAATACTTAAAAATCTATCTTTTAGAAATGTTGATATATTCATTGTATTTTTTTTTTTGGCTTTATAATTAAGAAGAGATATGGTGAGTTTTTTTCTCACTTTTTCTTTTAATGGTGCTAAAATATGATAAGCAAACTTGAGAAAGTTCAAATAGATTTATGTTCGACTTAAAGAGTAGCGATTGAATGAAAATAAAGTTGAAACAATATTAATAATTCTCTTACTATAAAAGCAAAATAATTAAATGTATAGAAATAGACAAAAACTTAATTTTTAGGAAGTATTCCAAATTAGTTTTTTTTTAGCTCTAAAATTACAAAGGGATAGGGTGAGATTTTTGCTCACTTCTTCTTCTAACATTATTATGATATGATGAGCAGACTTAAGAGAATACAAGTAGATTTGGGTTTAACTTATAAAGTAGCAATTGAATGAAATTGAAATTGAGACCTTATCAAGAACTCTTTTATTATCAAAATAAAATACTTAAATGCATAAAAGTACTTAAAACCTTAAATTTTAAAAAAATTTCCCACTTCAACTTTTTATAACTCTAGAATTAAAGAGGGGTAGGATGAGCTTTTCAATCATATTTTCTTCCAAAGGTGTTATAATATGATGAGTGGATTTAAGAGAGTTCAAGTAAATTTGGATTAGACTTGGGGAATAATAATTGAATGAAATTGAAATAGTGACCTTGTCAAGAACTCTCTTATTATCAAATCAAGATACTTAAATTTATAAAAACACTTTAAAACTTGATTTTTAGAAAGCTTGTCATATTGACTTTTTTTAGCTTTAGAATTAAAGAAGGGTAAGATGAGTTTTTCTCTCACTTTTTTTTTTCAATAATATTATGATATGATGAGTAAACTTAAGAGAGTTCAAGTAAATTTGGATTAGATTTTAGAAGTAGTGGTTGAAAGAAATTGAAATTATAACTCTATCCAAAATTCTCATATAATTAAAACAAAATACTTCAATATCTAAAAATATATAAAAACCTAATTTTTAAGACATGATTAGATTAATTTTTGATAAAATAGATGAATATCTCTTCTTTTGACGATGTTATATAATAAATATACTTAATGGAGTTCAAGAAGATTTGAATTAAATTTATGGAGTAGTAGTTGAATGAAATTAAAATTGAAAATATATTAAGAAGTCTCTTATTACCAAAACAAAATACTTAAAGTATAAAAATATTTAAAACTCTAATTTTTAGGAAGCTTGTCATATTAGCTTTTTTTAAATCTATAATTAAAGAGGGGGAGGGTAAGTTTTTTTCTCTTTTCTTCTAATATGTTATAATATGATGACCAGACCTCAAAGACTTTAAATAGATTTGGGTTAGACTTTGAAAGCAATGGTTTAATGAAATTAAAATTAAGACCTATCAAGAACTCTTTTATTATCAAAATAAAATACTAAAATGTATAAAAATATTCAAAAACTTAATTTTTAGAAAGTTTGTCATATATATATATATATATATATTTATTCTAGAATTAAGGAGAGGTAAGGTAAGCTTTTAGTTAGTTCTTCTTCCAATGTTGTTATTATATAATGAGTAAACTTGAAAGAATTCAAGTAGATTTGAGTTAGACTTAGGAAATAGTGGTTAAATGAAACTAAGATTGAGACCTGGCCAAAAACTTTGCTATTATTTAAAAAAAAAAAGTTCAATGTATAAAAATACTTAAGAATCTAATTTTTGGGAAGCTTTTTACGTTAGTGATTTTTTAGCTCTAAAATTAAAGATAGGTAGAATAAGATTTTCTCTCACTTCTTCCTCTAACAATATTATGATGTGATGAGCAAAGTTGAGAGAGTTCAAGTAAAATTAGATTAAACTTAGGAAGAAATGGTTGATATAAATTGAAATTGAGACCCTATCAATAACTTTTCTATTATTGATACAAAATATTTTAATGTATAAAAATACTCTAAAACTAATTTGTGGAACACAGTTATATTTATTTCTTATACAAATTAATGAGTATCTCATCTTTCAATATTGTTATGATATGATAAGTATATCTAATAGAGTTTACATATATTTGAGTTACACATAAAAAGTAATAATTGAATGAAATTAAAATTTAAACTCTATTAAAAAGTGCATAAAAATACATAAAACCTAATTTTTAGGAAGCTTACCACATCAACTTCTTTTAGCTCTACAATTAAGGCAATAGGTTGAGTTTTTCTCACATCTTCTTCTAAGGCTATAATGATGTAATGAGCATATCTGAATGAGTTCAAGTAGATTGTTGTTAGACTTGAAGAGGAGTGGTTGAATAAAATTAAAATTGAGATCCTATTAAGAACTCTCATGTTATCAAAATAAAATACTTTAATATATAAAAATATTTAAAAACCTAATCTTTAGAACACAGTTATATTTATTTTTTCAAAAAGAAAAATGGGTGTCTCTTCTTCCAACAATATTATGATATGATGAATATATTTGATGGAGTTCAAATAAATTTGGTTTAGACTTTAAAATTTATTATGACACCAAAATGCTTAAATATATATAAATAAACATATAGATCTAAGTAAGCCGTGCGGAACAATCATAATTGAGCGGACTGTCTATGCCCAAAAGTATTTAAGATTCAAATTTCAATTCATAAACAAATAAGAATTTCGTGAATGAAACAATTTTAAAATCCACAAATTATTAGTTATATTCTATGTTAGTTTATTTATAAAGCAACTTAAAAGAAGAAGAATCAAAATCAATCGAAGAGGGGAAAATTAATTTGGAAAAATAATAAAATAATCTTGATAAAGAAAAATTAATTGGAATTGAAGTTGAATCGTAGGAACAAAGCCTTAGGTACACTGAATAATTAAAAAAAATCACAATATACAATAATACATTCTTTTATTCATTATGCAATGCTAATTTTTGATAAAAATTAATTAACCAGATGGATTTCAATTTGATAAAGATTTTTTCTTTTAAAAAAATTTTACTGCTTGCTTGAATATTAGTATTTGAGAGTCAACTAGATTTGGGTGTTAAAGTATGATTATTAGTACTCTAGTTAATATGAGATTCTACGGAGAAATTTAGATATTAAATAAAATACCCAGATATATTCTTAAAATTAAGGCAAAAAGGTCATATAAGGGATTTTACAGTTCAAAAATTGTTGAGAATGATTGGGCCTTTTTCTCGGTTTGGGCAATATAAATGTGTATATTGATTTAAGAATCGAAACGTTAGAGGAATATTGAACTCTCTTCTTCAAATTCTCCTTTTGTTAGTCTGATGTGGAATTTAATGTAATAAATGATAAATAATTTGTATGTTGATTAGATTAACCAAGGTTATTCATAAATGTGTGAATTCCAAGTGGATTTTTCCACTAATGATATCAAAAATAGTTAAAGATCTTTAGAATCAATTATTGAGAAACCATAATGGCCATCAAATATAAAATTTGGATTTGATCGAGTCGTAACCCTAGAGCTCACTTATGGTTTAATTCCTTCTCTTCAATTCAACTGAATAAAAAACAAAAGAAAAAAAAAGGAAACCATAATGGTTGATAAAATCCTTTTGTTTTTTATATTACTGATTACTAATAAACATTCATGATGAACATTATCAAAAGTCAGCGTTATTTTCTTCCCTCTTTCAAACTTGATGGCTGTAGCGGTTTGCTCATTACTGTATAAATTGGTTAACAATCTTTTTTTTTTTTTTCTAGAAAATATATGATAAAAAAGCTGAACGTTGGCAATTACATACGTAGGAATCTTGTTTCCTTCCTCCGTCGATGATTGGCTATGCACTGCAATTTCTTCACCTTTAATTCCTAAAAATGGTTGAAATTCTTCACAGCTGAAAGAGTACATATTGGAGTAAAATTAGAAGAATTTGTTGAAATAAGGGTCTGCCATTATATATTTCAAGAAAGAGGAACTGCCAAAAAATGGACCCAAAAAAAGGAAAAAAAAAAACAAAGAAAAAGAAATGGCCAAAGAGCAGCATTAGACTAGCCAAAATGCTTCCCAGCATGAGGTTGCCTGAAATTAATACGAGATCCGTGGAAAGAATGGCGTCCTAACGCCTCTAAATCTGTTTAACTACGCTATTAGATTTTTGTTGGAAATTGTTTAGCTTCTTTTTGTTTTATTTTTGATTTTTCATGTCTACTATCAACAACCACATTTTTTCAATAATATTTGTAATGATAACTATATATAAAGATAAAATGTAAATCGAGAATGAGAAGAGAGAAAGGGGACGAAAATGCGAGAGAAGGGGGCTGCCTTGGCTCTCGCAGTGGTATAGAAAGGAGGGGTTCCTTCGGCTGCTGGGGATTTTGTTTTCGGTTTAGGACCCTTGGCCAGTATGCACTCTCTAACGTGCACAGGTTCTGCTTGTAGTAAGGTTGTTGTTATTGATGATTAGAAGGGTGCCTATGTTGCTTGTGTGCAGGGGGAGACACCTTTTTGACCCAGTAGTAACAGTTTTGATAGCTTCCCAGTTTTATGTAGGAGTCGGGTTTTGTTCCCAGGATTAGAGATGTTATCTTCAGCAGTTTCTTGTACATATTACCTTTTGGGTGTCCCTATTTATGGATTCCATGAATAAAAAACTCGTTGCTTTCAAATAACCAAAAATATATTAAATTCGAGTGACTTATGAGTACAGAGGGAAAAATAACATAGGTTAATTTGAAAATTTCTGTTAGTAAAGAATTAAAACAATTATATCTCTATTCAATTTTAAATTTATAAATAAATAAAAATGATAAAAAAAATCATATACCTAATTTAATTTAAATTTAAAATTTAAAATTTTATTATTGTTGTTGTTATTATTATTAAAAAAAATATGGTTAAACTATAAATTATACTACCAAATAATAATTCATTTTTTTCTTATAAAATTTTATACCTCTCTATCAAAATCAAAACTTGAAAGACAATAACCTATATGTCAGCCTCATTCCACCCCATAATTATGTTGGTTGTGATCAAATTAACCGGCTTCTAAACATGCACTAGATCAGTCCATGTATCTTGGTTTTTACAATAACTTTAGAAGCTTTTCATTGTGAAACAAATGTTATACAGCTTCATGGTAATAGTATATACCATATATGAAAACGAGAACAATCATTCGACATTTTGGAACATGGTATAAATTGTAGGACATAATAATATGGAGATACTCACTCTTGAAGATTTTCGAATTATACTACGAATTGATCAGCAGGAAACTCCTCTGATCTGACAGTCTATGCAACATCAAATGTGGGAGCGACACCTAAATCCGCAGCCCAAGAACCCCAAGCTTTGAATGTCAATGGATTATTGCCATTTTGTTAACCCTTGAAGCCCTAAAAGCTAAACCACTGACTGATCACAGCCGAACTCCTATGATCTCGCGATCTATATGCAAACCCACATGTACGAGTGATACTTGCTTTGAGTGCCCCAAGAATCAACAGCTTTGAGAATCAATAGATTTTCGTGTGTTTGGTATTTCTTTGATAATGGCTACGTAAAGGTTCATCATCTAAGTATAATTAGGGGCTCTGCACTTTTAATCAGTGGGGTAAATTTTATATGTGTAAGTAACCAAAAAGAAATTAAAAATAAAAAACATATGAATCGTTTTCTTTACATTCAAAAGACATTAGAATTTGTTTTTCAATTTTTTATATCCTAAAAACTTTTGTATAATTTTCATATTTTCAATACCTTAAAGTTGGACATTGAATAACTCAATAAGACTACAAAAGCATATAGACAATGACTCTTGGGATTATTGTATTTCCTTATTGACTTGAATTTTCATTGTGATTTTAATGGATTGAGATTTCTTATACTTTGTGTTTCATACAATGTTTTTAAGCTATAATAAAAACCAATTTCTTTATAGGCAAAAGAAATCAACATTAATTAAAACAAAAATGTGAGGGACAAAGAAGAATTAATGTGTGTGTTCAAAAACAATTTAGAATGAGGGAAAATTCGTTAGGTCTTTGTAATAAATATTAAAAAAAATTAAGTAGGGGCAAATAACCCAATAAAATTAACATGGTGGGACCATAATTCATAATCATTTGATAACATCAACACACTGTGTTTAGGTCAACGTAACTAAGTGGGCACCATAAAATTAACAAGGCACCACTTGCATGTCTTTTGGGGCATCTTTCAACTATTGTTTCTTCTTTTTTTCTTTTTTCTTTTTTCTTTTTTCTTTTTTTTTCTTTTCTTTTATCCCTTCTTGTTTACTTATTTCGGACTCATGTACCAAACTTGATGTTGTGAAACACAAGCGATCTTACAACGCTTCTTTTGATTTTAAAAGAAGGAAAACTTGATTGATTGGGAGAATACATTAATAGTTGTTGGGAAAATGATGCGGCGAACCCATTCCCAATCCCATCAAACACGTCCTAAAAATGAATCGTGCATGTGTCACTTGCTGGCAACTATCCAATTCAAAGCCTTTTTTTTTTTTCGGAGTTTGCTCTTGCGGGGATCGTTAATATGAGATTTAATTTTACATGAAACAATATATTGAACGCTACATATAGTTATCAAAAGAATAAATATATCTATATAGAATAAAGCTAATAAGGATTTCATTGTTAAAAAAAATGGTGTTCTTATACACTTTCATGCTCTTTTACATAAAAAGTTGAATCCTCATATCTTTAATAATCTATTAAGTATTTAAGAAAAACCAATAATACATTCCAAAGTTAAAAATATGAAAAAAAATTATTAAATGAGTTAATTAAGAATATTTAAATCACTCAAATAACAAGTGATATAAATTCAAACTTAAAAAAATACAATAATTTTATTTATATGATTGAAAATACTTAATAAGTTAGGGTTAAAGTAGAAAAATCATCTTTAAGTAAGAGTTTGTTATAAAATAAAAAATTTACTCTTAAATAAAAATTTATTATAAAGTAGAAAATTCACTCCTAAGTAAAAATTTGTTATAAGGTAAGAAATCTTATTTTAAGTAGTAATTTTTTATAAAATAGAAATTTGTTATAAAATAGTAGTATTGTTATATTTTAAGAATATATCATTATTTTTACTTTTAGGGTTGGGATTGTTATTTCAATTTATAAATAGATTTGATTTTATTATTAAAAAATATAAATTATTAGTTAAAAAAAGTAAGAATTTTCACTTTTTGTTCTTTATTAAACCTTACAAACTTGTTAAGATTATTATCTTGTAATATTTAAACTCGACTTATTACTTCTAAATCCCTTCTTTTTGGAATGTGTCGTCTATAACTTTTTTTTATACCTTTAATTCGTATTTTATTAAATATTGAGTATAAATTTATACCTTAAATTCATATTTTTTTTAGTATTAAATCTAAATTTATACCTAAAATTCATATTTTTTTGAACATTGGTTAAAGTTTTACTTTTATTAAATCTAATTTAACTTTCTTGGAGTTTGAATTTCTTATTTTACTTATGAGTTTTATTATACCCTTTAGAGTTCACATTAGTTGATATTAGAGTTTTAAGGTCTAATTTAGGTTTGTTTTTTTAAATTTGAATTTTTCTCTTGTTCTTCTCCTTAGTTGCTTTTTATAACTTTTTGTTCTTTAAATCTACTAAACCTTAATTTATTTTTGCTTGTCTTTAAATTCATGCAAAAAAAAAAGAAAGAAAAAACAAAAAAAGTACACTTTAGAGTAATAGTTTAATGGTTTGATCAAATTAGCCATAATAACAATCTAGTCCTCTAACTACTACTTTCTCAATTTATTTTTTTATTTTATTGTCTAAATACTTGTTTCCTTTGAGTTTATTTTCTTAAATTTATTTTTCTTGACATTTATTTTCTATTTTCTAATTTCTTATTTTCCATTAGATCAATTATGTCCTATTTATTTTATTTTATGAGTTCATTTACTTAAGATTAATCTTCTTGATTTAGTTTGTTTAATTCTTTAAAGAGCTAAAAAATGGAAGTTAATAGTGATAAAGGAATAAGTGTGAGCACATTATAAGCAAATTTAATAAATATAAGTAAACATAGGGGCTGAGTAACAATAATTGAGTGAAACACATAAAAGAGTGTGAGTGAGGTTATTTTCAACGTTTTTGGTGCAAGTTAGTAACATGACTTTAAAAGACAAGGGAGTGAGTAAAGAAGGCAAGAAGGATGATTTGTTCATATTCCAAGCTATAAAACAACAATTTGAATGCATGAATGTTGTGTTTGGTGAGATGAGAGATCAAATGGAGAAGTAAGATGCTATTATAACTAATTTGCAATGGGGACAAACACGAAAATCTCCTAATGTATGAAGGCAAGAGAGGCGTAATCATCATGATGACTACGATGATGATGGAGATAATGATAACGATTTTGATGATTTAACTACTTTGGTCAAAATCGTCAATAATATAAATGGTTAGAGAGATTTTAGAAGGCAAGACACTTATGGTCATTATTTAGGTAGTATTAAAATGAAAAATTCCTCCGTTCAAAGAGAAAAACGATCTTGAAACCTCTCTAAAATGGGAGAAGAAATTGGAGTTGATTTTTTATTATCATAACTACTATAAAATGAAAAAGGTGAAACTTACTATCATTGAATTTACTAATTATGTTATTATTTGGTGGGATTAATTTGTTTTGACTAGGAGAAAGAATTGCAGGAGGCTTATTGATACATGAGAGGAGATAAAAGCTATTATAAATAATAGGTTCATCCTTAATCATTATTATAAAGATTTATACCAAAGGCTACAAGGACTCACTCAAGACACCATAAATATAAAGGACTACCACAAATAGATAGAGATTGTTATGATTTGGGCTAATATGGAGGAAGATAAAGAAATAATCATGGTTTAGTTCTTGTAAGAATTGAGACATCGCTAATATAGTTGAATTGCAGCATTATATAGAGTTAGAAGACATGATGCACATGGTAATGAAAGTTAAAAACCAACTTAAATGGAAAGGTTTTAGATGGTTTTGATAAAATTTGAGTTCCACTTCATCTTAGAAGCCTAATTAGAGCAAAAGGGAGGAGAGGTTTGATTACAAGCCCAAGGCTTAATATTACAGAAGTAGGGAAGTGAGTTTTAATCAAGAGAAAGGGTAATTTTAATCTTAACTTAGTAAAAATAAAGATATTAAATGTTTTAAATGTTTAAGAAAAAGACATATTGCATCTTAGTGTCTAAATAAGTATAAAATGATGTTACATGGTAATAGTGATATTGAGACGAAAAGTGAGTCTGATGATAATTCCATGTCGCCATTGAAGGATGTTAGTGATGGAATCCAAATGAAGGAGACGTGTTAGTGGTTAAACAAACATTAATGCACTAGTTAAAAAAGATGATGAAGTATAAAGAGATAATATTTTCCATACATGGTACCACATCAAAAATAAGGTATGGAGCATGATCATTAATGGTAGTAGCTATACAATGTAGTTAGCATTGATTTGATTGAAAAGCTTAATTTACCTACCATAAAGTATCATAAAACATATAAACTTCAATGGTTGAATAATTGTAAGTAGGTTAAGGTAAATAAGTAGGTATTAATATCGTTTACTATTAAGAAATATACTAATGAGATCTTATATGATGTAGTATCTATACATAGTAGACATATTTTGTTGGGAAGATCATAATAATATGATTGGTGAGTAATATACGATAAGTTTAAGAATATGTACTTGTTTGTAATATATGATAAACTTGTTACTCTTGTACTTGTGACATGTCAATTAAGGGTTAAAAACGAAAATGAGAGAAAAATAGGAATTGAGGTCGAAAGAAGGAAAAAGGAACATAAAGGAGAGAAAAAAAGATGAAACTAAGAGAAAAGAAGGAAGAGGACAAGAAAGAAAAATTGAGAGTTTGTATGCAAAAAAGAGTGATGTTAAGAGTGCTTTCTATTCAAAATAACTTATGATTGTACTTTTATACAAAAAAGCTTATTTTAGCACTAACAAACTTAACTCCTCTTTGCCTAATGTAAGTTCTCTTTTATAGGAATTTGGTGATATTTTTCCAAAAGAACCAAGTGGTATGCCACCTTTAAAGGGAATAAAACATCGTATTATCTTCATTACATGCCATAAAATTGATAATGCAACTAATATGGTAGAATTGTTCTTCAGAGAGGTAGTACGCTTGCATGACATGCCTCAAAAAATTATTTCAAATCGGAATATAAAGTTCTTGAACTATTTTTAAAAGATTTTATGAGGTAAGTTAGGTATTAAATTATTATTCTCAACTACCTACCATCTACAAACAGATAAGCAAACTAAGGTAGTTAATGAAACTCTTTCTTTTTTTTTTGTGTGTTATTATTCACATAAATTTGAAAACGTGAAAAGATTATTTGTCTTATATAGAGTTTACATATAATAGGAGTATTCATTCTACTATTAGTTACTCTCTATTTAAAATTGTCTATGGTTTTAATCTTTTCACTCCTTTGAATTTGATGCCTTTACCTATTGATGTGTATGCTAACTTAGATGGTGAACACAAGGATAAAATGGTGAAGAAGTTGCATGAAAAAGTGGAACAATAAATTGCATAACGAACTAAGCATTATGCACCTATGCCAACAAAGGGTAAAAAAAGGTGATATTTGAACTTAATGATTGGGTTTGGGTGGAAAGGTCCACAACTTAAAGACATTCAAAACTATAGCTTAGAAGGGATGGTCCATTTCAAGTGGTGGCATGAATTAATGATAATACTTATAAGTGGGACTTTCTTAATAAGTACAATGTAAGTGCAACATTTAATATTACTAATCCTTCTCCTTTTGATACAAGTGATGATTCAAGATGAATCTTTTTGAGTAAAGAGGGAATGATGAGATTCATAAAGGTGTCGATGTGTGGAGGAATTCTAAGAATCCATTAAGCATTTGAGAAGGGTCAATTGTACGTTTTAGAGTTAAAAAGATAAAAAAAAAAAAAAAAGCACTAAATGAACAAATCAAGGATATTTGAGCCAACTAAATAACAAATGATATGGATTTAAACTTAAAAAATGACCATTGTTTCATTAATATGATTGAAGTGCTTAATGAATTGGGGTTAAAGTATGAAATCCACTCCTAAGTAAAAGTTTGTTATAAAATAAAAGTTTATAATAAAATAAAAGTGTTTTGTATATTTTAGAAATATATCATTGTCTTTACCTTTAAGGTTAAGGTGGTTATTTCAATTTATAGATAGATTTGATTTCATTGTTAAAAGATATAAATCAATGGTTTAAAAAAGTAAGAATTTTCTCTTTTAATTCTTTATTGAATTTTGCAAACTTATTAAAATTATTATCTTATGGTGTTCAAACGCAACTTATCACTCACAAATTTCTTCATTCTAAAGTGTGGTGTCCATATCTTTCTTTATACCTTTGGTTCGTGTTCCTTTGAACATTGGGTCTAAGTTTTACTTTTGTTAAACCTAATTTAACTTTTTTAAAATTTTGAATTCATTATTTTACTTGTGAGTTTTATTGTACTCTTTAGGGTTCATATTAATAGTATAAATAAACCTTAGTACTCTAATCTTTTTTTTAGGGTAAATCATAATTGACATTTAAGTTTAAGGAATAATTATATTTCTCATAATGCTTTTTTGAAATTACAATAGAAAATATATTGTAGTTTAAAATATGGTAACAAAATACATAATCTTTTAAGTTATTAGTAGTGAAAATTAGTTTTAATAACAAAAATATTATTATAAATAGCCAAACAAACAAAAATTCCCTCTCATTTAATGAAGACAATTTGTAACATGTCGAGTGGCCAAAGGAAGGCAATGTATAGCCTAAAAAATATAACCTTTAGCTATACCATTATAAATCATTAAAAAGAACTTCAACATAACAAAAGCTTCCTTTTTTCTTTCTACTTATCATCTTTTTTTCCTTTTTGCTGCCCTCTTCTTTGTGAACTAACAAGAATGTCTTTATAAAGCACATACTTTATGCACTTTGAAGGCCTAAAATTCAAAAATATGCAAATCAAATCATGTAATAAAAGAGTATTAGTGAAAGTATCTAAGTTGGAAGGGAATAAGATTAAACTATATTATTGCAGCCAAAAAAGAAATTATAGTGCAAGTTTCCTAGGTTAATGCCTATCCATGACAAGGAATATGAAAATCCTAAAGTAGCAAATGGACAACATATTATAGCTATTATGAGGAAAAATCTAATGGAGCTAAAAGCTATAATTGTTGAAGTGCAAACAATAAGAGGAGAGTTTTGAAAGTTATTTATTAAGTTACACAACATAAAAATGACATTTAATGTTATGGAGATGATTGTCATTTATTGCACAATGATATTACATGTCCTAGTAGTTATAGCAATTTGTTATCATTAGTCAAACCAAGGGAATTAAGCAATGAACCAAATAAATGGAGATTCATCTCCAAACCCAATCAAGTAATGGAAAATGCAAGAATTGAAGGTAGAGGAAAAGGACACAAACTAATTAATTGAACAAGAAGAAAAACAGAAGTAGTTAGGTGTTAATTGGGAAAATTTTTACACATCTAACATACCCTTCTTTATCCCTTATCTTGTCTAAATATACATGGTTTGGTTGGTTATTGTTGAAATTATCCTTAAGGTGGCCCACATGATTAAAGATAAATACAAAATATTTATTTCTAAAGGTGATAATTAAAAGATAATTACCTAATTAACATAATCCTTAAAGATTAATTTGAGTTTAAATTAGCTACAACCACTTACCTTTATAAAATGAAGTTGGATAAAGATTAATGACTAACATGGTCCCTAACCTAGCTTATAAAAGAGAAGCTTGTAAACCATCCATGTAAACTTTTGAAAAACATCATGCTATAGGCTAAAAGGCTTAATACCAAAAAATCTTCACTTTTGTAATTATAGGTTTATATTTGTTGATTAATATGACTAAAGGTATATCTTCTGTTGAATTAATTAGGGCTCACTATTGAATTATATTCTTATATTTGGTATCGAAGCCTATACTTCAATCATGTTGATTATAAAATTGTTTTATTTGCCATAAAGAATATTTTTGTGTATATTTTTCCTTTTAATGAATATTAACCCTCATGGAATTAGGGTTTCTTATAAAACATGATATTACTAGTTGAATTAATTTTCATCATCACACATACACGCTTCAGTTCTATGTTTTTTTCATATGGTATGAGACAACTAAGATAAAAAATCAACAAATACTAGACATTTGGTTTTTAGATGAGTTATTGAAAATCATAGTTACATCCTACTTAGAAAGAAACCCAAATGATTAGATGGCTTATGGCAAATTATTTTGTTTTAATTGTCCAATAATATACTTTGATAAAAGGGGCTGACATTGTTTGTTTTTTTTTTCCCCTTTTCTAATTTTCATTTTATGTCTCTTAATATATATATATATATATATATGGATATGGCAAGTTTGGTTTGCCTAGATAATGAACATATGATTTTCTTTCATTTAACTCCCAACTTATTACAATTCAAGTTTTGTTTGGGACTTTTTTGTGTCAGGTTATGTGTATAATGCTTGTCATAAATTTTGTTTAGATAATATTGCCAAAGTGGACATGTTATGTCATACATTTTATGATATTAATATAATTGCCCACTTGTTTTATGTTTCAGAAATTCTTTATATGCAAAATATTTATGCACAATTTCAAATACAAAAGTCCATGCATATATTATTTTAAAATTTAGCAAGTGTATATGATATTTTGGTCTTATATACGTCATTATAAGAAATATTATGATGATTTAAGAGTAATCATAACATTTTAAATTATTATGATATTAGTGTTTTACAAAGAAATCACATAAAGATGTAGTCAATAGATTATATATGATACATAAGAGTAGTAATTAATTCTTTAAAATAAATTACTTAGTCCTACAAGAAGGGATTTATTTTAATGAATTAATTAGAATAAGTTGTTGAATTAGACATTAAAATTAATTTTTCCTATGCCTATAAGTATGGCAATTATATGTTTTAATGTTTGATTCATTAGTCCTATTATAGGGTATGTATATATATATATATATATATATATATATATTTAATGCATATAGCAACCTTTACCCACATAAAGGTTTGAATTTATATTTATAATGGTTCATTATTCTCATGGCATTAATATATGTATGTTTCTTGGTAAATGCAATTGTTTATATTGCTTATTATAATGATCTTACTCATATTTTAATGTTATCTATTGATAATTTTGTGGACTAGAAAGAAAATGTTCGTTTGACTTTAAGGTGCATGGATATTAAATTAGCCTTCCGTATAGACCAACCACTTGTTCCTATGGAATCAAGTACACCAATTGATAGAGCTACTTATGATAAGTGGGAGCAATCCAATCATAAAAGCATAATGATCATTAAGCCTCAAATCAATAAAAGCATTAAGGGCTCTATTCTTAATAAAGATAAATCCAAAGATTTCATGAAAGCTATTGAAGAATAATTTGTGAAATCAGATAAACCATTGGCTAGCAACTTAATGAATAAACTTTGAAGAAAGAATTTTGATAATTCTAAAGGTATGCATAAACACATTATAGAGATGAGGGACATTACTACTCAACATAAGTCCCTAGAGGTTGATATATCTAATACCCTTTTAGTACACTTTATCCTGAAGCCTTTTCCTTCTGTATATATGTCTTTCAAGATATCACACATAGGAAAAATGATCAATTAATGAGCTTTTAACCATATGTGTTCAAAAGAGGAAAGAATAAAGCACAAGAATCTAGAAAGTACTCATTTTGTGACTAAAAAGAAGGAAAAAGGCAAACAAAGTAAAGGTAATTCATATTGGAAGAAAGTATAAATGTGCCAATGAAGAAAATTGGCAATAAAAGTGCATGCTTTTTTTGCAGGAAACATGAACATGGGAAAAAAGCTTGCCTTAGTATGAGGCACAACTAAAAAAGAAAAGTACTCTTATATCTTTAATGTGTTATCAATCTTTTTTGTTAATGCTATAAGTAATATATGGTAGATTAATTCAAGTACTACAATCCATGATGCCAATACTATACAAGGCTTTCTAGAGCTAAGGAAGCAGAAAGAAAATAAGGAAGGCATCTATTTGAGAAATTGGATACTTTCTTATGTTAAGGCTGTAGGGACTTATCATTTAGTTTTAACACCTAGATTTATTTTAGATCTTTAAAACACTTGTTATGTTCCATCATTTTTTAGGAATTTACTTTATATTTCCAAATTAACTTGTTTTAATTATTAGTTTATTTTTAAGAACAACAATTTTGGTATTTTGCAAAATAAAATTATTACTGGTTCTAAATATCTAGTTGATGGTTTATAGAAATCTGATTTAAACCCCACTCAAGAATGTAATACTACATTGCATGACGATATTGATACAAAGATATGTATTATTAACGAACAATCTTCTCTATTATGGCATAAAAGATTAGGCCACATCTCTCAAAAAAGAATAAAAAGGCTTGTAAATGATGGAATTTTAACAACTCCTAACTTTACAAATTATGGTACTTATGTGGATTGTATAAAAAGTAAGCAAACCAAAAAGAATACTAAAGGTGCCAAAAGAAGTTCAAGTATTCTTAAAATTTTATACATAGACATCTGTGGACCATTTTTCACTTTTTGTCTTAATGGTCAAAAATATTTTATCTCATTCATTAATGACCATACAAGATTTATGTATCTCTACTTATTGTTTGATAAAGCTAAAACATGTGGTGCTTTCAAACATATAAGGTTAAAGTAGAGAAACAAAAGGATAAAAGGATCAAAATTGTAAGATCTAATAAGGGTAGAAAGTATCATGTGAGGTACATAGAAATAGGATAACTGAAAGGTCCATTTACTAAGTTTCTTGAAGATGAGGCTATTATTACACAATATACTACTCCAAGTACACCTAAAAAAAATGGTGTAGTTAAAAGAAGGAACCATACACTTATGGGTATGGTAAGAAGCATAATCAATAATTCTAGTTTACCATTAAGTTTATAAAGTGAATTTTTAAAAATTGTAGTATATGTCTTTAATAAGGTTCCATCAAAGGTTGTTCCTAAAAAACCTTTTGAAATATAAAATAGGTGGAACCTAAGTCTATGACATATGCATGTATAAGGTTATCCTAATACAATAGGGGTTTACAATTCTTAATTAAAGAAACTAAATTTAAGGATAACTAGTGGATTATTTATAAGCTACATATTGAACTCCAATGGAATTATATTTTATTATCCTTTAAATACACCTAAAATTGTTAAAGTTAGGAATGCAAAATTTCTAGAGGATTTTGAGTTTGATAAGGTGAGTTTTTTTTTGAAATGTGTAGTTTGAGGAAAGTAAAGATTTTATTAAAGTTCGTATAAACTCTAAAGGTTTAATTGTTCAAGAAGATTCATATATAATATTAAAGAACAAAAAATTGAAAATCAAGTGCCTAATATGATATAGGCAAATGTGGAACCTATGGTACATGAACCATATAATAAAAATCCACAAAATGAAGGGCTTTAAAGATCCTTAAGACTAAAGAGATTTATAATTCCTGACAACTATCTTGTATACCTATAAAAGATTGATATCAATCATAATTTCACAAGCCATGAATAGTGAAAAGTCTGAATTGTGGTACAATGTCATGAAGGAAGAAATGAAATTTATGATGACTAATCAAATTTAGGACCTTATTGAATTACCAAAAAGAGCTACAACTATTAGCTACAAATGGGTTTATAAAACCAAAAGGGACACTTTTGACAATATTGAGAGATATAAAATTAGGCTTATGGCTAAAAGTTTTACTCAAAAGGAAGGCATTGACTACTATGAAACCTTCTTTCTAATTTTAAAGAAGGATTTTATCAAAGTTATCATGGTTTAATAGCTAATTTTGATTCAAAGTTACATTAAATGGATATGAAAACTACTTTCTTTAATAAAGATCTTAAGGAAGAGGTATACATAAGTCAATTTAAAGGTTTCACTACTTATAAAAAGAGTCACCTGGTATACAGGTTTAAAAAATCCATATATGAGCTCAAGCAAGCCTTCTGACAGTGGTATATAATATTCCATAATATCATAGTCTCATAGGGTTTTATAGAAAATATTATGGATCAATGTATATGTCTTAAGGTCAAAGGGAGTAAATACATTATTTTAACCCTATATATGGATGATATTTTACATGCATACAATAACTTGGAATTGCTAGATAAGACAAAAGAATTTCTCTCTCAAAACTTTAAAATGAAGGATATGTTTAAAGTTTCTTATGTCATTGGCATAGAAATTAATAGAGATAGATCCTAATGGATGTAAGACTATCTCAGAAGGCCTATATTGAAAAGATTTTAGAGAGATTCAAGACAAAAAATTGTTCTTTCACTATAGCATCTATAGTGAAAGAAACAAATTCAGTCTTACATAATTTCCTCATAATGACTTGGAGCAAGATGAAATGAACGCATATTATATACATCAACAATTTGTAGCCTTATGTATGCATTGGCCTAACATTGCATTTGCAGTAGGAATATTAGGGAGGTACCAAACTAATTCTGGGCAAGAACATTAGAAAGCTACCAAAAGAGTTATAAGGTAACTATAAAGAATTAAGAAATATAAGCTTACATACAAACACACTGATGCTTTAGAGGTGGTCTAGTATCCAAATACTTATTTTACTGGTTGTGTTGATAGTGGAAAGTCTAGTACTAGATACATTTTTATATTTGTTGAAAGTGATGTATCTTGGAGAAGCATCAAGCAAACTATTATTACTTCTTTTACTATGGAATTAG
The DNA here is from genome assembly GCA_020883675.1 of Bruguiera gymnorhiza. Taxonomy (NCBI): domain Eukaryota; kingdom Viridiplantae; phylum Streptophyta; class Magnoliopsida; order Malpighiales; family Rhizophoraceae; genus Bruguiera; species Bruguiera gymnorhiza. The sequence goes on from JAIRCJ010000030.1 coordinate 246,126, forward strand.
AATTCATTGTGTGCCATTAGATTATTACATAGGCTTTATGGTTAAAGAACTTTATCATATGATTGCAAATTATGAATTTTATTTCTAAACCATTACAAATACACTATGATAATTCGACTGTAATGTTCTTTTCCAAGAATAATAAAAATGGAAGCCAAAACAAGTATATCAATATAAAGTATATAGTTGTTAGAAATGATGTTAAAAAGCAAGCAATTATAATAAATCATATCAATATTCAACTTATGGTTATTGATCCTATGACTAAATGGTTATCGGTTAAATCATATAAGGATCATATTGAGTATATGGTACTTATTAGCTTTACTTAAGTTTTTTGTGTTTTTTGATGATTTAGCATTTTGGAGACCTTTTGGTTATTTGCAAATAAAATTTTATTTTGTGCACATAAAAATTGTTTTCATAAAGTTTATTGAGGATCTTAATAAAATGAGACCTAAAGTTTTTCTATTTAATAAAGTTTTATCTCAATAAAGTGTTTGATTAAAAGTTTACTAGTATTATGGTACATGGAAGGAAATGTTTTAAAAAGTTTTGCATAACTGCTATGATTCATGTATAGAAATTTCTAATTAAACAAAATTTAGTTTTAGACTAGCTTGTATGGGTGATATAAGTGATGACAATTGTTAAGGGTATCACCTATTTGGAATTGTATGGGTCAAGTGGAAGAATGTTGAAATTATCCTTAAAGTGGCCCATATGATTAAAGATAAATACACAATATTTATTTCTTAAGATGATAATTAAAAAATAATTACCAATTATCATAATTGTTAAAGGTTAGCTAGTTTAAGTTTAAATATGTTACAACCACTTACCTTAATGAAAGGAAGTTAGATAAGGATTAATGACTGACATGGTCCCTAGCCTGGTCTATGAAAGAAAAGCTTGTGAACCATTAACATATGCTTTTGAAAACATTAGGTTATAGGCTATAAGGCTTAGTCAGTACCATAAAATCTATACTTTTGTAATTGTAGGTTGATATTTATTGATCAATATGACTTATGTTATGTCTTCTACTAAATTTAATTAAGGCTCACTATTAATTTATATTCTTACAGTTATATCTAAAAATTGAATTACAACTACTCCAAAATTTGAACTATACATGCTCTAAAAACTAAAAGTTAACTTACATTACAACTACTATAATGTTCATGACCCTTTATATGTCCTATTCAATAAGTCTTTGCATCATAATATTTAATATGTTAAGAATCAAATAAAAGGAAATGCAAACTAAGATTGTACCATGAAGACCAATTGGAAATCTATGAAACAAGAAGTTGTGATTATGGAGTATATGATTTTTATGGTGTTGCATCTTGTGGTGCTCCATCTTATTCTATTGCTCCTTCCTAAGTTGTTCCTTCTTGTGATGCTCCTTCCTTTGTTGTTCCTTTTAATGCTTATTTCTTTGCTTGCATTTATGTAAAATGAGCACAAAATGTAAAAGGAAGATAATAGAAACTAAAATTTTCTTAAATGTCATACTTTTTTTTTTTTTCTAAATTGACCCTTTTCTTGGATGTAAAGGTTGTTGCGCTTATGATTGTTGTCCCTTTTATTTTCTTTCTAGGCATAAGAGTTATATGGTAATGACAAGTATTAATTTGTAAAATATAAAGGTATAAAGTTATCGTGGGGTAAATTATGGAATTAGGGTCAAACTTTGTATAGTTGAAGATCTCTTTTTCTTTAGCTTATCCTCTCCCTTCTATCTTATTCTACTTCTCTTTGGTCTACTAAATTTTCTCTTTTTCTTTAGTGGTTATGACTCTTTTTCTTCTTTTATGCAATCCAAATTGATTTTATAAAAAGTATGAATAATCTTATTTGTGTATAGCTAATACATCCTCACATCGAAATATTTATCATAGTAGTTCTCCAAACTTCCTCTTGTATAATTAATATAACAAGTTATATACTTGTTAAGAATTCTAAAACCACTCACTCCCTTTAACTCTATGCTTTTTTGCTAAGGTTGACTAATTATCCATCACTTAGAACTCTTCATTGCTGGTTAAGATTAACTTTAAGTACCTTGCAAAACTAAATAGTTTTTGCCAACCTTTGTTTTATCTTGGGTGTCATTTTTCCCTCCCTAGTTGATACTTTAGAATACCTTTTATGTATCCTAATTATTACTTTGATTTTAATATTCTCCAGAAGAGAAAGTGTGGGCTTATCCTAAATTTTTCCATCGAATAATTAAAAGATTTATTCACATTATTAATGGTAAGGTCACTTTTAACATTAATGTAAAATAATCATTTAAACAACTAGTTAGCTGGAATTATCAACCATTTCACTACTTCTTTATTAAGAAAAGATTTGCCTATTTTTGTCATGGTCTTAATGTGATTAATGTAACAGTATGATTTATATACCTTCCAAAACAATTATTTTAAGTTAAATTGGATCATATTGTTTTAAAGTTTTCATGTGTTGTTCCCACAAACTTGTATAGGTTGTAATTGTTGTCAACCAGGGTTAAGTGTGCAAGAGAGTAAAGTCAGATGAAAAGGCAGTAAAGTCACATGGAATGGCAAGAAAGTAAATCTGCCGCGTAAAGGCAAGAACGTAAATCCGCTATGTAAGCCCTATTAGGGTTTTATGGAAGAGAGTATATAAAGGCCTTGGAAGACAAAACTAGGGCAGAAGGCCAACACAATTGAATAAACAGCAACCCTACAGCAACCGGCCAAAAAGAAGAGAGAGCAGAACGGCAAGAGATCAGAAACAACACCACCAGGACAGCAAACCAGAAACGTCACCACCGAGAGAGCAAACCAGAACGTGCGACCTCCTACAAGCAAACCAGAAACGCCTCCTGCAAGCAAACCACAAACACATCCTGCAACCAAATCAGAAACGCACAACCAGCAAGAGGAGAAATAAGAAACAGACCACCCGAAAGAGAAGACAGCAGACCAGAAGCGTAAGGCAGGCCGAAAGACGTGAACCAGAAAAATCAATAGCGTGAGGTAGGCCAAGAGACGTGAAACGGCAAACCAGAAGCATGGGTGTATGTCAGGAGACGGCATGAAACCAGAACGTGCAATGGCGTGACAAACCAGAAACGTGAGGACAGGCCGTGAAACAGTAAGACCGTGAAATAGGAGACGGGTGAGACGGTGAAAGTAGGAGCTGTGTGAGACAACCTAGAGAAGGAATTTGGCGAAGCATCGGAAAGAACTCAACGTATTTCCAGATTTCTTCAAGAGAGGTTAGAGAGCGTTACGGTGAACTTTTAAGCGGCAGTAGAGTAGCCTTTTAATTCAACAGAGGCAAGGCAAGCTAAAAGAAAGGTAGACACAGTAAGTGACACTCTTTGTATTATACTTGCTTAGTAATTGCAATAGTAAAAGGAGCAGAAGATTAAGACATCCATTGTAACTAGAATTCTCAAGTATAGTGGATAGTTTCGGTAAGGGAGAGTCCCTACCACCGTGGATGTACGTCACGTTGACGGAACCATGTAAATCTCGTGTGTCCTTAATTTGCTTTATGTTATGTGTTTTGAATTGAGTTGTGAACACAGCTAAAGTATCAGCCAACCCATAACCTAACGAAGACCTAAACAAGAACATCCGAATTGTCTATTAGGCAAGGTGTCTGAAAGGTGACTTTGTGGATTATTGTGATTAGTAGGTAGCAATAGATCTACCTTAGTTGAATCTGAGAAAGAGTTCGCTTTTAAGAAGAGATTGAAGTTGTTCACTTTCCTGCGAATTGCGAATTGTGGTGATACTGATTCACCCCCCCTCTCAGTATCACAAACTAGTAGATCCTAAGGTGAAGTTGGGAACTTCATCGTGTAAGTGTCTAGCACACTTTTAAACATAGTATCAAGGAAATGATGCTCAACATCATTAGTAATTCCCTAATAGTAAGTACAATTCAACAATCAATATTATTTCCAAGTAGAAAATATAATTTATACAAATAAGAAATGTAAAAGTAAGTAGACTATGCCATTTTTCTATCTTACATAAATATTTATGGCTTCTCTTCCATAGTATTACTAATGCAATCATATAATAGTCCTATAAATCAGTTTTAACTCTCATCACATTCTTTCTTAACCATAACATAGATAATAAGAAACATGCCTTTATTGTCATTAATTGAAATTGTTACCACCAATGCTCTACTATATGGGCCTTTGAGATGACAACCATCTAAGCTAATGAAAGGTTTGCATCCTTCTATGAGGCCATTAATGAATGCATTTAAATTAATGAAAATTCTTTGGAACATAGGTGATGTGTTATTTGGATCATTTTCAGGTTTAAAATTGAATTTCACTATTAAGCTTAGATTACTTTCCTTAAGTATTTCGACAGATTTGGTAACTTTTTAAAAGAGTTAATATATGATCCTTCAATCAATTTCATGAGCTTTCTTTTTCCCCCACAAAACTTCATGAAATTTAGTTTTACACTATAAGGTTCCTTTAATACTTTATACATCAACTTTATACTTATATCAGTATCAATTTTAAGATATGACAGCAAAACCTTAGCAATTCAATTTCATGTGGCTCTTTTTACTTTCTTAACTCTTATATAATTATGTAGGCCTTCCAATTTCTTTATCATAAATGTACTCCCTTGATATAGTTTAGAAGTCCAAATGTAAAATTTACATATTTCATCATGACACATAGCACCAATTGCCTCTTTCTGGTTTTTGTAAACTTTCAATTGAAACCCTCTCATATGACATACTCTCACAACATATCTTTAAAATGATACACATTATTGGATAATTAATTCTTAACTAATTTCACTCTTGTCCCTATTTCATATCTAAATGGAATTCCATTGATCCCAAAAAATGGATCAATCTTCTTTATGTTTATTTTTTTCTCCTCCCCCATCCTTTTTAATAATAACTTCACCAACAAAAGCACTTAAATCTACTTCATCATTTCTATTACAGCCCTCTGCAATGTCAATACCGTTTCCATAAATAACACATCTACCTATAATCCTATCTAGCATTTGATCTTGAAATTTTTATTCATTAACCACATATTTCAATCAATCATCATCATCATTAGATGTAGTAAACCCATACTTTTCATTAAACACTTTAAAGTTTAAGTCATTGCCATCAATGTCATCTTCTAAATCAACCTCATCATCCTTAACATATGTAGACTACTTTGTATTCTTCTTATTCCTCTTAGCAATTACATTCTTAATAATAGGCTACCTTGTATTCTTTTTCTTCAATTCTTTTTGTTTTTGTTTTTTTTTCTCTACAACTACTTTAGATGTTAAAGTACTATAAGTTACTTTAAAAGGACTTACTTTAGCGATAACAATTCTTAGAGAAGCTTCACTATGAACGACACTTTTTGGAATTAGTGTAATAACAATACAACCTGTATTATTAGAAACTAATTTAAGTGTTGCATTACTAGCAAGTACTTTAAAGAAAGGTTTAAATACAAGTTTCTTTGGATAATACAATTTAACTCACCTCATTTGATCTACTAGCTAAGCACTTAAATCTAAGACTCTTTTGTGCCATCTATCTACATTAACCCTACTTATTAACAATTTCAAAAGGCATAAACTTATCAATATCAAGAAGATAAAAGAAATTATCATCACTTTGCTTAACACTTCCTCTAGTGTCAATTCTTGAAGTATCTTTTGGTTTGAAAATTACATTAAGTATCTTGAATAACAATAATTTAACTCTTGAATCAACTTTGAGGTGAAAATGGATAGTCTCAATATTCTCTTTATCAATGACCCTCAACAAGTCCACATCACCTTATGTATCCATGCCACCCTTGATTGTCAATGTCAAGTACTTATCTTTAAGGTTAAAGAGCAACTTGCATATTCTTATCAAATTGATGAATGTGGCAGAGTCTATTTGGTATGTCTTCTCTTCCTTATCCCCTTAATGGATCACTAATGCTTTCATTATTGCCCTTAATAATAACGTAGGTGTAAACAACCAAAACAAATAAAAATTTTATTAAAACACTCGAACAATATAATTCAAAAAATTCCAAATAGTTAATTGATAAAATCCCTAACAAATTCTAGTGATAACACAAAAGTAGTTGAAAAAAAATAAATAACAAACCTCACTATAATTAATTGACAAGAACTCATATACTTTGCATCCCAAGCAAAATCCACGAATAAAAAAAAGAAATGAAAAAAATAATAAAGATATTAGACAAACCCTAACTTAGCCAAATACAAATACATAAAATAAATAAATAAATAATGTATAGACAACCAGGTTACCTACAATTTCTAAAATTTTGAAAATATCTCACATAGAAAGAAGACAACATAAATTAATCAAAAATTAAATTGACAAAAGAGAGTTCAGCGATGTGAGAGCGAGTTACATTCATTGCGAGAAGGAGGCTAAGGTTGCGTTTGCTATGCTGCCATCTTTCGTTTATATATGATGATATTAACATCCTTTTACAATTTTCGTTCAGTTTGAATAATGAGAATTGGCTGTGAAATGTTTTCAGAAATAGTTAATATATAAATTTATTAGAAATTTTGTCTATTTTAAAAAATATATTATTAATTTTTAAAAATAATAATTTAATAATTTTAAATTTTTTTAAAAACTTTAATCAACTATTAATCTAAACTTATATCAATGTTTAGATATACTAAACTAAAAAACATGAAATGACATCACTTAAGATCAAAAGTGATTGAAATAAAGCTAAATTTATTTTAAGCTTAACAATAATTATCCATTAAATTTATATCTTATAATTTGAACAAAATTAAGTAAATAATAAGTTAATTTTGATGAAAATTTTAATAAAAAATTAAACCAAAAAGTTAAGTAAACAATTGGCTTAGAAGTTAATTTTTCTCTGCCTTTTTCTTTTATTTTCTTTTTCTATTTTTTAACCTACGATCAGTTTATTGGAACACCCAAAAAAGAAAAAAAGAAAAAACAAAGAAAGAAAGAACAGTAAAACAATACCGTTCAACCTTCTACCAATGTCAAACAAGTTGCCATTGGTTTCAGTTGGTCCGGCGAGAGAGGCGGCTGATGTTGACCGATTGCATCGACAGTAGAAAACGGCGGGGGAGAGGACAACAATTCCTTGGGTACGAGTTTTGCCTGGCGAAGCCACTCAGTGTAGGTGGTGGCGCGCGGAAGAAGAAACGGTGGGGTGGCGACATCAAAGTACAGAAATGGCGTGTCATTGTCGAAGACGGACAGATAATCGAAATTTTTTTAATTTACTCCAATAATTCAATATTTTGTGTAGAGTTTTTCTCTTTGGGAAATCATTGCAATCAAAGTAAACTTATAAAATGGAGTTTTTATAAAATACATGATTGGAAGGTAAAATTCTAAAAAACTACTTTATTCTAGAAGGAATTTAGTTTTACTTTTTAAAAATACTCTATGCATTTTTAAAAAACAAAATTGATAAATTTTTATTTTTTAATTAACTTTGATTGCACTATTTTCTACATATAAACACAAGGGATGTATACAATTCTGAGAGGTGAAAGTCTAAATTACGGGTCACTCTCGATGCAGTATCTCATTCCTTTCCCCTGTTTCTGTGACAGGAACCCTACAAGGATTTGGCACTTGCCGGTGAACAATTGAGTTGCTTCACACACACCCCCCAAATGCAAAACGTAGGTCAGGAATCTCAAAGACCGGAGCACCAGAGTTGTCGTGGCCCAAAAATGAAAAATTTAACTGCTTTTGTAACCTGCAGCCGAAAAAATGGGCACCTAGAAACAATAGATGCTCCAGAACACCTTGCAAACCCACACTGTTTTCGCCGTGTCAGCTTGCTTTGCTGCTGCCACATTAGCCCTTTCCTGTAGACACGCTCATGAATCAATAGCCTCCAGATAAAATAATTCCAATGAGAACATTTTTAGCAGCCAGTTTATATATATATATATATATATATATACACATACACTTTCCAACAGAACACAAGCAGCAAGCTTAATGCAATGCATGTGCATGACCAACACGCAGACTTATGTTCCTTTAACACAACCGTTTCAACAATTCCGCTAGATTCCCACCAATGCTCCGTTAAGCCACAATTTCTCCCAAATATGTGGAATAAAGTGGTTGAAATACAGAATTCCCTGCAACTTGGCAGTAAGAAAAAGTGATGCAGCTAAGAAGAGTAGGAGAAATTAGGAGATTATGTAAATTTTGGTTGATTCCTTGGTTAGGAGTAATATCATTGTCACCTAGAATCTTAACTAGAAGCTTTTAGTTTAAACTATTCCGAGTTGGCTTTGGTCTTTTAACTTGAGGGTACTTGTCCAAAGGTGGGAATGGCGTTTTAGCCTCAAGTCCATAAAAATATGTTTAGATGTATTGTTGTGAGTTTAATCAATGATAAATTATTTTTACTTTACTTTCTCCTCCTCCCTCTCTCTTCATCTCTCTCATTCTTTTGCCTTTGTATTCTGACTGCTAGAGTAAACCCGTGTACAATTCAACTGCTTAAAATGGGCTGTAGGCTTCTCCAAATCAATCCCAATTTCTCAATTCCGCATGTAGACAGACCCATTGTCTGTTGTGCAGCACCAAGAAATGTACAGTAAATCATCAGAATCACGCCAGATGTTATATTACAATCAACTTTTGGGTGACAAACTATTCTGATTTCTACAGATGCTAGGTGAATGCACTTGCAGTAACACACAAAAATCACCAATTATCCAGACCATCTACTGAAGTATGGAAGAACTTTAAATTTCAAGTCACAATGAACATTCATCCCGAATTGCAAAATCAGGAGGCAACAAACCTGCTCAAGCAAAAGGCTGCCTCGGATTCTTTCAGTTGTTCTTGTATGGTGATATTTCTTTGCAGAAGAGATTGCTTCTCCACATCCATGTCAATCCCTGCAGCAGAAAGCATCTCCTAAACTGCCTAAACATGTTCTTCGGCTGACACTCAAGCCATACTGAAGTTCGTTACCAGTCTGCGGCTGACACGTGAAAAGATGACCTCAGTTGAGAGCTTTTCTGTCTGAAAACAATGCCTATGGTTTCTAGAAGGTCAGTTCTTGTCCCACCACTTGCGACAATTGGCAATCAGCATTGAGGAATAATAATTATAAATAACGCAGGACTATTGCCAAGAGCTATGAATTCAAAGTTCCACTATAATTCATTTTTAGGAGAATTTAGATCCTCAAAGAAAAATGGCAAATCAACACCATCCAGATTCATTTATCCCTATTAGATGTGTCAACGCTACAGCCCAGAACTAAACAGGAAGCAAATTACGCTAGGTCCAATGGATCCTCAAATGCAAACAGGATTGAAGTGTCTGTTATAGCATAAGAAGCAACATAACTAATACAGATATGCCCATAATAATGAGGTTATCACCATATTTCAAACACAACTAAGTTAACAGGTTAAGGCCAGACCTGAGAAGATTTTGTCTTGCCCCTCTCCATACTTTCTGGCAAATTCCTCCAATCAACTGATCTATAAGTACTCTCTACTGTTGATGTTAGCAATGCCTCATTTCCCACTGATATGCTTTTAAATGAAAAGACCTGTGAGGAAAGAAGATGCTCAATTATCCCTGGTGCAGTCTCCACCTTGAACCTGTTAAAGTGCTTGGCCAGCTCATGGTCTGGTGACTTCTGGAACTCCACCGTATCTCAACCTATTGCCACTTTGAGACTGCCATCCCACTATTTCTCCCCAATAAAATAGTCTTAAAGGATGTAGTTGCATTTTAAAAGCATCTGGAGGTGGTACTTCCTTGCCCATGAAACTGCTATTTGAGGATTTAATTTCTCTCATATTACAACTAAGGTACAGGATGTCAATAAGTGTGGTTTCTGAGCCTTCAGGGCATAGAAATAGGGACCCTAAAGGTAATGGGACCCTAAATGTAGTGGGACCCTAAAGGTAGGGACTTAACAACATTTGCAACCATACCAACAACTAATATAATGGTAGGTGGTTCAGCGACCAAAATAGAGACCTTCAACCAGTTCACAAAATAAACACTTGAATGTCTGGATCCATCCCCCCAGTCTGGAACAATGGAATCCTTTGGATTCAGGTGTGATGTCCAGAGATTTCTCAACCAGTATAAAACAAGTATGGAGAGATTTAATATAAAGCAACTTTTCCACACCTAAATTTAGCAGATTTTGAACAGTTTCAAAATTTAGATTACTAAGGCTAATTAATAATGCGGTTTATAAGAGTCTACACAGCACCCTGGAATGATCTGCTTAAAAGCTTCTCTTGGATGAGTGCTAGCGGGATGTACCTGATACAGTCCAATGTCAGCAAATGCTCTTTCTCATCAAGTTCCTGCAAATGGACACAGACTTCTCTATATAATTACAAAGTCTAACACTCACAGCAATTCAAGTTGGACTATGGACTAATGTAAAATTATTAGGAAGTATGTTCATTATCTCGGTGACAACATAGGAGAGCTTTTTGATGCCCAAAACCACACATACTCTCTCGGAAAGATCTGGGTGAACAAACTTTAGCTTGAAAGTACCAATATTTTTAACCCACTGGGAACTGTAGGCATCAATATATACACATGATTTTGCATATATAAGTCTGCAGCCATCATCTGGGACAATTATATTCAATGACCAGCTGTCTTCATCAGATATATTCACTTCAATGATCATATCACAGAGAAAATACAAAATTTCCATCACAGCACGGAGTTCATTTGGATTTAGATGCTTATAATCACAAGCATTCCAGAGATTTGATAAAATGTCCCCTGCAGCAGCAGCTAACAAAGTTTCTTGGAGTCCTAACTCCTTGAGAATTTTCACAAAAGGGTGGGTAAAGTGTAGGAAGTTCAAATGCAAATGGGGAAAGGTTAATTGTCAGACTCATAAAAAGAGCACTCGCAGTCACAAATTGTTTTCCATTTGCGGCAGGCAAAAATGCCACCTTCTGCAACTCTTCTATATCTGCATATTCCCAAAATGGGGCAGAAAAAGATACAGTAAAATAATACAATTAATCTCATGGAAAGGCAACTGGAACTCTTGATGTGAGACCATCACTAAGTCAATCGAGAAAACTTACCAACAAGCGAATAGCAATGCAACTAATATCAAAATGCATGATCTATCATTGGAAGGCAGCAAAACCCAAATAAACCACAGATGTATCATGCTCAACAGTATTCAACGCATAGTGGGTTGACCAACAATGAAGTGAATGAAAGATGGATGACCAAAAAAGTGTGAGGGGCAACAAATCAACCAGGGAGGGAGAGAAATGGAGAATGAGAGAGAGAGAAATTTTGCAATTAACATAAAACAAATACCAATATCAGCCATGATCAGAGATGTAGGTATGCATTTTTCTTTTTCTCCTGTTTTTTTAGTGGCTGAATAGAACAAGTTCAAGTCATTTAGCCCGTTGAATTACTGGGTCTAACGATAATGCACATGCTTGCACTAGTCAACAAACACACACATGCTGACAAAATTTTTCTGATAAGATAAATGCTTATGAAAAAAGCAGGAAATCAAATTGTGGAAGAAACAAGGTGGGCTGCTAACCTGAAGAAGTTAGAGAACCCCAAACCTTGTGCAGGTACTTCAATACTTCACAAGAAGCTTCATCGACCGTCATCATGCCCGTTGCACTTGGCCACGGAGCAAGAGTGTCTTCACCATTTCGTCCAATCATCTAAATTACATCTTTGTCCGCCAAATACATACAGTCTTGACACCCGTGGACAAACGCACAAGAAAATAGAAAATTGTCACCTTCAAATGCTTCAAAATTCTAGGAAAAGCTGGAGGAATCTGAAGATGGAGTGCTCCCCAAGGGTATTCAGGTGGAATAACATTTGGTCTAGAGATTATGAGAGAATAGCTCCAAGCCAAAGGCCAATTCTTCAGAAGAAGAACATCACTGTAGAAGGTAAGCATTCTCTTCCTAGTAACTCTCTTCCTAGTAACACCTGGAAATCCTTGTTTAGCAGATACACAAGCGATCTTGCCGAGCAGATTACAGAAGTCAATGCCATAGAGAACAGCAGAGTTTGAAAAGTTAGCTTCAACTACAGACCCACCTAATGACCACAATTCAGTAGAAGCTTCATCATGAAAGTGAGTTGAGTCTGTCTCCAAATCAATCAAATCCCTATAAGATTTCATGATTCCCATGCAAAGAAACTCAACCTTTTCGGCACAAGTATTATATCTGCTTCAGCCGTAGCATGAAGGCCTGATCGCCTCAAAATGTGAAGCCTTCTATGTACTAAACCTTTCTCTAGGAAATTACTACCTCTCGTCAGCAAAATCAGAAGTTAACAAAGCGTCTAGGTCCTAAATCAACCCCTAAAAAAAAAGAGTAAATTGAATTTATTCAGTCTAAAGGTTTAACTTATTATAATTTTAAAACTTAATAATAAAATAATTAATAACTAATAAATAATAAAGTATATCAGAAAATAAACAAATAATGAAACAAGTAACCTGAAAATCAAAAGTAAAAAAATAAAAAAATAAAAATATATATAATAATCTATAATAATTTAATTTAAAATAAAAATTATATAAATATAATTTATAATAATTAGAATCAAAATAAAAAATTATGAATACTCATTAAAATTCATTTTTTGAAAATTTAATTTCGATAACTCTTTTTTATAAGATAAAAATAATCATTTATATTAATTTATTTTTATGTAAATTACAATAAAAGTTACGTAAAATTTTCATAATAATAAATAATTTTTCATATATTAAGAAACTCACTTTGTATTATTTTTTTACTTGAAATACTCTTTTTTTAATAATTTCAATCTAAGTACTTTTACTTTCTACCATCTTAATTCTTCACCTTAAAGTTCTTGATCACTCTTATGATCATTTGTCTTTTTTTTACTAAATATTTATAATAAATAATTCTTTTTTATCTCTCACCTTAATTACAAGAGTTTTACAAAATTTTTTATAAACAAATACAACAAACTCATTATTAAAAATTGATTTTTTTCATAAAAAAATAATTTTTAAAATGAAAAACTTTTTCTACAAGATATTGATCAATTATAATACTTATATTGATCAATTATGTCAAAATTTTTATAACTTTTTCAAACTTTTTATATTTTTAGCTTATTAAATCTCATTTATCAATTGACCACAACTATTAGTTAGGTCGATCAACTTAAAATTTTTGCAACTTTTATAAAGTTGAAATTTTCAAATACAATCACAACAATTGGTTAAGTTAACCAATTTGAAATTCTTGTAACTTTTTTCTTCTTTTAACTTCTTTGATATTTAGTTAACTATAAGTATTAGTTTGATTGACTAACCCAAATTCTCTACTTCTTTTCTCTTTACAACTTTTTTTTAATGTCTAGTCAACCATAAGCAATGGTCTATTAGATCGATCTAAATTTTCTTTTTCTTTTCAACTTTTCTTCTCTTTTCTATTGGCTAACTAATTAATATCATAGGCTGACTAATTCAAATTCTCTATTTCTTCTCTCTATTTGATCAATATTAAAGGTTGAACAATCCTAAATTTTTGCTAACTTTGAATTTTTGATATTCTTTTTATCTTTCTTCATGATTAATCAAAATCTCATTTAATAACTTTTTATAAATTGAAATTTAACAAAGAATAAGAATTTTTTTTACTATTATTAGGTCAAATTAAATTTGAATTTCAAATACCTTTTCATAATATACATAAATCAAATAAATATTATTTAAATAAAAATAATACATATCTAACAAATAATCATATCAGTTAAGAATAAGGAACACATCAAAATCTAAAATAATAAGTATAATACATGATCTCACTAATTTTAGTAATCTCCCTGTTAATTATAGCAATCCCACTCTTGGTCTTAACAATGTCGCATTTTAAATGATAACACCTACAATTGATTAATAGGTAAAAGATGATTAAGAAAAAAAATACAATAACTCCCCCTAAATGTATAGTCTTTCCCTTGCTAATGCAAACAAAATAAGAAAACAATAATTAATCAAATAAGACTAAATATTAATGATTATACAAGAAAAAGCAAGATATAGTATCAAAGCAAACATTAAAGAATCATAAATGACAAAGCAAATAATAAACATAAGTAATAAAGTAACAAATTAAGATATTGTCATTTAATAGTAAAAAGTTCAAAGGTTTGATGGGGGAATGAATGGGTGAAATCAAATCTAATGTTCAAAACAATGTGAACAATGGATTAAAGTCTTATCAATCATTTATCTTTCTCTCCCTTTGAAATCATCCAAATAAACTTAAGCAACCTTTAGAATTAGGATTTCATTACTTCCTCTTCTTAGAGCTCCCTTCGAATGAACATTCTTTCTTCAATAATCCATGGATATAGGCAAAGCTTTCTATTATTTCCTTCATAAGATCATACAGCTTAACTAAATTTTCAACTTCAAAATCATTGGCTAACCCATAACTAATGGATTGTAAATAAACTTGCATCATGTGCTTCCAACGGATATAACCATAATGATTCAAACTTGGAGGTATATTTATAGGATATCCTAATGGTATTGATAAGCAGGGATGTTGGTAGTAGTGATAAAGATCTATTAGTGATAGTGTGTACTCAACAATCACTTTTGCATAAGGGTTAAGGTCGTTGGTGGCACTATAAGAAAGGGAGGAACAACAATGATACTACATGTCCTTGTGGAAATTGAAATTGATTTCTTTATGTTCAATTTCTCTTTCTTTAAAGACGATGCAAATTTTGATGTCACAGATGATTAGATTGAGAAATTGATTCTTTTAGAGGTCAATGGCATTCTAATTTAATGATCTAAGGTTTGGGTTTTAAAAAGGAAAATGGATTTTGAAAAAAGAGATTTTCAAAACTGAAAAGCAAAAACTCTAGGGGCAATTTTAAACATGACATTAGTTGACTAGAGTAAGTTATTGATTAGTCACTTACATCTGTTAACCCTTATTTTTGGTTCAATCGATCAATCCCATTTGGATAAAGAAGATTGATTTTCACATTGTAAGTATAATATATCTAAACCATGATGTAACATATGTATTAAACATGTAAACACATAAAATCATGCCACAAAATATATAAAAGCATATCAAATCACAACAATTACATAATTAAGAGATCAATCTGACTTAATCATGTCCAATTTCTCTTTAATGGCCATGAACTTACTTCACTTAAGAGTTTAGTAAAAATATTAGTTAATTGATTTTCAATGTTCACAAACTGTAAGGACACCTCTCCCAAATGGTATCTTAGGTCAATGTATTTGGTATAAGCATAATATATAGGTTTATTGTCATATTGATTGCACTTATATCATCACATTTGATAGATACATAGCATTAATGTAACCTAAAGTCCTCTAAGGTTTACCTCAACTATAGAAAGAGTAACTAAACCTTGTTTTATACTTCACCATAAGATTAAGGCTTGACCAAGGAACTGACATACATCAGAAGCACTCTTCCTCTCAATTTTATCCATTGCAAAGTTTGAATCAAAGTTACCCACTAAGTCTAAAGTTGATCCCTTAAGATACTAAAGTTCTAAACTCATGGTTACTCTCACATACCTTAGTGCTCTCTTTAGGGCAACAAGGTGTGACTCCCTTGTACTAAATTAAAATTTTGCATATAAGTAAATAACAAACATTAAGTTTGATCTACTAGCAATAAGATAGAGAAGACTATCAATCATACCTCTATAATACTTTTCATCCACAATCTTACTATTTACATCATTATCCAACTTTGTGGAAGTGGTTATTAAAGTGCCATAAGGTTTAGAATCATCCATACTAGACTTCTTTAATAGGTCCTTTTGCATACTTAGCTTAGTTGACGAAGATTCCATCCCTTTCTTGCTTGATTAAAGTTTAAAGAAGAAGTTCAATTCTCCATCAAACTCATTTCAAATTTTGTTTCCATATCTCTGGCAAACTCCTTGCATAATGACTCATTAGTAGTATCAAATATCAATAATCAATATAAATTTGAACAATCAACCAATCCTTACCTATGAATTTAGTAAAAAATAGTAGTTTTAATTATACCTTTAATGTAGCTCTTGTTAACTAAGAAAGAACTTAATTTTTCATACTAAACTCTTGATGCTTACTTTAATGCATGCAAAGCTTTTGTAAACTTATAAACATGGTCAGAGAATTCTTTACTTTTAAAGTCAAGATGTTTATCGACATGAACTTCTTCTATGATGTAACTATTAAGGAATGCATTCTTTACATCAATTTAGTATAACTTGAAATTCTTATGTGATGCAAATATAAGTAATTTCCTAATAACCTTTAGCCTAATAACAAAGGCGAAGGTCTCATCAAAATTAATGCCTTTTTTTTTTTAATTATAGCCTTTGATAACTAACCTTTCTTTGTTTTTTACAATTTAACCAATTTCATCAAGTTTGTTTTTAAAAACCCACTTAATTCTTATAATAAAATGATCACTAAATCTTAGTACCAAAGTCTGAATCTTATTTTCTCAAACTAGTTAAGTTTATCCTCTATTGCAGGACCCAAGACTATGTGCTGGTTTAATTTATGGAACAATTGTTATAGTGTTAATATTCTTATATGCATACTAAGTTCTTAGGGAACTAAAAAGGTTATTAATAGTTTGATCCTAAAATGCCTTTCCAACATGCTTTCATTATCTTGGAACTTATTGAACAACACTATCAAGATTGTCATTCTTTAAAATATTGAACTCATTTACTTAAAGTTGTTCACTTTGCTTCATTTGATCATCACTAAAATGTTATTAATTCCTTGATGATTCATTTACCTTATCTAGGCTCTTGTTTCTACCTATAAGGTCATTTAACTCTTCCTTTTTAGGTGCGAAGGGTTTAGTTTCATCAAATGTAACATGCATAAACTCCTCTATAATAAGAAACTGCTTGTTGAACACCCTGTATGCCTTATTACTAAAAAAGTATCCTAAAAAGATACCTTCATCTATCTTAGAATCAAACTTTTCTAAGTTATCTTTCATATTTAAAATATAACACTTACAACCAAAGACTCACAAGAAGTTTATTATGAGTTTTCTCTCGTTCCACAACTCATAGAAGGTTTTTACAAGAGTTAAATGAATAAAAACTCTATTGTACAAATAGTAAGCAATATGGATTATTTCTACTTAAAAGTATTAAGGAAGGTCATACTCATTTAACATGGTTCTAAGCATCTCTTGTAAAGTTTTATTCTGTTGTTTAGCTATTATATTTTATTGTAGAGTTCTTAGAGTTAAAAAGTTATGAAAGATATCTTAAGAATTGTAAAAATTCTCAAAGCTTTCATTCTTAAACTCACAACCATGATCACTTTTAATTGAAGTGGCACAATACCCCTTTTTCATTTTAGACTTACTTATAAAACCACTCAAAGGTCTTTAAGTGCTTGTCCTTGTAAGTTAAGAATGCAACTCATGCAAATCTATTATAATCATTTACAATGATATATACACATAACATATTACTTAAAGATGAAATGTAAGTATGACCAAATAAGTCCAAATGTAATAACTATAAGGGTTTAGAAGTCAATAATACATGTTTGCTTTTAAAGGAGCTTTAACTTTATTTACCCATTTGGTATGTATCACACATCTTGTCCTTCTTGAATTTCACCTTTGGAAGACCTTTTACAAGGTTATGTTGGTTGAGTTTTGATAGTTGTTTCATACTTACATGACCTTAACTTTAATGTCACATTCACGATTCTTCACTAATGGAGACATAGCACTTAACATTTTAGTTAGTCAAAGTGTATAAAGGATCTTTTGTTTTAGAATAAGCAATACAACAACCATTTTGGTCAAATGATACCTTCTAACCACTATCACACAATTAACTAATACTTAATAAATTAAACTTAAGTCTCTTGACAAGTGAGACATTACCAATCATTGGGAATTTTCTCTTACTTATCTAAATAATGTCAATAATCTTACCTTTCATGTTGTCTTCAAACGTTACTATTTCACCATCAAATTTCTTAAGAGAAATGAAATTTTTGGAATTCCCTATCATGTGTCTAAAATAGCCACTATCTAGATACTATTCATCTTTCTCCATATTACTCTTAAGACATATCTGTAAACAATTTATCTAAAATTAGATACCAAATTTCTTTTGTTTTCTTAAGCGCTACCTTTAGTGCCTTCATCACCTATATAAGAATAACTATTTAAGTTCCATCTCAAATTGTACAAATATTGCATGTGATCATACACATCATAGAAATAACATCTAACATGATCTTTAGCATGATATTTATATTTATAAGTATCATATCTATTATGATTATGCCAACTTTCATAAAAATGTACATGTCTACGAAATGTTATAAGTTTTTTATGTGTGCCTTGTATATATATATGTATACTTGTGTGATACTTTTTTACCATGATATGATGCATGAGCATTCTTATATGATGTGCTACTAGATGCTTATGCACATATGTGAGTAAAAGATAACTTGCTTTGAGAAGTTTTAAGTTGATATGCATAAGACATATAACCCAAACTATTCTTCTCATCTTGAGGCCTCTGAAAGTCAAATAGTATGTTTAATTTGTTTTTACTTTTAGCAAACCTAAAAGAGTTATTTAGAGTTTAAAAACTTATTTCTTAAAATGAATATTATTATCAAAGAGTTTAATGAGTCTTTTTTTATTATAGACATTGTCTAACTCATTATTTTTCTTAATAAGTAACTTGACCTTATCCTTTAGAAAGACATTCTCAAGTTATAAAGAAGCAATCTCACTCTTCAAGGATTCAACTTCATAAAGATATTCTCAACATAAAGACTCTTATTTTTGACAATTATATCCTTGAGTTTCTTATTTGTATAATCTAAAACATTATATAATTCACCAATCTAAAACTCATTATCATTAAGGATATCGTAATCAAATTTTATCTCATCTTTTATAATCATGAATGCCAAGTTTACTCCAATATTATTATAATCACTTTTTAAGTCATTTAGGTCATTTTAATTAACTTTGAGGGTTTTATTTACTAGTTTCATATCCTTCTTCTTATTTACTAACTTCCTATCCTTTTTCTTATTTACTAACTTTGAGGACTATAACAAATGATCATATTCTTATCTCAATTGCTCTTAAAAGTTCTCTTGTCATTTTGTTTCTTCTTTCTTAAAAGATGTGTGATCCTCTTGGACAGCATTACAAGATTCTCTTTATCTTCTTGATTATATTAATCACTCTTATCATTATCATCACTTTCCTTAGAAGAAGAGGTTTTAAAAGTAATTTCTTTCTTTTTTTTTTAGCAAATTTCTTGGTAAAAGTCATCTTATAGGTTAACAGAAATTCTATTAACTCACCCAAGTCTAAGGTACTTAAGTCTTTAGATTCAATGATTGTGATTACCTCGAAGTTCTAAAATTCTTGATGTAATCTTAATCTCTTTTTTAGAAGATCACTTATTAATCTCATTCCTGAAGTTATTAAGTGGATTAATGATGTTCATAAACTTTATAAACATCTTTATAATTATCTTATCACTCCTCATCTCAAAGAGTTTATATTCATGCATAGGCAAGTTGATCTCGGTGTCCTTTACTTATGTTGTACCCTTATGAATGACTTTGAATTTTTCTTATATCTCTTTTGTTGTCTTATGGTTATTGTTATTAAGATACCAAAAACATAATATCTTACTCCTATTTATTCAACAATAAATAATGTGAGTGAGGGTAAAACTCACGATAAGTGCAATCAATTCACTACTAATTAACTAAAAATTAAACACATTAATGTGATTGGGATAGAAGTTAAAGTTTAATTCTAAAACAAACCAATTAATTAAAATAAACTATAGAAAGATCAAATACTAAAAGTTTAATTTTAAGTTTATTTTCAATTATAATATTCAATGATTTCAATCCTTATAACATTACCTTAATTCTAATAAAACTATTAACCCAAAATAACAAGTTATGTTATCCAAATTTTGCCTTAGATATTCACTAAATAAAATGAGCACTTTACTTAAACTCTTACTATTATACCCTCAGAATAAGCTCTCTAGTATAATATATTGGCAACCTTTAGAACTAGAAAAATAGGTTAATATAAGTAATAATCACATAAGTTTAGATTGTTTAATCTATGTTGAGTTATTCATAACAATAAGATCAAAACTTACCCATAATCCATTATTATTATTTGCTACATAGTAATTAAGAAGAAGATAAAAACTAATCATTATTCTTAATTCTAACAATTAATATTCATTTAATTGATTCAACAGATCAAATCAAATTAATTGAACAAATAATCATTTAATAATTAAATTAGAATAACCCAAAAAATCTTTAAAAAAAATAGATAACAACATATTAAAACAATCTATACAATTGAAATACCAAAAATTTTGAAATCTTCTAAAACTGTTGAAGAGGCTAATTACATATGCTTAAAAAAAATTCTTTTTAGAATAATTGTTTGATTCTCTCACCATCTCCCTTTCTGCTCCCAAAAGATGGTTATTTATATCCTAAAGGATGTACATAATAGCCACTAGTAAGCCCTAAAGAATTAGGGTTTCCTTAATCTTTCAAAAATTTTATATTAGTTTTCAAGTTGGTTTTAGACTAGATACAATTTGAATTAAGGTCTAAATTCTTCATGAAAGTTATAATCCTTCTCTTTAGCTTTCTAGTGCATCAAGTATAAGGATTGAAGAAAGAGATTAAAGAAGAAAAAAAAAAGAAGAGGAACAAAGAGATCTTACTGATCAAAAGACAATGACTCAGTTAAAGCATGGCCTTTAACGAACAAAAGTGAGTTTAATTCAAAGGGTTAATAAACTTTAAAACTAAAAGAGAGAAGGAGGAGTAGAATGCAATTTAGGGAGATTAAGAATGGAAAAAGAAGAAGAGAACCTAGAACAAGAGACTTGAGAATGGAAAAAAAAAAAAAACAAAAATGAGGGTTTTGATGTACAATTTCTCAACGGATGCTAAATCATTATGTAAAATGACTTTTGCTTGTTTATATTAAATTCAAGAGATTTTTTTTTTGTTGACAAACACAAAATTTACATTGACCCTGATTTTTCAATATATTAAACATTGAAAAGTTTGGAAAACATTTTTCAAGAAAATATTTACAAACAAACAAACGGACCCTCCCTTAGTAAAATCTTAAATAACCTATACTATAACAGGTGATCAACTTGTTAGGAGTACTAATTTGATGGAAAATGGGCTTTATGTGATCACAAATGAGGACATGTTAGGTAAATACATTAAGATGATTGAATATAAATTTGTGCACTAGCATTAGTAACAATAAATGTACAAATCTGTACAAGTATTGTTGTTTATTCTGGTCAATTATGTCTTTTTATGCTTACAACTAAAATTGATAAAGTTTGCATGCACCTAAAAAACAAAGGTAAAGGTCTCAATGTATGACTTCTCAATGGATGTTGGATTGCTATGTAAAATGACCTTTGCTTATTTACATTAAATTAATGAGATTTTCTCATTGGCTAACATAAAGTTTATATTGACCCTGATTTTCCATTGTGCCAAACATTGAAATTCTTGGAAGAAAACTATTTATAAGGCATTTATCCCTTTCCATTCATTCAAACAATGGTTAGATTTCTCCACCATTTAGCCTTTAAGCACAAAGAAATAATTTTAAATGACATATAAATCTACTAAATTACCATCCATTTAAAACACCAAAGAGAAAGGCATAATTCTAAGCCACTCATCCACTTTTATTTCCTTCTCCTCAATTAGCATTTAGCCGTAAAATTAATGGTAAAGTCCCTTTCTTTGACTTTTTTTTCCTATAAATGAACTTCTACATACAATGGAGATTTGAACCAATTAACCTTTTAGTCACAATGCCCTTTTAAGGGATTAAGGTAGACATAAGGCTAGAGCTTAATGTTGTCTTTTTTTATTTTTTTGGAACTTCTAATCTCAGATAATATTCAAACCCCGCTCACACAAATGAAACATAAAGAATTTTCCAACAAATTACAAACACAACAAAAGCATGAATCCTCTTAATTTTGAATAAAGAAAGGCTTTAGCTTCAAGAAACCCTATACCTATATCTCACCTAATTATTTTTCATTTATCTCTTTCCTTTTTTTCAAGATGAATAAGCAATTTCAAATCTAGTTACAACAAGAAAGTGAAAAAATGAATAAGTCAATGTTGTGCTTGAAACTTAGATTATGATTTTTAGAAGTAAAAATGAACTATAATTATCCAAAGGACTCAATAAAAATAATTAATAGGAAAAATCATAAAGCTAAAAATGAGGTTTATGACGAAGTAAACATTGACTTTTAAGTTCCATTTTAGACACTTTTTTTCGATGATTTTGTACTTTGTCTGAGAATAATAACCTTTTTCATTGAACCAATGTTGATTAGTTATTAGAAAATCAAGGACCAAAAATCATTCATTAAAACTTAGGGCATTTGTCTAGTTTACCCTAATAACTATCATGTGATGGAGCTACATTAATGAATTTCCAACGCAACACTATTTTTTCAAAGGAGAATCTATGACTAGGAACTTTGATAGATTAGAAATTCTTTAGTTCCCTTGATTCAACCTTACACATCATTGTCCATATAATCTATGACCTTTTGAGGATCTATAAAACAATCAATAAATCACAAAAGGAATTCCATAGTATTTTTGTAAGTTTGTCTACCTCATTCACTTTTTATTTGATATTGCTTCACACTAAAAAAAAAAAAAAGAAGCTATGTATCAATTAAACTTGTCAATAGGACAAATTCACATTAAACACCCCTTTTAGTTTTCAAGTGGAACCCTTCATCATAACTAAAAAGGAGATAAGCCAAAAATTAGTCATAAATTTTTTCAATTTTTGTAATGTAATTATGTATTTTTGAAGTTTTTTTATTTCAATCATCAATGTTTTTATTTCATTTCAATGTAAGACAATCTTGTATTGAGAATTAAAGTGAGATTATTAAGATCATTATGATCAATAAAGAGATTGTTGAGTCTGATGGATAATGTATTATTCTCTATTTTTTATATTTTGATGTATCCCACGTACTTGATTAATGTGATTACTTATTAAACAAGTATTATCTCTATTTGATAGTTATTATTTGATTCATGCATGTTATGGAAAGATTTTTTAGTTTTAAATTTGATTTGAGCTAACAATTATGCAAAGATTGCACTTTTTGTCAAATTGTTACTTAAACTTAAACATGCTTCTTTGTTAATTGCGCAATGGTCTTCCTCTTACTCCTCCCCTACTTTCACCGATTGCCCTTACATGTGTAATTTATTAGAATTATAATATATTGTTAATGGATGTAAATTATAATTTTAAAAGGTTAGATAAATTAAATTATTTTAATTAATCATGATTTTTTAGTTAATAAAGTTATTTTTATATATTAATAATTAAGAGATATATCATTTTTTAGTAAATTAAATTTTAATGATTATATTTTAAAAATTACATATTTAATTTAAAAGTTTATACAATTTTTTAAGAAAGTCCAACTTAATATCTTCTTTACATTTTCACTAATTTTCCTTATTTAAGTAACTTATTAAGATTCGTATATGTTGTTAATAAATATAAGTCAAACTTTCAAAAGATTAAATAACTTAAACTCTTTTAAATTATTTTTAATTTTTTAATTAATCAATTTATATTTATATATTAAGAATTAAGAGAAAGATTTCTATTTTCAATAAATTACGCTTTACTAGTTATATTTTTAAAATTGCCTATTTCATTTAAAATTTTTTTAATTAAATCTAACTTGAACCTCTCCTTATATTTCTATTAATTAATTTTATACATATGACCAGTTCGGTTGTGGGTTTTAAAGTGGGTTTCGAGGGGCATGATCAGTTACCGCATCCATTATAATTCATTTTACAGGATTTATCATCAGGACACAGGAAGTCCAGAAAATCACCAAGAAAAGAAAGTGGTGCCAAAAAAGGAAGTTTTTCAAGTGGGTGTTTGTAATCACGCAGTGTACAGGAAGGATAGCTCATCCAATATAGCATGGTTGGTAGAACCAAAGGCTGGTGATTTGGACCAGTGAATGCATGCAATGAGAGCCAGGTCGTATGCATGGCCGCCATCTACTTTTACTTTTAAATCTGTTCTTTCGGCATTTTATTATGTTTCTTCCACTTATAAAATCTCACTTTAAGCGAGAGTTAACCCCTTATCAATTGATATCTATTGCGTTAACTTGATTACTACACATTATTTGAGAATAGTGAAATATGTGTTAGTAACAATGCAAGGAGGAAAGCCAAATCCAATTAACATTGTAAATATGCAAACGATCTTTAATAAACTTCGTTGTTATGATTGTAACATCTAAACTTAAGTAATGGTTAAGCTGCTGGGGTTAAAGGTTTATTTCAAAAGGCCAGCCATTCAAATTCTAAAAATTAAATCATTTTCATTAAGATTGGACCAAAAAATATTTAAAATCTATACAACTCACCGGCTGAACACTAGTACATGCATATGTGTATAGGTCTATTTCATTTTAAACTCTATCCTTCAAAACATTGTACGTAGAAGTACAATTCCAAGCCTCCATCAATCCCTCACATGAAAATTATCGTGGATCTTTCCATTTTCTGCCTAGATTCAAAAGAACATGTTAAAACATATTTATTTCTCTTGATTTGCAGAAATCATAGTTAAAGCCAAAATTTTGTTACTTAAAACGAATTTCCCGGAAAATTTTGTTTGCTCTTTTTTTTCTTTTTCTTTTGTTATTCCAGAGATGGAAATGGTAGATCTACAATAGTTTCTCTTCATTTTCTAGCAGGAAATGAACGAAGGCTTGAAAATACAACGAGATTAAATGTTGGGTTTTATGTGTAATTATAAAAGCTAAGATTTAGGTAATTAACTCTTTTAATTCTATGTCAACATGGTTCTAAATTTACTCAAAAAGTACGAATCTAGTCCACATATAGGAAGTTTCATTACCCTTTTAAATTTTTTAATGATTAGGAAATCCAAAAAAAAAAACAAATGACTCATATCATTTTTTTCTGACTAAAATTACTAAGAAGTTCGTTTTTCTGAACTAAAATGATTGCTAAGTTCAATTTTATATGTAAATCACCAAAAAGTATGGATCAAAAATATTATTTCCCAACAAGTTTAAAATCATTTACACTTCCTAAATTATCCTCAATAAATTGAAATTATTCGGGGCACAATGACACTGGATCCATTCTTTTCCAAGAATGTTTAATAACTATTAGAAACTAATCCAATTAATCAAAGAGTACTAATAATATTAAGTAAATCAAAAATACACTATTAACATGATATAATCAAGTTAATGCAGCGAACTTTTCTTATTACATAATAAAAATAAAAACTATAAACAAAAAAATTTAACACTGAAAATTATTGTTATTTCTTATTATTTAATTTAGTTTAATAATAGTTCATATTAATTTAATAATTTAATAAAATTAAAGTTTTAACATACATATTCCTTTTTCATACTATGAAATTAAGCATATTTAGTCTACATTATTATTTATGATTTTCTGCAAAAAAAAAAAAAAAAAAAGATCAAGATCGGTACCGCACATAGAGAACTAGTATGAAAACTCAACAATTAATTTATACATGTATACTCAAATTATTCTTTTGCTATTTCAGTGTTTCATAGTAAATCAAACAAAAAAAATTATTATTAATTTTTAAGCAATACCAAAATATAAGTTTTTGTTCTTTTTTTTTATTTATTATGTTCTTAATACTTTTCATGTACTCGTCTTCACCGCATATCTTGAATTGGTAAACGCGTGAGTATATTATCGTCCATAAGATTTGCTGACAGAGTGCTGATTCTATCCGAATTTTGACACTCAACAACGAGCATCTCATCGCAGTCAGTCTGCAACAATAAAAACCATCAGCTGCAATCAAAAGATGGAGTACAACGTTCAGCCACCATTCTATCAAAGCCTAATCACTAACAACAACCTAGCCGTTGCCCACGAGGGAACATCAAAGTTGCTCACAAAAACAAAAAAAAAAAAAATCCTTGGAATTTCGGTTTATAGGTATTTTTGTAAGATTGTTGAACTTTTATTCATTTATAAATTTTACCCTTAAATTCACTGAAAAAGAATTGGCTGGGTGGGGCCGTCAAAGCTAATTAAATAATCTTATGGTGTGCAACTACATTCAAATACAGACTGAAGTTTCAGAACGTATATATTGTAGTTGTGAGTTTGGTAATTAGTAACGGATATCTGGCCTGTGAGGAGGTCATTGACCCCACTAGAACTAGTCGGCAAATTTATAACTGACTCAAAAAGAATTTGTTAAATCTACAAGAACTAATTACCTACTTTAATGGGGCGTTTGCCCATATTGGCTGCAAACCCCTGATGGGGTGTTCCTCAATTCTACTTAGTTGACGCTTTAATATAGATATAATAGTAATAGGCACAAGAGTTAAAAAAAAAAACAAAAGGTAGAAGAAGAGAAAAGGTAGAAGAAGGAGGAAGTTAGAAATGTCAGTTGGTTAGTCCCTGCCTTGCTTAATGCTGTGTATTTTGTAATTTTGTGCACAACTGTAGTGGTCTTGGATTTGTGATTCTTTTTCCCTTCAAAAGCACATGCGATTGTTTCTAAAAGTGTGACTCACACAAGAACAAAGAAAATATTTGATTTTTTTCTTAAATTATCTCTCTAAAAAGGTGTTTCTCTTTTGAAAGAAAGGTAATTCTGTGACTCTCTCTCTCTCTCTCCAGAGGATTCTTTCCATCTGTCTAGAAACTCTCTTTTGACTTGATTCTCTCCAAAGCCCTTCAAAAACTCCCAGAGCTCCAGAGGTCCCCTTCTTTCAAGTGGGCTTTGTCTCGGGCTTTTCTTTGTTTTTGGGCTTTTACATTGCTTTTAGACTTATGTCTCTTTTGCCTTTCTTGTAGGCTTTGGAGGTGAGACCCTCCTCTTTGGGATGTGGAGTCATGAGGTTCAATGAGTTTACTAGGCCGTGGGCCTTCCACCTTCTTGCCATGCGGTTCCTGGTGCTTGTTGGGTTGTGGGCTTGCCTTCTTATGTTTTCAATCTTATTCGACGATTATAAAAGCAAATCCATATTACAATATTGCAAAGAATTTGTAGGGTGTTTACTACTTCAGTAGAGTTGGGAGCAATGTGTTCGATCATACCTTCTTTTAATAAACACTTGACAAAATTATTAATTTATTATGATGACTGCTGTGATTATCTAATTTTATGAGCTCCTAGGCTATATCACCATGTAGAAAAGCACATCAAACATCACATGAAAAGTATACTTAGGAACTATACTAGTAGGAGTACAACAACAATAATTAACTGATATTAGTAGTAGTTTTGGTATAATATTAGTGGGTACTCATGCAGGTATAGGACCCGCCACGTGCTTCTTGGAGAATATCACAACATAGCAGATGTTGTTTGTTAACTTTGTCTTATTTTTCTTCGTTTGCAATCATTTACTAGCTTTATTAACCTAGCAGTACAGTGTACCCGGTACAACAATGTAGCCCATGTTTAATACATAAAATCCTTCAAATATATGATATTTCAATGCTATAAACACTAGATGGCATTATTTATACTTTTAGTACTTATATATTATTGTCAAAATGAATCAACCTCAACTGAATTATTTCAACAATTCATGAACTTAATAGACGACAATTATTTTAGCTCTCATTTTACAATGGTAGTTATTCTAACCTTGCATCCTTTAGATCAAGTTTAGTTTGTATATATATACCCAAATTTAGAAAAAGAAGAACAAAGAACCAAATTTGTACTTTTTAGACAAGTCAATATAAAGTTATTACAAAGTTAAATTTTTTTTTTTTTTAAGTTTTAGATTTTTTGAGAGCAACATTTATCCTATGCAAAATACACTGACAATCAGTATTGCCTATTTCGTATTCACAGCAAATTACTTGTAATAATTGTTTAACTGATAATTTAATATATTTTTTATTTTAAATTTGAGTTAATATATTTTTTTATTTTTAAATAAAATAGAGGATTATGTGTATATAATATTAAATTTTAAATTTATTAATATTAAATTAAATCGAGTTAATATAAAAATTATTTAATAATTTATATAAAACAAAAAAACTAATTAACTTAATTGATTTTTTGAAATTCAAATGACTTAAAAATTTGAATGAATCAAATTGAGTTTTATTATTATTATTATTATTATTATTATTATTATTATTATTATTATTATTATTATTATTATTATTATTATTATTATTATTATTATTATTATTACTTTTGGCTAAATGAATTCATTTTAAATTGACAGTGGCTAGATTTGTTGTTTCTCCCAAATGTGATCCAAAGTTGTAACCTATAAAACCAACCTTCCATTCTCTTAGATATATTCCTCCAACATATTCTTCTTATTGAGTTCATTGGTCTCATCCTATATAAATGTATAGTCCAAAATTTTTTACTTTATTTTAGTATTTTTAGGGGTTACAACCCAAAATAATTAAAATAAATATAAATATCCCTTTTGGTTAGAAAACTTAGCAAGCCGATTGTGAGAAAAAAAGAAAAACTGTTGAAAGAGAGAGAAAAAGAGGGAGGTTGCTGAAAGAGAGGAAGGAAGAAAACAATATTCTTTGATCTTATATTTGGAAATGATATTGGTATCTGATCAAATTAAAATTTAGATATTTGATAAAAGATATTTGGTTTTTAATTTTAAATGGTAGAGATTATATTTCGAGTATAGTAAATACTATTTCTCTTTAATTTTCGTTGATTTATATTCTAGGTAATTTTCTATGTGCAGTTATGATCAACCATATAATCGGAAGATTATTTATGGTCTGATCAAATTAATTTTTGGTTAATAGTTGGAGAATACATATATTTTTTTGTGGACAGTTGGATTGGAATTTTGTGAACTATAAGAGTAGGTTTTCCATTATAGTTGAGGTTTTTTAATTCTAGTAACTTTTTACTCTCTCATCTATAGTAGAGTCAGTAAACTATGTGGATTAATATTGACCTGTGGTCCAACTGAATTGAATTTGGACAATTGGCATTGACCTGTGATTCGACTGAACTAAAATTGGATAGCTGGTAAGGGACATCTGAGAGTTCATTTTGAATGGTTAGATTATTATCTTAAGGTTTACTTGTTAAGTTATAGTTGACAGCATGTGGTTGGCCTATTTCACTCAACTCATTAGTCTCACTTTTAGTTTAAATTGAATTTTGTTTAATTTGTTTGATGTAATTGAAGTTGTGTACTTATATTGTACTCACTTGATTATAGTGGAGTTGACTTCTAACTTGGAGTGTCCTGTAGTTTTTTCCTTTTTTGATTTGAAAGAGTTTTCCACATAAAAATTAATGTATTTTCTTGCGTAATTTATTTGGATTGTCATTTTTATTATTCAATTATCTCTTAATAAGTTCAAGTAAGTGGGAGAAGTTTCTTGACATATTTATACTTCGCTGCCTCCTTTTCCTATCACTTCCGACCTTCAATTCTGACTCTGACACCAATCGTTTTTTATTGTGTCAAAGGTAAATACTAATTTTCCTAGATTGTGTTTTGAACTCTTATTCATGGCCATGACCAAGAGTTAGTGGCTTGGATTTCTTTTGTCTAATCTCTATATCATCCTTCTCATCCTTAAAATACTTGTTATTGGACCTAATGTTACTATAATCTCTTGGAACATGTCTAATTTTTTGTTTTTCTCAACAACATTGTCTTTAAAGGTAACAAAAGGAAAGAAAAAATTTTTTTAAAAAAAATCAAAAGAACAGAGAGATTTAAGTAAAACCAAAGTCTCTTTGCTCTTTTTTTAAAATATATATATATATGCAATTCTAAATGGTTATATATATATTTATTTATTTTTTTCTTTTTGTTTCTTTTTACCTATTAATACTTGTTGACTTTGTACTATATTGTGCTGATTTTATAAATTGAGTATGTTTGTGGTGGTTGGCTAAGGTGTGTAGTACCAACATAAATAATAGTAAGATCAAATACCATTGAAAGGTTGAGAAATAGACGAATTCTTCTCAAATAAAGCCTGAAAGATAATTAGAGCAAGATAAAAAATGGAAAGAGATTATGTATACAATAATATCTAATAACTTATCATCAAATAGCAAGGTTTCTTCACTATCATACCTCTTATAGTTCAAGTAGAGGATTCAAGGTATTAGTAAATGAGGGTATTAGATTATCATATTATCATATGATGAGCCCACTACAGATGAACCATAGAATGAAGACCTTATTAGTTCTTACAATTCCTTGAAAAATGGAATGTTCAGTGTTTAAAACAATTTTAATAATAATACTAATTAAAATATTATTCTTTCTTTATTTGAGTATTATTATTTTATAACTTTTTTAATAATTTTCTACATACTATTAATATTTATTATATTTTAATATATAATTGATTTGAATTTATAAGACATAAAGGTTGACATTAATAATATGAAAGATAATAGTATTAGTGGTGAATTTGACCCTATTAGTCAAGTTACAAGAAATAAATTTGGAAGTGATAATACCAATATTTTCAATTAGGATAATGAAATTCATGATCTTTTTCTTGAGAGTTTGAAATTTAAAATTCATAATATCAAATAAATTGATTTCTTATATTATATTAAATTATTTGGAAATTTAAATTTTTTTGAATTTAAAATTTGAATTTTGTAATAAAAGCAATTTAAATTATTTTTTATTGGTAATTCTTATTTTTGTTAATGGTATTAGAAAAATTAAAGAATTTGTAATACTTTGAAAACATACAATGACCTTTTTTTAATATTTATGAATTTTTTTCTTATAATGTCATATTTAATTAAAAAAATATTTAAAACATTGATTCAATTAGACTAATTATTAATTTATTAATTAAACTACTAATTCAATAACTCAATTATTTGTCTAAATCAAGTGTTTAAATTAATTTTAATAATTATGTTTTTAATTTTAAATTTTAATTTATAAATATAGTGATTGATATACTTTCAAGTCACTTTTTTGTATTAAAAAATTATATTGAAAAAAAAGGAAAAACGATTGATATGGACATTTTAGCGAGTCACTTGTAGGCCATAACATGTCCCATGTTGGGCTCTTCCACCCGACACCCTTAGGCTATCCATGCCCATCTCTTCTAAACTCTATAGACACCCATGTCCACGAATGTCTAAGTAAGCTTATGTGAGCATATATTAATCTCATCTATGAGCACTTTAAAGTACCTGTTGGAGTTCATCAGCGTTGTTCAATCCATTACTTCTCCCTTTAAACCTACTAGTCAGAGAAACCGTACAACCTTATAAATACCCAGACACGTAAGCTGTTACTCTCTCACCTTTCACTTGCGTTCGGTCTGTCTCATTTAGCCCGAACTTTCTCAGTTTCTTACCCCTTTAGCATGGAAACTACTAGGCATATATAAAATTAGAGTGCATAAATAATTATAAATTTTTTATATTATATATAAATTATTAATATGATATATAATATTTTTTATGTAATATGAATTTTTTTTTATAATTATTTGTTTATATCACTTTTATGTACACTTAAATTTTTTTAAATATTAATGAACATAAAAAAAATTGACAAATCATAATTAGTGGCATGTAAGTCAATGCATGTTCATTCCCCTGCTTCCATATTAAAGACTTCGTAGTGTCTCCCAAACTCATTTGTCCTTTCTAGAGATTTGGTTTTTTAAAATAAATTTATGTTTATTTTAGTAATTTTTATTTAGTGTTGTTTCTTAATGAAATGATGACTTATTTGACACCTATTATTGGTTGCCTGCCGCATCAACCAAAATCATCAAATTTGAACCCTTTTTCTAGCATAAAAATTTGGAAAAAAACAAAAAAAAACTTAAATTATAAGTATCTTTCTTTTAAAAGTACCAAAAAAGAAAGAATTTAAGCTTTTTTTAATAAAATAAAAAGTGAAAATTAAACAAAACATAAATTATGAGTATTTTTAAGAAAAAAATAAAACTTTCAAATTTTAAGAATTTAAAAATATTTTTTTAGATATATATAAATAATTATTAATATAAATTGAATAAATTATTATACTTATTATATTATAATTAAATAAGTTATATGTATAGTCTTAATTTTATTAAAAAATTAAAAATTAACAATTAAATAATACTAAATGTTATAAATGGTGGGAAGCTGTAAAAATTTTTTTAAATTTAAGCAAATGTCTTACATAAATATTTTTTATTAAATAAATTATTTAAAATCATCGATTTTTTAATTTTAATAATATTAATATAGAAATATATAGTAATTATATATTGTATGAAATATTATAATATGTAATACAAAATTGTTTTGAGTTCGTATAAATTTGAGTTTTGTTAAGGCTGCATGCGGCTGCCAGCCTGCCCTAAAGGAGAATTAAGATTTCCACTCCCCCCTCCCAAAAAAAAAAAAAAAAAAAAGCCCGAAAGGAAAAACGAAATATTATAAAATGGGAAGGTCACTTTAATAAAAGTTATAATACCACCCTGCCTCAAGAGGAAAAAAAAAAAAAAGCTATAAAACCCTTCCTTAAACCTCAAAACGACAGGTCTAGCGGTGGCTGCACTCGTGTTGATTTCAAGCTAAAGACAAGGCGACAATGGCGGGACTAGTGCCTCCGGGCACCACCACGGCGACGTTAGGCGAGGCAGCTGCGTCGAAGGCCAAGATGATCGATGAAGTAGGAAAG
Source organism: Bruguiera gymnorhiza (assembly GCA_020883675.1). Classification (NCBI taxonomy): domain Eukaryota; kingdom Viridiplantae; phylum Streptophyta; class Magnoliopsida; order Malpighiales; family Rhizophoraceae; genus Bruguiera; species Bruguiera gymnorhiza. The sequence continues at coordinate 279,057 of JAIRCJ010000030.1, forward strand.
AAAGTCGATTACATGAATCTTCCTTGCCCTATTCCCTATGAAGAACTCCACCGTGAAGCTCTTAGTTCAGTTCCTAATTCTTTTTGTACCCTTTTTTTTTTTCCTCTTTTCTTTTATCTTTTTTACAAATTGCTTCTTTTCCTATGCTGCAGGTTGAATATTATACAGTCTTTAATTCCAAATTTTGGGTTTATTTTTCTTTTTTTTTTTGTTTTTGTCTTTTGAATTTCTTGAAATTTCCATGGCAGTGTCTTTGAAGCCAGAGCTTTTTGAGGGGATGCGCTTTGATTTTACCAAAGGACTCAACCAGAAATTCTCACTCAGTCACAGGTTGTTTCAGCTTCGTTTTTATTGAAACTCGAGTTCCTCACCTGAAGTTGCTATTTCTTACACATAGCTTGTTTCAATTTATTTGATCAACCATCTTCAGCTTGTTCATGGGACCTACAGAAATTCCTTCACAGTCTCTTGGAACTGTCAAAATCCCTACAGCTCATTACGAGTTTGGTGCGAATTTTATAGACCCCAAGGTATGTATGTATTCATTGCAATATTTAGTCTCTATGGGATCCTTTTACTAATTGACCCTTTTCGAATTCTTATGTGCTCATGGTTCCCAATCAAAATTATTAAGTGTTTGATGGGTTGTTTGCAGTTGATGCTTATTGGGAGAGTGTTGACTGATGGGAGACTAAATGCAAGAGTAAAAGGTGATCTGACGGATTATCTTACTTTGAAGGCTAATGCTCAGGTCTTTTCACATATTTTTGGACTTGTTTACATTTTCCCCTATTTATGTAGTGAAATTAGAAGGGGAAAAATATAAGCTTGGGCATATAACTTAGTAGTTCATTTTTGTTTTGCTCTTATTCATGCAGCTTACAGATGAGCCTCATATGTCCCATGCCATGTTCAACTTTGATTACAAGGTCCATTCATCATACTTTATCCTTTATGTGTTTTTTTCCCCCCCTGAAATTTATTTCTGATGATACAAAATGTAATTTTTGTAATATGCTTACTTATCATGGAGGAATATACAGCAACAGTGATCTTCAAGATTATCAATTTCTTGACATATCTACTTCATAAGTCTTAAATGATGCACATTGGGTTTTTCCTTTATTGCAGTTACATTGGAATCAATTGCTTTCTCAATTCTTTCTTATTGTGTATGTGGGTGTTTATATTTTAAAATAATGTCAAGGGTAAAATAAAGCAACAATTTCAGGTATTAGAAAATTTCCCATCCTATCCATTGACTTTGGATTCTGAAATCAAGTTCATACTTAATGTCTTTGTTATGCTTTTTGTTGGCTTGCTTTGGAAGTGTGTATCTTTGACTGTAATATGGAAGTTGAGTATGTATATTTATATGCGTTTTTGATGGTCTTATGGCTACTGAAAAGGGAAAATGGCTTTGTATTGCTGCCTGTAAATCAAAGCTTGTGAGATTATTCAAATCTGTAGTTAAATATGAGTAGGTATATTTAAACAAGCATTTTGGAGAAAAAAAATAGAAAAGAAAGGAAGCAGGGAAAGCGAGACAGGGTTTCAGCTCTGGTATCATTCAATTAAGAGGAAGTTGAAGGCCACTAACTCATATTAAGTGGCTAGACCAACAATAAGTAATATGTCAACTAAGATGAGACTTACAAATAAACATGATTTTCAAAGATGATTTCTTTTCTTGAAGTTGATTTGAAACAATTCTCATCATGCCCTAGTGGGTATGGGCAAGAGTGGCTGAGATATTGATGAACAGCTGCTTGGTAGAAGATCTAGCCAACTTTCGCTTGCTGCATTTGATGAAGCTATATTTTGATTGTTTTTCAATTGATTAAGTGTTTTTGGGATTGCTTGAAATTTTGAAACCTAAATTTTTCATTGGAAGTTCCTGGATGCCAATAAAAATGAAAAGAGCAGATCAATCTTGTAGACAATTAAAGTGAAATCTTATATAGCATTTTTTTCCTTTATGCATGCAGGGTAAAGACTACAGGGCCCAATTACAACTAGGAAATGGCTCCTTTTTTGGAGCCAGCTACATTCAGGTAAATATTTTGATTGAACCCGTAGGATTTTTTTCTGTTGCACTTTAATATCATTTTATGTTTTGGACACCCAGAATTGGAATGGAATTGGTAGTTGTCTGTTCAATTCCAGTTCTGTTGTTTGGCTGTAACTTGGAACTGGATTCCAATTCCTTAGATGATTCCAAGGAATTAAATTGCAGTTGTTTACTTGTTTTGCCTAATTCTCCTTTAGTAGTGCAGGTGTTAGGCTGTTAAGGATTTCTGCTCCAAATAACTTTATAGCTATCGAATAACTTTAACTCTATCAAATTTTATTACCATTATAACTATTGTGGTCATCAACTGTTGCCAGCAATTTCATTTCTATTTGTGGTAATCATCATGGAACATGCAGCCAGCAAGAATGTCAGCTAATAGCAATATCACCAGCAGTGGTCATGACTGGCAGTGTTGTCCCCGGTTGCAGTGATGTTGCTGCAGACAATGAAGGCCTGTGGCAATGAAATTAAAATTCAATATTATCTTTATTTTCATAACCAGAAGCTAGATTTAGAATTCTGTCCAATTTCAATGTTGTTGGAATTGAGATTGTAATTCTAACTACAATGCCAATTGTGTGAATCGAACATAGTTTTATAAAAAAATTATTTATGTGTATAGATATTTCTAGAGAATGGAGTTTGATGTGAAACATAATTGATGTTGAAATGGGAAATATCCAAAAGTTCTTGCTAATGTTTCATGGTTTTTGCAATCCTTGTGTGCTTTTAAACCTGTTAAAGTGATAATGTTGTTAGGCTTGATCAATTTAAAGAAATGCCATTAGTCCATATATTCATAGAGAAAAATTGGATTACAGTAACCAATGCTTATAAACATTGTTGTGACTCTTGTTCATTAGTCCTTATGTTCACACAAGAAAATTGAATGAGAGAGTAAGCAAAGCTTATAAACATTGTTGTCATTCTTGTTTCTATGGTGGGTTATATCATTAAGTCCCTTCTGTTCAATGCATTGCTCCTTTTTCCATGTTATTTTATTCCTTTTCTGAAGTGTTAAAATTGTGTTGTTTCAGTTTGATATGTGCAATAGGCACCATTCTGGTTCCTGGTGCATTGTGAATGACCTCTTGCTGTCTCTCATGCAAGACTGTCATATAATATTCACTTCTTTTTTTTTTTCCCTTCCCCCATACAATGCAGAGTGTGACACCACATTTGTCTTTGGGTGGTGAAGTATTTTGGGCCGGTCAGCCTCGAAAGTCTGGTATTGGATATGCTACTCGGTACGAGACAGACAAGATGGTAATTTGGCTTGAGTTTCATACTATCACATCTCTCTCTCTCTTTTTATTTTTTTTTTAATTTTTTAACAGGAGCAAATTGTTTATCATTGAATTTTAATTGTTCATTATATTTCTTGTATCTCTTGATCCTCTGTAAAGGCAAATTGTACACATTGATTCTTCTTGTCTGAAAATTCTGAAGAGAGTCATCAAGTTTGTCTCATATTGTGAAGTATTCAAATATCTTTATTTTGAAATTCTCTAGGAAGAAAGTGACAAGTGATTTACTTGAGGTCGGGGTATTGAGCATGGTATGTGGCAAATAGGAACTAAATGTTAACTGAGAACTGTGATCTGATGAGGAAATAGTGGAGTGTCACTAGAATCTAGACACATATCTGGTGTTAATTCAGAATCATCTATTTATACAAGTCTGGCAATAGAAGAGATCTAGACTTGCTCTAGTTGTAATATTGAGACACAATGCTCAGCAGAGAGTGCAAACCACTCAGCCCATGAAGTTAGAATGTAAGTATCCTGTGAATAAGCAATTTTCTTTTTTCATAAAATTAACCTAATTTTCACTTTTATTGTTAGTAGAGGGGTGCTCATGTCTTCGCAATCCTCTTAACAACTGCTCTTTGGTCTCCAGGTTGCCACAGGCCAAGCTGCAAGCACTGGCATGGTTGCATTGAGCTATGTTCAGAAGGTTTCTGAGAAGGTACACCAGTTTCTTTAGCTACTATCTATGAGATTACTATCTACATAAAGTTCTTACACTAGTTTGTTCTGGTAAGGTTTCACTGGCAACAGACCTTATGTACAACTACATGTCAAGAGATGTGACAGCAAGTGTTGGTTATGATTACATCCTAAGACAAGTAAGTGCTATAATTATCAAATGTCCTGAAACTTAAAAAATCCAAATTGAAAGCATGGCTATTGCATCATTTTAAGGATACATAAATCTTAACACAGCCTTGCCACAGTGTTTATTTGTATTGTGTGTGATTGCTTGTGTTCTAGATAGATCTATGCAATCTATGATCTTATTAAATCTTTTTCCTTTTTATATCATCTGCTAAATGGTGTGAATATATGTACCATTTCTTAAGGCAAAAAAGAACCACGTGCTTGTGTTGGGTGATTGAGTTTATACATTATTAGTTGTGAGTATATGGATTTAAGTACTATGCATGAAACCTTCAATTCTATGCATTGAAATGTCTCTGTTATACAAGTTATACATCCAATTGTATGATGCTGTGTTTTTAATAGACACAAGGCTAAAATTTAAATGGTTGCATTATGCTTTTGCAACTTGATTCAATTTTCACGTTCAATTCATATAGGGGTTTTTAACCTGATTTTGAATGATGTTCTATGCACTTGGAAAGCTGAATAAGTTTGTGATCTGATTGAATAAGGTCAAGAAAAAAGAGAATATATTTTTCTAATTGCTTTTTTTTTTTTTTGTGAAATAAATCAGTTGTGCACATCTAATATACAAGGCTTATTCTTATGTAAAATCTATAATTGTCATGAAAAAGAGATTGCTATTTTTTTTCTTCCCTGTAATATCAACCACCCCTCTCTATTGTGAATGCAGGTTTTGGTTGTGTAAGAACTGTGTAAAATTTTTGTCCTCTTGCTTCTTCATATTTTCCCTTTATTCCTTCTTTTATTAACAGTGATTTTTCAACTTGAAATTACATTTGTGTCAGTCAAAATGAAAAAGAGAAATTGTAGATTGTGAAAGAATTTTTTTAGGGCAAATAAAAAAACATAAAAGGATGTGGCCAGCTGAATCTTCTATTCATTCTCAGAATGATCAGATTTGGATGGACCCTGGTCCAAAGTCTTGTATTTAATTCAGCCTGCTTGGTTTTTTCAGGCTTCATAAGCCTGTATCTATAGACAAGTTACACAAGAATAATATGTGGTTAGTTTGATTGGCTCTTTATTGAGAAGAAAGATGCTTGTGGTACTTTCTTTCCTCTCTCTTGAAATTGGGTCTCTAAAAGAATACTGCTAGACCATTAGTTCAGTTGGTACTATGCACTGCACAAATTTACTTTGTTTTCTTATTATGCAACTGCGAGCTCATGGTTTTACCATTTATCATATGGTGGATGCATTGTATCCAGAATCTGCTTAAGAATCTTGAAAGTGATGAAATTTGGCCTCTGTTCTTTGTCTTGGCTTGAGTGCCTGACATGTTTGAATTCTTGTGATGCATCTCCTGCATAAATTTAGGGCTGGGGTTCTGGAGAACCAGCCTTTTATTTTTTGTTACCCAATGAAAACTTGTGAGAGGAGTTGAGTTTTGGGGATTTGCAATTAGACTCAGCGTGGCATCCGTGGGTATAAAGTTCTGTTCTGAAAACAGGAAAATAAAAAAAGAGGGAAAACAATGAATGATTTAGTCTTTATTTCCGTTTGGGTAGAAGAATCAACATATCATCCATGGTTACAACTCTGTCCATTTTTGTTTTTTGTTTGCAAGTTTGTTGTGGAGGCATGTGCATTTTGGATGTCCCGTGTGTGAAGCATGCTTAACTTAGAGCACACTGTAAAGAATCATTATGGTTTGCAGTTGCATATAAGTTCTTATGTTTGCCTGCTGTATTGTTATTTTTAAAATTATGGGTATGGAGCAAAATTTCCACTCCCCTTTTGTGATGTCTAAATAATTATACTTTCATGAGTGAGCAAAGATATTTCTAATATTTGCTAAATCTTGTTTCTGTCATCAAATTCACTTCATTCTCTTAATCATTGTGCTTACTACCTACTGGTCATCTACTCATGCATGTACCAGTGCAGTATAGAATGTTTAGTGTGAACTTCTTTATTTTTCTAGTATGATTGAATATAAAATCATAGTGATATGCATACAGCAACAGATTAAAATAACATGTAAATTTTGATGTAAAGTCAACGTTTAATTGATAATTAGCTGGTGGGTTTTTGTTTGCAATTGTGGTATGTATGTCCACCCCACTCCACATTAACTCTACCCCACACCCCCCCAAGCCCCTGGGCGGCCTTGAAACTATATAAGATTGCCACATTGCAACATTCTGAGTGGAATTGGTTATGTGTCAACCTTTAAATTCCAATCTTCTTGTTGTGCTTGGAGTGTGTACAGGTAGACAGGTTGTTTTCCTGCTGAGTCCAAATTCAGATAGTTCTAAATATCAATTTTTTTTTTTTTAAATAAAAGAATCAAAGCTATAATTCCCTTTTGTGGTTATGTCAGGCTCGTCTACGAGGAAAGATTGATTCCAATGGCTGTACATCAGCTTTTTTGGAAGAACGCTTGAGTATGGGCCTCTTGTTCATTCTTTCTGCAGAGGTAAGGTGTACCATGTCCTATGATGCTTTATTACCAGCATCTAGTACTTCAGCCTCTTGCATCATTGAGCGGTTTTATTGGTGTGCGTTCACATTTATTTCACATTTTTTGGAGATGTGTTTTTACCAATAGTTGGCCTACCCAAATGGCTGGGTTAGTCACAGTTCAGAAGTGTGGTGCCACCTTTGTCCCCCATCTCCTTCCTCCTGTTTCTGTCATGCCAAGGTGCTTTCAGCTAGGACATTTTGCTGTCAGATGCTTGGCTAGTCCTTTCCTGCATATGCATCATATGGTTCTACCATTGTAGATTTGTTTTGTCAAAATGGATTCTTAATGAGCATAGTCCTTCATCATCCCTCCTCCCTCTTATTCTTGTTCTTTGTATCAGGGATCTTTTGTCTTGTTTTAACATCTAGTTTTGGATTTATGTTTTGCAGTTAGATCATAAGAAGAAAGACTACAAATTTGGGTTCGGGTTGACAGTTGGATAATTGAATTGAAGCCTCGGAAGATGTACCATCAATTTTCCAGGAACTTGTTGCTAGCTAGTCCACAATTTTTCTGTATCAACTTTGCCCCTTTTGGGTTTGAACATCAAGGATTCTCTCTGCACTGTACTTAGCAACATTATTTGTGGGGCAGCATCAGGTGATGCCGGTAGTTTTAGCTGCAGTATCCAATTGATTTGGTAGTTTGAAATTTTTTATACGTTTACATTCCCAATGCTGACGTTAATGAAGGTAGGAATGCTTGTCGCTTTTGTGATCACTTGACTGACGCTGGTTGCATGGTGGGGTATCCTTGCCTTCTGCTTGGCATTATTAAATGACATTATAGAGCTGGTGATCCGGCCACGATCACCGTTTTTAACGAACAAACAAACAAGCTACGTGTTACGGACGGGTCATGTTTCGGGCAGGGATAGGTTAGGTATAACTCGATTTTTACATCTCATATCAGATAGAAAGAAGATAATTTTGAGCTATATAAATGTGAGTGTTGTATACTCCAATGTAATAATCTCGTGATAAGTGGTATCAGAGTTGAGTCAACCCTGATTTCGATATTTCTCGTCAAGTGCTTCACCGAAAAGTAGGCAGGGAGATTCCGATTCCGATGAGGACGTTGATGGATTCAATGAGAGAGAATATTACGGACGGGTTATGTTTCGGGTAAGGGCGGATTAGATACAATCTGACTCTCATATTTTACATCGGATAGGAAAGGGGAATCTTTAGTTATATAAGTGTGAGTATTACACATCTCAATAGACCGTTTTTTGGGAAGAAGGTAATTACGCGTGACATACGACTGTTAATCACCGAGGGGCAGTCCGCATACGGTTGACAACTCCTCGACCCTTCTGCAAAAGTGGGCCGGAGACTAAGAGGGTGCCATCATTACTCTTTTTTTTCTTTTTTATTTTTTTAATTTTTACGTGGGTTTTAACAATGAAGCATGGCGTAGATAAGTTTAGAGGAGTCCAGTACGGATGTTTAGTTGGTTGCTTCGTTTGCTTAAATACAAGCATATCAGCATAGCTGATCTGATTAACTTGTTGCAAACTTTTCTGTGGTTGCCATGCCATGTTGGTTCCGAGACTTCTTTTCTTCCCCCACGTACGGCCGTACAGTCCTCAACGCTGCGTCAATGGATGGTGGCGTTTCCACGCAACTATGGATAAAGGTTTTCCTTTGTTACCAAGTTGTCAAAAGTTTATCGGGCAATTTGACCTAAACTTCGTTAGTATATATCGTAATAGTTGTTGTTGTGTTAGTTACTGTTGTCAATATTAATTTGATATTTTATGCATATTATTAATTAATTAAAAATATTTTTATTTTAAATATTATTTATATAATAATATAGTCATTGATTAATTTTAAAAATAAAATTTATATGCTTTATAAAAGTAATTATGATAAAATTATAATTATAAGATAGTTATTATATTAAAATATTATTTTTGAGTATTTATATTTTTTTTATAAAAAATAGTTGATTTCAAAACTCAAATATAGAAATAATTGAAGAAATATGTGGGTATTTATTAGATAAAAATAAGTTTACTAAATTAACTAATCATTACAATTTTCAAATAAAATTTTCTATGTGTCTAAAGAATCTCTCACTCGATGTTGTGTAAGTGACCATCTTAAGAGTTAAGATCAATAAAATATCTCAATATAATAATTGATATGATTTGATATCTTATTTGAGTTATTTTAATTAAGGATTGTTTGTGGGTTGAATATTAGATATATTATAAATTGTATGAGAATAGTTGAATGATTAATAAAAAATTCATCATCCTAAAGTAATTATGTGAGAATATTTTATTTATTTCTAATGAGTATTGATTTAAAAAATTCTTGCACAAAGTAGAATAATGATTTAAAAGCAATAATAATCACATTTATGAAATCAATAACAATATTAAGATTTAAGAACTAATATAATTAGATAATATCAAGTAAATATTAATTTTATACTATATATCTAATTGAAATATGAATATAATGAAAGAATTGTATTATATTGAAAGAAATTTAATAACATAAGAAACTATATACATTTAATAAGATACATCATATTATATAGAGAATTAAGGGTTTTTTTTTTTTTTGGCAAATATGAGCTAATATATTACTCATTAAGGATGAGTCTACTAGTTTAGAGAAAACAAAATATGACATTAATTTTGATAAATAGTTTAAGGCTATAAAATCTAAAATAAACTTCATATACATTAATTAAGTATAAATTATAAATTTTGGTTGATTCATTAGCAAGTATAAAACCCATTAGGTGTAAATATGTCTTTAAAAGAAAGATATGTATGAATGACTATGCTAGTGATTAAATTTGCAACAAAATTAAAGAGTTCACTTCAATTAGACATTTTTACTTATTGTTGTGCTTTAAATATGTAAATATTTATTTGTCATTGTTGCATCTTGCATCTTATGATTACAAGTTTTAAAAAGTTTGAGCATTCATATTGATAAAATAATTAAAAAGTTTGATTTTATCAAAAAAAAAAAAGAATGAATCTTGTGTTTAAAAGAAAATTAGTGGGAACAAATTATTTTTCTAGTATTTTACTTGAATGACATATTACTAATAGAAAAAAATATACCATCATTTAGATCCATTAAAATTTGTTAATTCAAGAATATTCTTTAGAAAGGGTGTGGTATAAGCAACTTATATTCTAAGAAAAGATCTATAAAAAAGATTTGAATAATTGAAATTTATAAAAATAAATTTAAAAAATTGCTTATGATTATCCCATTTTAAGTAAGCACTAAAAGAATCCGAAGAGAGATTTTTGTCTATATTGCATAACATAATTATCTCTAAGGATGTATGACATAAAATTGAAAGAGATATGATGTATAAAATCTATCATATATGTAATATTATATGCAAGACTAAATGTATTTAATGAGTAAATACAAGATTGATCCTAATAAGAGTTATTGGACAATAGTAACAAACATTTTTTAAGTACTTAAAAAATATTAAAAATATATTCTTAGTTAATAGAGAAATTGAATTTAAAGTTCAAAGATATTCACATAATAGCTTCTAATCTATTAAAAATGATTAAAACTCATAATTTAGATAAAATTTTACTTAAAATAGTGAGACTATAAGTTAAAAGGGTTATAAACTTAAGGTAGTTATCATACTTAAGTACATCTTTGTATATGGTGCAACAATATAGGTAATTTAATATCAATAAGTTTATTATTAAACTTAGTGAGGTTTAAGGTATTGTTAATCTAGTAATTGTGTTTTGTGTCAATAATGAAGTCATTGTATAATAAACCTAGGTCTTTTAAATGATCCAATTGGTGCTCAATTGATTTCTCCTATTTATATAGATGATGAAATGGAATAATGTAAAAATAAAGAAAATACCATTTAAAAGGGTTTGAGAAATCCTAGTACTAAGTCTTTGTTCAAATAAGAACATGATCACTATGTTAAAAGATATAATATATGATACATAGGTGATTGACTATAGTATAAGTGAAAGATTATTAGTGTAGACCTTAATAGTCAATATATTTTTATTATTGTTAATACTTATTTGATATTTCATATATATTATTAATTAATTAAAAATATTTTTTATTTTTAATATGTATATATAATGATATGATTATCAATAAACTTTAAAGATAAAATCTACAAAATAAATATATTTAGTATAAGTAATTATGATAAGATTATGATTATTAGATACCTATTTTATCAAAATATTATTTTTAAATATTCTTTATTAATGCATCATTAAGACAAGATATTGATGGAGTTATAAGACTAGCATATATTATATCTCTTTATTATGAAGAAGATAATTGATCTCATAGACTTAAGTATAAAATTAGTTAAACACACATATAGATACTTATTAGACAAACAAATTCACTAAATTAACCCATTATGAAAATTTTTGAAGGGAACATTACTTATATATCTATAAGGAATTTTTTTTTTGTAACTTTGTGTGAATGATCATTTTTAAACTTAAGATCACTAAAGTATCCTATATAAGAATTAATATATTTTGATTTCACCTTTGAGTTGTACTAAGGCAAGATCAATTAAAGGGATAAACATTGGGTATATTAATAAAAAGTTTGTCACCTAAAAATAATAATGAGAAAATATTTTATTTGTTTTTAGTGAGTACTAATTTAAAAATTCTTACATAAAGTGTAATGATGATTTATAAGGAGTTATGATTACATTTATAAAATCAACAATCATATAAATATTTGAGAAATAATATAATTGGATAATATAGCGTAGATACTAATTTCATACTCTATATCTAATTAGAATATTAATATAACAAAAATATTGAATTATACTGAGACATTGTACATTGGAGGAATTAGTCAAACTATTTTGATAGTCATTATATTTAAATAATCATGATATGTCAATCTTAATCAATAACTATAAATGGATTAATTAGAGAATTAATAATAAATTAAAAAAATTTAATTTGTTTAATCTTTTATATATATATAATTTATATTCATTATTAATATGTTTAAATTTTAATAAGTTATATACATAAAGAGAATTGAGAATATATATATAAAAAACCAAATTAGACTTGATTAAAAATTTTTTTAGATTAAATATATAATATTTGAAAATATTAATACTAAAATATAATTTATTAAAAATTGGCATATATTTTCATAATAAGGCTTAAAGGTTAGAATCTCCATAAATACCTTAGTAAAGGCAACTCACTACAAGGCTAATACATTAGGATTATTATTCTCTCTCATTTCTTTTTGTTAAAAAAAATTTTAAGTTGTAAAAATTATTTTCTCATATTTGTATAAATTACCATTAAAGATTATATACTTAAATGATAATAATTTGCAATAATCCACCAATAGCTTGAAAGAAAAATTAAAGATTAATTTAGTAATAATTTTATCTTCTAATCTAAGTTGTAATTATATTAATAAACAATCAATCTATTTTTAAGTATTAAAATTTTATACTCCTGTTACTTATTTATTTGATAAACATTTGTGTTTTTTAATAAAATTTTTTTGAAAAAAAAACCTAATTTAATTCAACTCTAAATATAATGTGATTTCAAAATAATATTACTCAAATAACTTAAACTCAAGGTGACATGAATTTGAACTTGCCTAATTTGACCTAACTAGAAAAATATAACTTTTCTTTTGAAATTAAATGTTTATATTTTAAAAATATGAAAAAATTTTATTATTTAATTTTTTATATTTTTATTTATTATTTTATTTATATATTAACAAATATATACTTAATATACATACACACTATTTTACTTTTATATGTTATACAAACTTATATAATTCATTTATTTTATATATTTTTAATTTAAAAAATATATTAATATTAGATTTTTATTTTATATAATTATCTATTTTTATAAAATAAAGTAAAAGATTAATATTTTTTTTTACAAAATTACTAGGTCAATTGTTGAGTATAAGTAATAAAATAAAAAATTAATATATAAAAAATTTAAAAAATTATATAATTTGGATACAAATTAATATTAAAAATAAAAAAATAAAAAATAACATTTTTATCAATTCTAATATATAATAAAATTACAAAATTAGTAAAAAATAAAAATATAATTTTTGAATAATAATTTGTATACTTGTAGATCAACATAAATATAAATGACTTGAAAGGGATCCAACTCAAAATTGACTAGACTTATTTGACACCTCCATTTGCCATATAAAAAGAGGAAAAAAATAAAAAAAGCTTTAAAATCTTAGTCAAATAAGTCTTTTAAATCTAAGAATAGTCATATTTTTAGTTTTAAATTTTGTATCTTTTTTAAAATAATTTTAAATATTTTTATAATTTTAATTTAGTTCTAAATGTTATAGTTACATGTCATTTGAGTATAATTAATAATGAAATATGATCAGAAACTCTGATTCCTCTTGAGTTTCTTCCAAATTTAGCCCTAATTAATCAGATGGACCTCTATTCTTCTAAAATTTTGTCTGAAAATCAAACCCTCAGATTAAAAACAAGGGTTCACGACATTGGGAAAACATGCAGGACAGAGTAAGGAAAGGAAGGAGAGAGAAGTGAGGAATGTTGGACTTTTTAGCGAAACAAATATATATCTAAGGTGACTGCTTGGTTGTAGTGCAGTAATGCTCCTTCTTTGCAATGTATCATCATTACTTCAGGTTGTAGCAAAATGTATCAATTAGGTCTTATGTGCAAAAACGGAAAAGGGAGAGAAATAATTATCGAGTTAGAGATGAAATAGGAGTTTCAATATATAGTTATATATTTGACTTTGTTTAAAAATAAAAATAAAAAAATAATATATGAAAACATATTTTAATTTTATATTTTTATATTTTTTAATTTGATTAAAGTATTTTGACAATAAAATTGAATTTTGTCATTAATTAGATTTAACTGATATATAATTATAATATTTCAAATTAAATTTAAATTATAAAAATATTTAAAATTACACAAAAATAAAAATTTTAAACTTAAAATATAGTTATGCTCATTAAATATGTCGCAGCCGACAGCAACATTCAAAATTGAACACAGATGAAGAGGACAAGCACGGCCGCAAGACGAGGAGGAAGAGCAGCAGCAGCAGCTGAGGATGCAAAACAGGAAGAAGAAGTGGAACAAATGCTTCAAGCTGCTCAGGACGAGCTGCTCTTGAAGCTTTCCGTTGATTCCCACATGTCCCGCGGCGTCTCACCCGATTACCTCCACCCCGATCTCCACCGTCGTTTCCACGCCCTCAAATCTCAACCCTCTCGAACTCTCGTCGCTCCTACCAATCCCACCACTTCCAATTCGCCCAATCAATCATCGCCGTCCATATCCACGCTGCCCAAGTCGGCACCACCGCCAGAAGATGCTGCTTTTGTCGATGAAGATCATCTATTCGCTAGATTCGCCGCCCTCAAGGCTTCCTCCCCGGGCATTTCTATTGCCGCTTCCGGCGCCGTGGGTACGGGTGGATTAGTTAACCAAGCGGATGACGATCATGGAGAAGAAGATGATGAGGTCGAGAAGATAATTAGGTGGGCCAAAGACGCTGCTCGGCTCGACCCTTCTCCACCGTCGGATGACGACGAAGGCGGCGACCTTGACGAAACGGACGAAGATGACGTCGAACACAAAGTCAGCGTCCCTAATTACTAATTATTGTTCGTTCCCCTTCCTTTTGCGCTCTCTCTCTTATATATATATACTGCAAGATGATTCCATTCCTTCGTACAACAATGGAGTTTGATGCCACGATTTGGCAAAAATCATATTGATGTTTCTATTTCGTTTCGTCACTCGATTAAGGCGTTGTGAAATGTTTCTTACTAAATTAGTATAGTCTGCCATCGCACCGAGAACGAACGATTCACGCTGGCGACAACGTTCGAGAACTCAGATCACTACCCGGTGCAGACTTCACCACGATGTCTTTGGTCGCCTAAGTACTTTGCCCGTCAACTAGAGAGAATTTTAGATGCTTACAGCTTGAAGCGCAGGGTCTTATATATTCCAGAGTGGAAGAACAAGAGCATTTCCCCAGGAGTTGACATGGCAACTACAATGTCAATCGTGGGATTAACCAGGACAGCCGTTTAGACTTCATAATCTGCAGAAAGTTTTTAAGGATAGCAACCTGAACCTCGCCTTTCTATGAGTAACGATGATGAACAAATTGCATGTCATGAAAGGCACAGATTCTCACCGGAGATGTCACCCTTTGAGGAACTTTGATCCTCGAGAAGAATGTAAAATCATTTTGGTAAAACAAATTGTACAATCCGCTAAATGGTTGCTAGAAAAAGAAATTTGGTTCTACTGCCCCTGTTCCTTTCTTAGTAATCCTGCAATTGCTGTAAAAATCAGCAACAATGAAAGCAAAACCAAAAAAAAAAAAAAAAGAAAGAAAAAATCCATATGTCGTTCCGAAGGCAGAACACAGCAGAGTTTGGAAAAAGAAGCCCAAGTGGTATTATGGTTTACCCAGCCAAAGTTAACGAAACTCATCATGGAAGTCATAATCATCGTCCTCTTCATTACTGAATATAGCACTGTAAAATACGTATGGATTATCAATCATTTCTGTCAATGAAAGACGCCCATCTTTATCTGTATCCGCCTGCAAATATTATACACAATGTTTTAGGTCATCAGCAAGTGGAGCTATGCTAGACTTTTTTGGAGAATTAAAATAAATAAACCCAGTTTCCCAGTAAAGAAAAACAAAAAACCGAATGGTGTACCTAATTTGCCAATACTTGCATCACCTTACCGACATAAAAATTTAGAAACTGTCAAAATGCATTAATCTTTCCTCCCACCCTCCCTCTGATGACAGGAGACCATTGAAATAAGGATATTGAGTACTCCAACAAACAGATCTAGGTATTTATGACTCAAATCAGTAAGTGAAAGAATACCTGTGATATAATATAATCTGCTTGTTGTTTTGCATAGTAACGTTCCGACGGATGAAGTTTTCCAATTACAGGTAGCAATTCAGTGTCCACCAGGTATCTACAATGGACAAAGACAAATCAAAGCAACTATTAACCTCTAAAACCATCGTGAAAAATCATGGAAAACAGATATAATTCTTAGTGCTTACCCATCACCATCTTTGTCTAACTGTGAAAACAAGACCTTTGCAGGGGCCTCCGTTGAATCATCTGGCAGATGAGATGAGCTTTGGCTTTCCTCATCATAATTTCTCACCAGGTCAAAGAGCCCATGAAAGAATTCTTGGAAATTGACCTTTCCATCTTTGTCTGAATCTCTTTCCCTGACGAGAACAAAGAGAAAAGGTGACCAGTTGGCTAAGCTAAGTCAATGAATGCACATGAAGATGAAGCCTAAGTGGACATGGGAGAATAAAGGGCCTTCCCATGCATGAGGTTTCTACACTATAAAGCCTAAGGTAAAGTCAAATGTTCACAACTCTACTCTTATTTTCATAAAGAGGATGTTTCTGTAACTCAAATATATGACATCTAGGTTGCAATGGCATAACCTTAACATTACATCAAGGTTCAGCCTTCATGGAAGTTCAACTGTGAGAAAAATAAAAACAAAACAATAATTCATCAAACAAAACCACTAAAGTGGTAAAAGTATCACAATTTATTCAACACACATCCATGTTGCCATTGACAAGTATTTTATCATTGAGTTCAACATCACCAGGCCTGACCAGAACAAGGGAGCGAAAAAGAGAAAAAAAAAAGGGATATGCTTTTTTCCAGAACTAAACCAAAAAGGCCTCCAAGAATAACAGTGTTCCTTTTTCTTTTCTTTTTGTTTTCTTTTTTTTTGTTTTTGGTACAAAACAAACAAGAGTGGGATACTTTTTGTATTTTTCCTCCAAAATATTCCAAATTTGAATTAAAACATAATTGGTTATCAATATAATCTCCTCGATAAACATTGTCAAAATGTCTATGAAAAGCTGAACAAAATGTAACACAAGGCTGATAGCTTATGAAGAAGCACATCATTATTATATTTGCATCAACCATGTGCAAATAAAAGTGGTACTCATTCAAGGAGACCTAAAACTTGAGACAGCATTGTAAAGCATGTTAGAACTTTACATTCTTTTGTTTTCTTTTTTCCCCACAGTGGCCAAAATAAAGCAAAACACGTATATTGATTCCTTCAGCCATCATTTGTTCCAAGTAGTTTAGCATCTGCTCCATGCCCTTTTCTGAAACACTTCCAAGTATTATTTATTTTGTTTTATAAAATTGTGTACTTTAAGGGGGAAAACACATAGGAGCTCAATATTAGCTATCAAAAGTGTTTTCTTACGCCTATCCCATTTTGATGTTCATTATTATCCGTGTCACATTTTATTTTTTGGGAGGAAGGCATAAAATCTTCACTAAATACATTATATCATGAGAACTACCCTCCTTATCTGCAGAGTACAAAGACAAAAGGGATTCAAACGATAAGCATTTAGGAGAACAAAGAAATTTGCAACTTAAAAGAAGACAATGTGATCCATGTACCTCACTTCCTCCTTGCACAACCAATGGAGAAGCTTTGGGTTTTTGCTGTCAGCTGGATGCAGAAAGCTAAAATTGCACAGAGAAACAGAAGAAAGAATATCAGTAGAAGAATCAAAAGTCTTTCTGCACAAGCAAAGCATTATTTGATAAAGGAACTCACTCATTGAATTCTGTCATATTCAAGAGACCATCTCCATCTGCATCTGATGCATTGAAATGTTCTTGTTTCCACCAACCCATATCATATCCAGAAGAATTTTTGTCTGCTAAATAGCCAAAATCAGCTAACAAAACCACAAAAGCATGGGAAAGATAACTTGTGCTGCTGTTACACTTGTAATTGGACCAAAAAATAGAAAACTTAAAGATACTGACTTTATCAAGGTTCAGAGGAAAAGAAAACAAAAAAAGAAAGAAACAAGAGAACCCTATGAACAGGTAACTATGACAAAATTGTGCACAAATACATGATTCCAAAGTAATGAAGAAATCCAAATGATTTGTTCATGGTTTTGACTTTCAAATGATAAGCAAAACACAAGAAACAGGTGATGCAGGACAGAAACTTAGAATAATTTACTGATATTCTGTACTCAATTATTCCTTATTTCTTGGTACTTTTCTTATATAGGACTCATCTCAGTAATATTCCCATTCAAGAAAGAATCTGATTTTTCATCCAAAAACGCATACTTTCCTAGTTTTCATATGAAGGTACTTAGGCTATTGCCTCTCTTCAATCTTATCTATAGAAGGCTTGCAAATGGCTTACAGAAATTAGTTTATTCCTAGTGATTTTAGATAGTTAATAGATTAACCAGAAGAGAGCCTAGTCATAATCTCAATCTCCCAAAGCTCTCTCTTTTATTCCCTAAAATTGTAGGATTTCATTTATCATACACAAATTTGATATCAAAGCTTCCAGTTGCATGATTAGGGCTCATGTACACAGCCAACTACAGATTATCAGATACAAACATCATTGAAAATGTTTTAAAGGATGGACTCTCATGAAGTTTTTAAATCCACCAGAATTAGTCACAAATTTGGAAAGAGTGTGACCTACTTGATACAAAGAATTTAAATATCAACAGACTGATGCATCAGTCCACAAGAGTACATATTTCAGGACTTCAGACAGAGAAGCTTCATGAAACTTAGCTGCCTCACAACCATTCCTGCCTGCTGCAAACTCAGTTATTAACAGAAGGTTACCAATACTTAAAGACCAACCAGATGAAATGCAACCCAAAAACTCCATGTTTAAATGACAAGGATGCACTTGATAAGGAAAAAAGTTCCAACAAATTAAATGCAAACCAATTTTACAGAAGAACCAGAAATTGCATATATGGTTTATCTATGATGAAACCTGTAGTTCATACAGACAGTTATGTCAAATTCTGAGAAGAAAAACAAGCTCAATTTCTTAAGGCCTTGAGGAATGAATTTTGAACTCTTGTGAGAAAGCTCATTTTGAGTTTCATCTTCAAGGCAAATCTCTCTTTTTAAAAAAAATGCCAAAATACTGACAACCAATGTTCTCAGAAATGGCATCCCAATGTTCTCAAGGCAAACAGGAAAAACAAATCATTAAACCCAAAATAATAAAAAGAGCAAGCACAGTGTATGCTAAAACAGAGATGTTAACCTGAATTCTGAACCCAGCTGGGAGGTTCATATTCAGTAAATGAAACAAACCCATCATGATTCTTATCATGTACATCCATCTCTCTTTGAGTCCTATGCATGACTTCCCTCAAGGCCTGATTCATGTTCCACTCAGTCAACTCATGCTCAGTTACATAACCATCAGCTGGTTCCACATCAATCTTCGGGAAAAGCATCAATAACCTACCATGCCGTTCCACATCAATTCACTTAGAGAATATTAGACAATGACAAACCAAAAAATATAGGCATATGTAACACAATAGGAACACAGCAACACAGCAACACCAAATCCCTATTGTAAAATTCCTTAGAAAATTAACAATCATAACATTCAAGTAATTGGCACAAAGGAGTAATTTGGCATGCATATGGTACATGGTTGTATGGATGCCCAATTTAGTAACAGTGCTTGTTCATATAATATGGCAGACCGAAAACAAAGTATATATCAATAACCTGCACAATGCCAACTGCAACAAGTAATGCAAACATGTCATTTTTCTTTTTTCTACCTCATAGGTTGCATATAAATGGGCAACGACTTTTACAATGCTTGCAGTAAACCAACCCCATATACATACACATATGATTAAAAAGAACATAAACAGTACAACAAGTTCCACATATAAGGTAAGCAGTATGGTTGTATGTTCATATAGCTTGGCATCGCTTGGTGGAAAGATCAAAAACAAGTTTAAATCATGATATAGCAGCGACTTGATGGAAGAATGATGAAATGTACCACAACGACCACCTCTAAATTCTCGCTTTGGCAAGATCGCAACTCGATTATTGACCATAAAATAAAACCAATGCCAGACAGAAAAACCAAAACCTAATCCCATTAACTTATATAGCTGAGAACACAACCAACCTACCGGAAACATAAAGATCTTTTCATAGCAAAAACTGCCTATAATAACGGAAACTTCTGAAGAAACCCAATAACAAGAATAAAAATAATAAAGGGAAAGGAGAAGAAGAGACCTGTTGGTGACATTGAATTTCTCCTCATCATTCAAATAATCCTCAGCGTCAATGAAATCCTCCCACTCGGGCTGGGCCTCGTGGCCAGGGGCAGAGTCGGAGGAGGACTCGTGATCGGTGGCGAACTCGGGATGGGCGTGCTCGAAGTAGTGCTTCTCCCACTGCTTGTCCTCGCGGCGGCGCTCGAGGTCGGCGACGAGAGGGTCGAAAGCGACGGGCTGACGGTGGTGGAGGAGAGGGCCGGGGTCGGCGGAGAAGTTGAAAGAGGAGCGGAGCTTGAGGCGGCGGCTGCGATGGGGGTGATGGTGGTGGGAGGAGGAGGGGTTGGTGGGACCCTGGGAGATGAGAAAGAGGAGAAGAAGAGCTATGGCAATGTAGATGACAACCGAGGCTTTAACCATTGCCGAGTAATCAATTGAGTAGCAGCAGTAATAATTTAACTATTCGAAGATCTGTTGTGTGGTGGTAGCTCGATTCTGATTCTGATTCTGATTCCGATTCAGATTCCAATTCTGGAATTGAGTTTAATTCAATAGAACTGGTTCAGCCATCGATCGAATTCAGAGGGAGGTGGTAAAGAAAGAAGAAGAAGGCGTCAACTCAAAGTTTTCCTTTTTTTTTTTTTTGGGTTCTCTTGGACAGGACGAGACAGGACAGGACAGAATCGTCGCCGTCGTCCTGTCTCTTTACTCTCTTCACGTCTCTCCCTATCTCTATCCCACCGTTCCTTTTTAAAAGATTAATCTGTTTATTATCTTTTTTTTTTGACAGGAAAAATTAATTTCATCACTAATAATTATATATTTTTATAATTATACTTATTTTATTATTTTATAGTCATTCAACACAATTTTATTTGTTAAATTTAATTTATATTAATTATTTTTTATTATTATCACACATGTATTATATAATAGATAAAATTTTATATTATCATTTAAATTATTAATATAATTTTAATTTTAATTTTTTAAAAACTTTTAAAAGTTAAAAAAATTTATATTTTTTTCTCTCTTAAATATTTAACATTTTTTTTAGTGTGATTATTTTTTTAAGATGTTATTAATTGTAACAAATATAAGAAATTAACAATTCATAAAAGTAATTAGGATTTTTTATACACCAATACAAATAAACAAAAAAAATATTTTTCAAATTTTATTACAAATTATTATATAACTCATCAAAATAATATATACAAAAATTTGTTAAATATTTTAAAAATATATTATAATTATAATATTTTAAAAATATATTTAATTTTCATTTAATTTTTATTTTTTTTTTAAAAAATTAAAACTAATATCATTTTTGTAACTTCAATATATAGTGATGATATAAAATTATATTTATCGTATAATATGTACATAGTTACCACTTGGTAATATTTAATAAAAATTTGTTTAATATGAGTCAAATTTAATTAATGATGTTAATGAATTTAAAAGATAGAGTGAATATAATTATAAAAATATTTAAATTTAATAAAAGAAATTAGTCTCTTTTCTTAATATTTTTTGCTCATTAATGAAATTACACATGCATATGGCAAGGTTTTTCTTTTTTATATTATTAATTAACTAGTAACAAAAGACACATTTTCTTTTTATGTTTTTTAGATGAAAAAAATAAAAATAAATTTAAATTATAATTACCTTTTTAAAAAACAAATTTGAGAGTACTTTAAAAAAAAAAAAACAAAAAGACTTAGGATTGGTGCAACGAAAAGCAAAAATCAAAGGAGAATTATTTCCCAATCAACATAAGATTATCAAGTTTTTACAAAAACCTACTTTCAATTATTTCCAGAGCTCACTAAGCCTTGTATGGGAGGAGGGGAGAGAGAGAGAGAGAGAAGGAGCTAGAGAGATTATACCCCTCGTTGAGCTTATATGGTTGCCATTGCCATTGCCAATGTTGTTGTCGTCATCTAGTTTGCAAGAGAGACCAACTTTGTCTTGTGATAGTCACGATGAAGCATGTTCGAGGGAGTAATTGTCGACGCGAAACTTGGTTGAAATCCCAGCTTTAAGAGATTGGTGGTGTGAGTTTCTTAACTTGGTTATAATTTGGGTTGAAAGGTAGATGGCCTGAGTTTCTAAACTAAGCTAGATTCTGAATTAAAGGAGTTAGTTTCTCAATGGAGAACTCAAAATTCAAATTTGAAGCTTGATTTTATAAAGCAAAATATCAATGATCTAAATCAAGAGCTTGATTGCTTGTTAATCTTAGATTTTAAGAGTAGATTTCTCAATTTGATGTCAATTTTCTTTCTTTTTTTTTGTTTATCATGATAAAAAAGAAAATATTTTGACGAGGTGTGCATCAAATACAAACAAAACATTATATTTTTACAAAAAATATTTTTTAAAAACAAATTATTTTCCAACTTAAATTATAAAATTAGACTCACATAAATAAATTATACAATTTATAGTATAACTTACAAAGACCATGAAAAATCAATTAAAATGATAGAACCAATCAAAACTAATGAAAAGAATTATAAATACTAATTTTGAAGAAATCTAGTTGGAGAAAATAAAGAAATAAGAATGTAAACTAAGTATTATTGTGATTTTTTAATGGGAAAAAGAAGATTCGAAGAATGTTAAAATCTTAATTCTATTAAAATACTAACAAATTATTATAAATTAGCTATTAAACTAATATTAAATACTAAAAATTATAGAAATCTATTAAAAAGATTCTAAAATTAAGTAGATACTATTACATAAGTATTTCATTATTTTTCTCTCAACTTTTGTAATTTATTATATTAATGTTAAATTTGTGCGATATGTGAGTTGTTTTTTTTTGTATTTTATTTAAATGAACAAAATAAAAATAAATTTAAATTATAAGTATTTTTCTTTCCAAGCAAAAATCTAGGTGGACTTAAAAAAGTTAAATTCAAATAAATGGAATCATTATTTATATTATATACAAAATATTAATGTAGTATAAACTATATTAAATATAATATAAAAACTAATTGTATTTACTTCACCATTTTTGAGTCCACCTAATTAGACATTTTTTCTTTTTTAAAAAATAAATTTAAAAGCATTTTTTTCTCTTTAAGAAAACAAAAAGGAAAAGAAAAAGAAAAAGAAAAATTAAATTATAATTATTTTTTATTTTAAGAAAAAAATAAAAGTTTAAAAATATATTTTTCATTTTTTAGGGAGTAAAGTCTCTTATTATAAATTTAAATTTCTAAATTAAACTTATCAAATTTAAATTTACTCAGTAAAAAGAAAGAAAATAAAAAAAAATGCAAAACCACATAATCTTGAAAACATGTTACGAGTAATCAAGATATACCCCTAATTATTTGTGAAAGTAGAGAGTAACATCAAATTCTAAATTGGTTGAAGAGTTTATTATACATACAATGATAAAAAAAGGTGGCATATCTTGTCCTCTAATTGCCACTTAAAATAATACCAAATTGTTAATAGAAAAAAAAAGTGAGATATTGAAATTAGGCTTGAAAATTTGATTGTGTAATTTATGGTATATCTTGCAAAGGTTATAGAAAATCAACTAAAATAATAAAACCAATCAAAACTAATGAAAATAATTATAAGCACTAACTTTAAAGAAAAATGGATTATATGAAATTTAGTTAACAAGACATTAACTTTAAAGACAAATTGCTCAAATGAAATTTAGTTGAGAAAAAACAAAGTAATAATAATAGAAATTAAGCATACTTATAATTTTAAAATATGAATAAGAAGATTGAATATATGTTGCAATTTTAATTCTATTAAGATATTATGAAAGATTATAAATTAACTAATAAACTAATGTTAAATACTATAAACTATGTGCATTTATTAAAAAAAATCCTAAAATTAAGGAGATATTATTATGTTATTATTTTACTAAATTTCTCGCAACTTTTGTAATTATTTTATAATATATATATATATATATATATATATGACACTAATTGTAATAAATACTAATAAGGTTAATATATGAGAAAAAAAATCACCACATTTGTGTTTTGTCTTAAATTTAGCACAATTTTTCAAAAGTAACAATTTGTACCTTGTAGAATTATTTAATAATAAATTTAACATATTGTTATATGATACTAATGGATTCTATTACCTTACACACATGGCAAGTTAACAAGTAAAAAATTGAATACACAACATATCACATGTAATTTAATTCAAAATTAACAAAAATAAAATTTTAAAAAAGAAACCAAAATTAAAAAAAAATTCTTTGTCCTTCTTCTCTTTGTCTTTCGCTCCTATCCTCTTCCCCCTTAATTGCCCACCCTCTTCATCTTTATATTATCCTTTTTTTATTCTTTATCAAATATATTTAAGATAAAAAAGGTGGGTGGCAAAAGAGGAGAAGGAAAGGTGAGAGGTAAAAGGGAGGAGAGAGAATTTTTTTTTTTAAATTTGATTTTTTCAATTAATTCTTTTATATTTTGGTTAATTAATTTGATTTTTTTAATTTTTTAATCACATCTTTTTATGGGCTAAAATTTTATAGAGTAACTTTTTAGCTTGTTTAATAAATTAAGCGGAACCCACAAAATTTTTTATAAATTTTAATCTCTAAATTAATGTGAAAATTTAACCTTATAACTTAAACAAAAAGAAAAAGAGAAAAAAAAGCAAGAGAGAGAGAGAGAGAGAGAAAGTGAGAGAGTAAAAGATACTTAGACTTTTATTTATTATAATATTAATAAAAAATATATAAACCAAGAAAAGAAAAAAAAAACTGAACAAGAGAGAGTAAAGTAAAAGGGGAAAGCAATTCACTTATAAATCAAATCAATACTTTTTTGAATTTTTGTTTTTAAAAATAAGTTATTATTTTAACTTAAATTATTTAACTAAATATTGTTTTTTATATTAACTTACATTATAAATTATTTATGTCATATCATATTAAGTAGTCATAGTTATTTTCATTAAATCCTAACTTTTAACAATGTAAATATTATATATATATTATAATGAAAGACACTTAGATTTTTATTTAATATAAATTAAGAATACTAATAAAAATATTTAAAATGAATTAGTGATATAAAAATATTTAAAACTTACTAAAATAAGCTAAACCATAGTATCTTTTATGGGTATATTTTTCCTTTTTTATTCTAATAATACTATATATAACAAACAAATGTCACTAAAGTATGATTATATTTTAAATAATTATTTATTTAATTTATATAAAATGAAAATGATATCTTTTTAAAGTAAATTAAAATTTTTTATTTAGTTTAATTTTAAGTCTATGTTTTAGTTAACCAAATTATGAATAATCTAATAAAAGTTATCATCCCTTGTTATGTAAAGTGGTGTTGAAAAACCAATATACCATCATTTTACATTAACAACCAATTATCAAATATTGAGTATATCAACATCTGAAAAACCAAAAACAAAAGTGTCAAAGGTTATTACTTAAAAAAATAATTTAAAGAAAATGATAAATGACATTAAATTTTAATAAGCCAATGATAGATCCAAGAATTTTGTTCAGTAAAAGTAAGGTTATATTAAATAATAAGTAATATTAAAAAATAAAATAATTGAAAAAATTTTAACATTATTTTATACGTAAAAGTTATAGTTATGAGATTATTCATTTTGTGAGAATTGAAATATAATCTTTTATATTTTTCTTAAAATTTTACAAGAAAAAAACTATTTTAAGAATTATAATTCATGACTAATCAAAAAATTATCATAATTCATGACCTTCTAATCACAAGGAAATGTTTTAATTATTATGATAATGTCATGACCTGAATTAAAGGCCTGTGATTGGTACACTATTCAAGGTAAATAACCCATTAAGAGTAATGTAAATTTGCAAATGACATTAATGTCATACACCTTAGGACAAAATATACATAATATTATTCACAACTCCTACAAGAGACCTTATGAATAAACCAAATTCATGATAACATAATCCATAATCTCAAAAACCAACAATATATCATAGTAATAGTCATTATGAAAACTCTAAACAATAAGATTATAAATATAAAATGTCTAGCAGAACATTATTAATAGAAATAATTAAAATAAACTACAATTTAATATCCTAAAAATTTACCAAGAATTTAAGAACATTGTAGGATAGCCGTGCCAATTACAAGCTAGTTGAAAAATGATAAAAAAATTGTGCGTTAAGTATAATAACTCAATGAGAAATTAAAATATAATATACTCAATATGAAATAGAAGCTTAAATAGATAAGAATAACATAATCAAATATACTTGGTTTTACTATACAAAAATGTATATAAAGAAATGTAAATATAATAGTTCGAAATTGTAATGTACTACTTGTATATAATGGAAAGGAGTTCCTCTTTGCATTATTTCATTTTGGAAGAATAAATTAATGGGAGACATAAGCATGCCACTTATTGACTACTTTTGGCTTAAAGTGGCTTTGGTTGACTTAATAATGACTTAACTTTATCTTTTTCTTTTCTTTTTTTTTTACTTTTGAACATAGAGGTGTTAGATTTGTCATCCAATTACACTAAATGGTTTTTTGCCATCTTATGTTGACACTGTTACAATAGTTCATAATAATCATCTTGATTGTCTTGGACCAAATCTTTTCCCTCCTAATCACGTCAAATTTTGGACAAGACCTTACTTAATAGGGCCTTATATTTTTAGTAGACTTAGCTTAGGCTAGTTGCATAACAACCTAGGCAATTGCAAAGTAGCTTAGGCTAACTTAGACCTTACTTTGGAGGAATAGGATCAAGAAGTCTTCTATCAATTAGGCTTGTTTTGGGCTTTTGAAAAACCATTTTTTCGACTCCTCCAAAATTTGCATGTCCAACATTGAATTTAACATACTATTTTGTAAAGAATCTCTTTTCTAAATAGGTTAGACTTTGTTGTTGTCATAATAGTATTCCTATTTAATGATTTAATCTAAAGAGAATTGGACAAAAATTGACATAAGTTATCAAGATGAGCTTTGTCTTAATAAATCTTTTTAGCAAAATATTTGTATCCTTTCATTATTACTTTTAGTGAGATGACTTCATTGGTCCAAAATAGTTTCACCATTTTTGGAACCATTTGGGCATCCAATATTAGGCACCCTTTTTGAAATAATACATCCAAGAATGCTTGTGATGTTTATTTTACATTAGGAATAGTCTTAGTAATTATATCCTATTAGATCAAATGGTTATGAAAAATTTTGTATAATTACTTAGATTGGGTTTTTATTTTGCAAGAGTGAGTACCTTTAGAATTTGGCATGCTAAATGCATATAAGATTGAGGGTTTTCTTTTAAGAAGTAATATTTGACTATAGTGTTGTTTGTATTTAAAAGGATGAACTCATAAAAACTTTGGGTTCCTTTTAAAGCCTTATGGCTGGTAATGTCATCTTGTTGGGAAAGAAAATTGTATGACATGCATTGGGAAATCAAAAACGAATTTTGGTTCTAAGAGAAAAACCTTTTGTCTTGTTGTCTTAAAGGTTTATGATCTTTTTACTTTTGACCTTTTAAGGGTGAGAGATAGTTTTGTTTGATTGTTTGGACTAATGTTAGAGTTATTGATGACATCATGATGCCTTTACCACTATTTTATGTAATAATTTTTATTGTTGGTTTTGGATGAGATTAATAGTAATTAGAGCTTGGGCTAGTTTAAGCTTCTTCCAAAGGTTTTTTTAATCATTCTTAGACAAGCTAATTGTAAGGGGACTTTTAAGATAATGTTTCCCCTTTTGTTGGTCTTTTGGGCTTAGCTTCGTCTTATTTTAGACCTTTGAATTAGGCTTATCAACAGAGCTTAAATCAATTGGTCTTTTTTTTTTTTTTTAATCTATCAAAGATTTTCTTTATAATTTTTTTTTAGTGCAGGAATTTGGATATATGATGTCTTTATAGTCTTTTATATTTTTGAGCTTATAAGCTTTGTTAGCCTTTTGGTTTTATGGTTATATTTGTGTTTGGGTTGTGAATGTGGCTTTTTAATTTTCTTTAAGTACATTCCAAGGCTTTTTAGATGTACTAAGGTCTGTCATGGTAATTGGACCTGTATTTGGATTTTTTTTTTTGTTATGATATGATTCTTTTTTAAACTATTCATAAAAAGAATTTGGCTCCTTTCTTATCCTTTATTGCTCAATACAAATCTTAAGACTTTCTTTCTAAGTACAAATAATAAGCTCACAATAAGTAAGCTTATCATAAGGGATTTGGGTAGATAATTTAGCAAGAATTTTGTCTCAAACTTTCTCATAAAAAATAGTTGGGAGCCCCACAAGGAATTTCTCTTTTCTGAATAGTTGATTGTTGTCTATTTAGATCATTAACCTAGTGAAGAATGTAACCTTATAGTGTTTAAAATCATGATTTTTTTTTTGTTTTTTGCACTGAAGATTGGTTAAGAGTTCTAAGCTTTGATCCTTTATTTAGGAGGAATCTGTAATGAAATGTCTATATATAACAAAAATTAAGAAGACTACTGCATTTTACATTACAATACCTTCCTCAATTTTGATTAGGTTTCAAGATATCTTTTTTTATTGTCATTGGACTATCTTGTTATTCTACTAAAATAAGATAATAATCTCAGCATTCTTTATGTTGTCCAATAAAGCTTACTAATAATAGTTAGGTAGAAACATTGTCAATAGTGTTTGCTTTAATTTTGATGTATTATATACCATTGTCATTTGTTGAAGGAGATTGAGAATATTATAATGTAATATACTATTAATGTTCCATTTATAGACAAAATTAGCATTATACAAGTTTTGTTGGAGGAGTCTCTCTTGAAGGATTATGTTTAGAATAATGGCCTTTAGGTAATACAACTTATGAGATGTCTCTAGTTCATTAAAAGCAATACTTTAACCTTTTAATTATTAGGACTATATCTTGAACCTCTTTCTTCTTAGTTTAAGGCTTGGATAGCTTTATTTCTTAAGTTAGAAGGGGTATCAATCACTATTAGTTTTATCTCTAGTAAAGTTTTTTCCATGCTCTAAAGCCTTTTTTCTATCTCCTTATAAAATTCTACTTTGTTTTTAGGAAAGTAATTGTCAGATTATCCTCAAAAGGTTTAAAAAGTGGTTACTAAATTAATTTATGTTTATTTTGGGTTGATTTTAGATTAAAGATTTCTTTTAATCTAATTGATCATTAAGGCATTCATAATATTCTTTTATTTTAAACACATAATAAAATTAGAGAAATAGTCAAAGTGGAATATATGGTTACGAAGGATAGTTTCAATTACTCTTAAGAGGGAATCTTTGAAATCTAAAAACTTATAATTTCTGAAAGATATGAGGGGTGAAGTATTTGATGTTTTTGGTTGAGAGGCTTAACTTTAATTTGAACTAAGTTAATGTGGATATAGTTGTATTGTTTGGCATGTTTTTAAAGAATATCTTAAGACAATAATTGTAAGGTCTTATGGGATTGGAACATTTAGAGATTTCTCTTTTTGGTTTTGATGACATAGTCACTAATGATTTTGGACAAGTACTTAGGTGTTTGGTAGATTTGGCTAGTTGGGATCTTTGGGATTGTCTAATTATCTATTTTACCTTTGACATCTTGGAAATTGACATTTTTTATAAACCATGCCTTTGTCTCTCGCGATGGAGCTTGAAGAAGATGATTTTGACCTATCTAAGGGTGTCATGAAATTTTCTTTAGGTGAAACCAAATTAGTTATGCAATCATGTTTGCTTATAATAAATTGGCTATATTGGTTACCTAGCTTAAATGACTTAGCACACAACAATGAAAATCAAATGGTTTTAATGTAGGTAAATCTTTATAATCACACTTAAATGTATCTTACTTTCCTTAGGTTTTAATACCAAAGACACAAGTTTAATATATAGATGGATGAGATATGTTTGACTTAATACTTATTTGTTTGATGATGTTTATATGGTTATTTGTCTATAAGGGAGGAGAATTTTTTAGTTAATCATGAAGTGGTTTGATAATTAGGTTAAGCTTAGGATATAAATTGAAAGTATAATTCAAATATCCAAGGAATTTGTAAAGTTGAAATTTATGAATGATTTAGTTTGGAAACTTTTTTGCAAACTCTATAGATTGATAAGATAAAAACATATTGAAAAGTTAAAGGAAATGATAAAATAATTTATCTATTCTTTTATCCTTAATGCACCTTGGTGTGAAAAACAACATCAAGAGAACATTCCCTATAAGAATGTTTTCTCAAAAAGGAATGTTCCCATTAATGCAAGGCAAATACAATGAAGGAAGAAATGTAGTAGTGTTATTGGTAAGAAATTCAATAACTCCTTGAGAAAGAACCTATTAATAAAAACAAATCTCTTTGGAGTTGTGTAGCTTTTTGTGTAGACAAGAGATTGGAGTAAGAAAAATAAGCCCTTTAGCTAGTAATCAATTACAAAGTACTCAATAATGCTCTATAATAGATTAAATACCCATTACTAAAGCAACAAGACTTGTTCCTGAGGCTTTATTTAGCGAAAATCTTCTTTATTAAATTTGATATGATGCTAGATTTTAGCAAATCTAAATCAAGCCAAAAGACGAATACAAAACAACATTTAATGTCTTGTTTGAATAGTATGAATGAAATGTCATGTCATTTGCATTAAAAAATGTTTTCTCAAAATTTCAGTATATTATGAACGACATATTTCAAAATTGTGCATAATTATTTGTCATTTATAAAGATGATTTGTTGGTTTATTCTTAAAACATTGAATAACACTTCAAGCACATTAGTACCTTCCTTCATCAAACCTACAAAAATGTTCTCGTCATCTTATCCACAAAAATCAAGTTATTTTAAACCAAAATAAAGTTCTTTGGGTATTGTATCCACTAAGGTATTATTGTCCCAATAGAAAAATCTTTTGAGTTTGCAAAAAAGTTTTCAAACCAAATTCTTAGTAAATCATAACCCTAAAGATTTCTTAGATGCTTCAATTACATTCTTAATTTCTATCTTAAGCTTAGCATAATCATTAAACCTCTTCATGATCAATTTAAAAAATTTCCTCCTAATGGATGAATAACCACACAATCATTATCATATAAATAAAGTCTTAAGTTAAACATATCATATACATTTATATACCAAACCTTAATAAATTCAAAATTATTGAAATTAATGCCTCAAACTTAGGGTATGGGGGATGGTAAAACATGTCAAAGATGGTCAAGAATGCATTGTCTTATATGCATCCTAACACTGAAATAATGCATAATAAAACTATTCCATCACCAAAAAGGAGATTTTAATAATTATTTTGTGCATTCAAAAATTTCAAAGTCATATTTTAACCAAAAATTTTTACTACATAATGACTACAAATCAACACAAGTTCTCCAATAAGATGTCAAAAAAATTATATTAAAATAGATTTTTCCTAAATGGCAAGTGATCCTTAACATCTCTGATTTGGATATAGAATATGTTAATAGAGAATCAAATTCTTTTCCAAACTTTCTAATAAGAACATTCTTAAAGGTAGGATAATGGTCCCTAAGAATGACAAGTAACTAGTAAGCCAATATAACGTATAGGCTAAAAAACATAAAAGACAACAAAGGCATTATATGCCCATATCTCTTCACTAAAAAATCTAGTCTAGAAAGAAATCTTTGACAAAGAAAAATAAAGATAAACTGATTCAAGCTCTATTGATGAGTCTAATTCAAAGGTCCAAAGTAAGACGTGACTAGGTCCAAAAATGTAACAAAAAGGAACACATCATCTTAAGAGTCTTTTTACAATTAAGTTTTCCAAAAATGGTTAAATACTAGCCCAAGCCATAGTTCTTGTTGATCTCATTTAGGAAGTAGTAACAAAAACTCTTGTCTAATGAAAGGTCTTTTTCTCATAACTAAAAGGAGTTTCTTATGTCTTAAATCATGTCATCCAATTTACTTTCCCAATAAAATGACATTATAAGCCATAAGACTTGAAAAAGGTTCAAATATTCAATGAGTTCATCCTTGTAGACATAAACAACATTGCAATACTTGATAATAATTACGTGGACTATCACTAGACACAATTGGACAAGTTTCTAATCTAAAAATAAGTTACTATATAAAATCTTTTCAATCATTTGATCCAATATAATATAATTATTGGGATTACCAAGCATTATAAGTATTATTAAATGTTTTATTTCAAAATAATGCCTAACACTGGATGCCTAAATAGTTATAATAGTAGTGAAATTATTTTAAACTTATCTAAGACATCTTACCTAAAGTAGTAATGGAAGAATATAAATATTTTACTAAAAAGAGCTATTAAGACAAGTTTATCTTAATAATTTGTGTCAACTCACCACCCATTTTGCTCTAGCATAGATCATTAAATGGGAATAATCCAATGGTAACCAACAAAGTCCAACTTAGGAGATTCTTTACAAAATAATGGGCAATGTTAGACATACAACCTTTGAGGGAGTGAAACAATGGTTTCTTTAAATTTCACAAGAAGCCTGAATGATAGAAGACTCTTTAACCCAATTCCTCCAAAGTAAGGCCCAACCTAGTATGCAATTACCTTAAACCAAGGTTAATAAAGAATATAAGACCTTAGTAAGTAAGGACTTGTCCAAACTTTCAAGTGATTTAGAAGAAAAAGATCTAACCTAAGACAATGAAGATAATTGCTATAGAAGATTGTACCAATATCAACATAAGATGACAAAGTACCTTTGGGTGCAAGTGAACAATAAACCTAACACCTCTGTGTCCAACAACCATAAAAATGATAATGCTAAGTCATTATTGAGTCAACTAGAGTCACTTTAGGCCAAAATTAGTCAATGAGTGGAATGATTATGTCTCTCATTAGTTTATTACTCCAAAATGTAATAATGTAAGAAGGTTCTCCTTAAGTCTATAAAAGAAGCATCCTTCTAAGAAGAAAAACAAGACTTACCCATAGTGAAAGACTATTTGTGTAAACTCTCCCCTTTTCTTAAGTATTTGTCAACAATTTTTATAAATTCTATTGGTAGATCAATATTTTAAGCTAGTCCTATTAGCTCCTTATACTTCAAAAGCTTTATTTTTCAAGTTTTAATTTATCATATACATTTGCATAAACAATTTTTATTTTGAATTTAATTTTGTATAAGAGTAATGCATCAAGAAAGAAATTAGGAAGAGGAATATTTTATTTTTTATTATCAAGATGATAAAAAATGGAATATGTATATCAACTATATAAGCTTTTATAGTTACCCAACCATATAAGGTGTTTTTAGCTTCACCCTCATATATATAAACTATTGGGTCTACCAAAAGATTACCTTATAAATTTTGTCTAGTCAAATTAGAAAATTGAGAATTAGAAACCTTCAATTAGGCTATAACATTAGAAGTATAATTTTGGCCTTTGCTTTTGCCACCTTAATTTGTCCACCTCCCTTTTACATTGATTTTTATGTCGAACAAGTCTAAGTTTCTCCATACATAATTGTAAAGATGCATTCCTTTATATCACTCAATCTATTTATAATTATATAACTTTTTTCATGTTCAAATACTTTAGAATAGATTGGAAATAATTTGAGCTTGGATTGAGATATTAGATTATAGCTTGATAACTTAAAGTTCTCTAATAAGAACAAGTTGGTTTTTTGTCACAAGAAAAGTAAAGGACATTATTTATGATCATTCTATGATGATATTGACAAATTATAAAATCACTTTTTACTTGTAGAAATAGACAAGGATATAAATAGTTAAGTTAGGATTCTTTGTATTGCATATACATAAATACTTATAATATAACCAAAGAATCTCTTTGGGCCAATTAATGAAACTATAATGATAATAATGATGTTAGTATGCACCCAAAAATAATTTTTTATCTTAATTTAGGCAATTAGATAAGTATTTAGGTCCCACACAAATCATTGTCCTAATAAATTTGAACATGCTTGAATTCCTTACAATGCTTATCCTCAAAAGGACATAATAGTTCCATTAAAATTTTGTGTAATTTTATGTTTTAAGTGTTGTTTACAATTACTTGATAAGGAAAGGAATTATGACCTGTGGATCTAAATATACATGCATATAAACAAATAGACACGTACACTATGCAGACACATATAAAATGAGGTACATGAATGTTTTCTTTGGTGTCGAGTATTCCTTTTTCACATAATTTTTTGACATCAATCTTTGAACCAAAATTCACATTGTGCCAATAACTAATAGAGCAGCCTATCTAGCAATCAATCTTGGATTGAGGGTATGACTAGCATATTTAGGTTGTCATTTGCTTCATTCTTTTAAACTGGGAGGATATGAAAATTAAATATTTTGTTTTGAAAAAAGTAATAATTTATATGAACAGATAAATTATAAAAAAATAAAAAGAAGGTAAAAAAAGGTGGAGAAATTAAGAGAGTGATGAATAGAGATTAGTATATAAAAATAATAATATGCTAATACCAATGCTAACTATATATATCCACATCGTAACTAGCTAATGGTATAACCTATAATCTCCCTTATTATAATTCAAGTGCATAAAGAATGCATGCCATATAAGTGCAATGTGTAAATCAACTATTGCCTAATCTAGTAACGAAGTATTTAATAGTTAGTCTTAATTCAAATATATTTGTGAAAGTTAACATATTAATACATAATAGTTATAAATAAAGAGTTTTCATTATTTTATTTTCAAAATGTTTATTTTAATTATAAAAAAATCAGAATCAACTATTTTGTAATTAAAAATAAACTCTTGAGATTTTTCAATCTCAAGATCTCATAACTAGATAACCATTAATAAACAATAATCATATTTGTGGCTTAAACAGAGCAATTAATCAACCCATAGAAAAATAACTTGGCATTTTCCTAATGTCAAAAGGTCTCATAAATTAACAAATCAAAACATGATAAAAAAGAACTTAATCATGCATATATTGATTGATTCCAACAAGTCATTCTTCTCTGTCTAGAGATTTTTAATGATTCTAAAAATAATTATCAAGTTCATTAGTTGTTAATTAATTGAATGTTTGATTTTTCCTTCTCTTTACAAATAAACATTATTAATGATTCAATTTTCACCTTTTCTTCTCCTTAAATAACTTTAAATATAGATTTTCTTTAACTCTTTAGTACAATTTGTTACATGTGGAAATTAAAAGAGATAAAAGGACTAATTCATATCAAAGTTAACGTATAAATTTATTTAAATTTTTTTTGCCTTACTAATTTAATCTTCATCTTAAAAAAATTGACAAATTATGTCTTGAAAATATATTTTTCTGATAAATTTAATTTATACTTAGAATCGTAACGAAAAACGTAACAAATAATGACACAACATTCTTGCACAAAAAAAATATCATGTATACAAAAAGCAAAATTTAATGTAGCTAAAAATCTCACCCTCTCCATCTTTGTTCCTCTGTCTTTCTCATCGCTTCCCCTCTCTCTCTCTCACATCATATTTTATTTTTTAGTACGTGTGGCATTTTTTGATATATAAGCAGCGTTATGTCATTATTTTTGACATTTTTTTTGTTAATGGTTATAACAGAAAACTCAATTTTTTAGAATAAAATATTTTTGAGTGTAATTTGTCAATTTTTGAAAATAATATTAAATTTGTTAAAATACAAAGATGTGAGAATAAATTTGCAGATTAAATTAAATTTGTAGATTAACCCTTGATAGTAATACACAACATAAGAGAAGGCAACCGGATTAAGATAAGAGTTGCTTGATCTTTGACTTAAATCGAGATCTCATCCATTAAGTTACGTAGCTTCTTTATTTACACCCACTTTCCTTTTCCTTTGTTGAAATAGACCCACACCATTGCCTCCCTTTGTTGGAATTGACCTATATGCAAACTTTTCGGTTATCTTTCATCAGCTGGCATACACATGTCGTCACATGACCAAAGGTTAGTCTGTCACATTATTATTATTTTTTTATGAGGTGGTATTACTTAAAAAAATAAAATGTCAAAAATTTAAAAATTTATAAAAAATAGAAAAGAATAATGTAAACCCTTTTCTTTGAATGCTATCTGTAATCTCCCTCTCTCTCTCTCTCTCTCTCTCTCTCTCTCTCTCTCTCTTTCTTGGAGTTGGATGGATGCTTTAATTATTGCTTTTTCTATAGGCTTAACTATGGAAAGAAAACATCGTATCAGGCTAACTACAGCAACTTATTTGAGGCCAGAATTCCAAAAATCCTCCAAAAACCAATTTTTTTCCACTTTGAGCAGTGAAACTAAACTGGTAGAGAATAATAACCCCAACAAAGTTGAGGAAAAGTCGATTCCAAAGGTCTAATATTTCTCACAACCTGCAACCTTAAAAAAAGAAACTACGCTTGAATCCAAACAACGGAAAATTGGCATCACAAAGATTACGAAGCATTAAAAGCTCAGGAAAGCTTCGTCCAGGATTTTATGAGGTACACAAATGGGCAAGTTCTCCACATCTACAGTGAATTGGGTCTCCAGATCCATTACCACGGTGTCTCCTATGAGACCCACGAGACCCAGATGAATGGGATGCCATTTCCGACGTAGAACTCGAAATCGGAAGAGAGAAGGTAAAGCTAAGACCCCTAATATGGGAAGAGAGAAGCCGCCGAGGGCTGAGACGGAGAGACAAAGAGATATGTCCTGATCAGGGCAGTGAAAAAAGCCAGAAAAGGGTTGTCCTGATCGACAGAATCACGAGGTAAGCTTAGAGAGAGAGAGAGAGAGTTAGATTACGCGAGTGATATCGATGAATTCAGCATTCGAAGAAAAGGGTTTATATTTGCTTTCTTTTTTCTTAGGTGAAAAACAGGGTTTTGTCTGTAATATTTGCCTATTTTTTAAAAATTATATTTACAGTTTTATTTTTTAAAATTATATTTGTCACTTTTTTTTCATTAATATTTTACGTTACTTTTTATTAGTCTTTCCTTATTTTCCTCCTATAATAGTTTATACATGTATTAAATTTGTCATCTCAAATATCACATCAATAATTCGATGATGGTGTAATAATATTTTTTAAGAATTTATAAAAATAAAATATTAATTTAAAAAAAAAATATATATATATATATATATAAAATAAAAAATTTATAAATTAAATTTGATAAACATAAAAATTTTGAAAATAAAAATTAATTTTTAAAAGTATAAAAAATCATAAATTAATTTTTATAAATAGAAGAAATTTTGAAGCTTACTAATTCACCCTCTGTTACTTAGTCTTCCACTGCCACACTTTAAAGCTTACTGATAATTGATTGTCACCGTCCGATCATTTAGATCCAAGCAAAATATCGTCTATTCTCTTATTGACATGATCAAGAAATTTAATTTGACTCCATGTTTTATTAAGAATATGTTGAAGGTTGTGCTTGACATCATTTTGTATCCATTGAATCGGTCCAAGCTATTGACAATAGGGTAATGCCACCATCATTTTTTATTATAATAACAAAATTAATTTTTATTTTCCAGAATTTTTATAATTTTTCAAAGTTACCCTCTATTTTTATTTTTTTTATAAAAATTTACTTAGAATTTTTTTATCTTTTAAAATCCATATGTAATTTGTAAATTAATTTCTATATTTCAAAAAAATTTTAAAAAATTTATTATCATGTAATTATAAAATTGTTAACATGGCTTTTGACATAACAAAATTTAGTATAAGCGACATTATATGAATTGCCACATGCTAAAGATAATAAGGAACTAATGGGAAATCATGTAAAATGGTAACAAAGACAACATAATTAATGTAATCTAAAAAAAAAATTGTTTGTGTAATTGAAAAAAAAGGCAAACATTTTAGGTGAATTATTGTATTTTTCTTTTTTAAGATTTTCTAAATTTTTGACATTTTATTTTTTTTTTAACAACACCAAATCATTAAAAATTAATGATGTGGTATCATAGTTATTAAGTCTTCATTGATTTGGCAACACGCGAGGGTTAAATGCAACAAACAAAGATAACTAGTTGGGTTTATTTCAACAAAAAAAAAAAAAAAAAGTGGATGCAAACCAAAAAAGCATGTAACTTGATAGGTGGAATCTTGATTTAAATCTTGATTTTTCTCCATATTCTTTAATCAAAAGGTAAGGAAGAAAGGTAAAAAGATGATGAGTCCTTTAATAAAATTATAAAAGGATTGGATAAAGGTGGAGACAATAGTCAATTATGTTCTTTGACTATTAAGTATGGATGTAGCCCTTTTCTCTCTCATGCATCTTTTTTCTACATCTCCATCATCCTCTTCTTCTTCTTCTTTTTTTTTTTCCATCTAATTTTTAATTTTTCAGCATATATTTCCTTTTAAGTATACAAAATCATAGTTATTAACAAATTTCATAAGTTTATTTTTTCTTATTTTTACATTTTTATGATGTAATACATATTTATTAAATGATTATTGTTTTCTATAGAATAAATTGAAATTGCATTTGGATTTGGGCTTTTATTATAGTTGAAAATTAGCAAAAAAGCAACATGCATAAAAGAGATAATTGATTTGGGTAATTGTAAGGATATTCTAAATTGACTAATCAATTTACAAAGTTGATTGTTTTTGTTGTTATAATTTCATAAAATTAAGAACTTTAAACATTATTGTCAATTTGATCAAAAAATAAATTGTTGTATATAGTGATTATAACTATAATATATTTTATTATATTATTAAAATAAAAATTATTTATATTTGTTCAAAGTTATATAAATGTTTATATGACATTTTTTTTTTATGAAATCAAATTTAACTTAGATCCTTGCATAACACAAGGAAAAAAACTAGTTTTAGTAACTAATTTGAAGGATGTATTCTCTTTTAGGAAAAAACTTACTAGACTTAAATACACACAATTGATTTTTATATTATATATAAAATATTTTATACTATATTATATTACATATCAATATAGTATAAAATTTTTTTATATAATATAAAAATCAATTATATCTATTTAAATTCATTACCTTTGAATTTACTTAATCAAACTCTTCTCTTTATATTTGATGAGGATAATTGAAATAATGGATTCTTAATATATTTTAAACATGCTATTTGCATATAAATAACTAATGCACATTTATATCTTTTACAAATAATACTATGGTTAATGTACAAATAAATCGTAAATTTGATATGCTTTCACATATCTATAACAACTTTTTAAAAAGAAATGGTTTGACTTTAATAAATTTTTTTCTTACAAAGTATTATTGTTAACAGATTCTAACATATCTCATTAATTTGTACATGTGTTACGACTACATGTAAAAAGAAAAAAGTGATGATGTGGCATTTCATATGTATTTTCTCAAAATTAAATAAAAAATTAAAAAAAACCAAAACTATTTATCTTTCTCCTCCTTTTTTCCCTCTTTAGTCTCTACCTAACTACTTTTTCTTTAGTCTTTGCCTCTCATTACTTCTCTAATCCCCTTTTTTCTAACCACATTTTCATTCTTTAAAAATTGAAAAGTATTAGAGATTGAAGAAAGAGTCCAAAACACTCTCTCAATAAATGGAAATGATTATTAATCATGGCCAAAAATAATGCTTTGGTATAAAAGCTTTAATATTGGCTAGTTTGAACAACAACAATGCTCTTAAATCTAGTTCCCCTTACTCTTCTTGTCCAATTCAATTAATGTCATTAATTTTCTTTTTTCTTATATTGATGCAACACTATATAGGACATTCACTTCAAACCTTTAATTTCTATCCCTTAAATGCTCGTAAGAGATTTTGATAGAGTAAAGGGTAAATAGATTTATCTCAGTTTTATTTGTGCAAAACAATTTGGGCTCTAAAATAATGGTTCCAGTTATGGCTTAGAGAATATAGGCGAGATAGACCTAAAGTTGAGTTTGACAACATCGAGCTCAACATTAATGTAATATCCCAAAATTCCAAATT
Source organism: Bruguiera gymnorhiza (assembly GCA_020883675.1). Taxonomy (NCBI): domain Eukaryota; kingdom Viridiplantae; phylum Streptophyta; class Magnoliopsida; order Malpighiales; family Rhizophoraceae; genus Bruguiera; species Bruguiera gymnorhiza. Next base: position 318,970 of record JAIRCJ010000030.1, read on the forward strand.
TTAAGTTGTTATAGTTGATTAAAAATTGAGTTTATGATGCGAAAAACCCAAAAAAGACGTGGTTTAGGGACCCAACGCACATAAGGAATCAAAGAATAACCAGAAAAGTTAAATCAGAGTTTAATAATAGAAACCCTAGACCCAATATTCGAAGGAATACGAACTTAGGGTATTCAAGATGGATATGAACGCCACACTCCAGAAAAGAAAGGAATTGAGAGTGATAAGTCGATTTGAACGCCATAATAAGAAGTACCTCTTGATAAGTTCTTTAGTTCTCAAAAGAACCGAGGGAGAAAAAACCCTTACTTTCTATTTTACTCAAAGTTGTCTGATTTCTAATGTTACAAAGGGTGTCTATTTATAAGCTAAGATAACAATTTTAAAGATGTACAAATTCCTACTTAGGACAATTCCTTATTTAGGAGGAATTCCTATCTAGGTACAAATTCTTACACAGAAAATAAACTCCTAATTTGGAGTGACTGCTATTACTTAGTCCTAACACTTTAAGTACTCCAAATTTGAATTCGCACCATTTGAAGTTTGGTTGACCTGAACATCTTTAATGAGCCCATTTAGTGTTTTTTTCATCTTTCTGGATCCAGCTCGTTTTATTGGGCCTTCTAAAATGTGCAATAGACCTCTCTTGAATCCATTGAAGCTCTCTGCCCAATATCTCTACAATTCTCATCAGTTTGTCTCATGAATAAGGTTAACTTTTTTTTTTTAAATTAATTGACTTTAACTAAAACTCATATTTGAAACATTTAACCTTGGAGATGACTCGGTATTAATGAGTTATAACTTATTGGACTAATGAGGGCATGTAATGGACTTATTGTGGAGTAGTTTGGAATAGGTAAAGCCCATTTTCTTTCTTTCCCTTTATGGCCTCACTTCTTTTTATTTTTTTTCTTTCTTGCTACTTCTTTCTTTCCCATCTCCTTCCTTCTTCCTTATCATCTTCCTCTTTCTTCTCCTTAACCTTCACTCCATCTCCCTTAGTTAATGGAATGGGTTGACAAAGAAATGACAATAGGAGGAGTAGATAATGGCCATGAGGAATAGATGTTAGCAAGGAATAAAGTAGCAATATAACAAAAGAAAAGGGGTTAAAGGAACTTCAACCTTTTTTAGCTTATTTTTAACATTACTTTAGCATATGGAGGCCAAATTTTGGTAAATTTGTAGATAAAGAGTTAACTAGTGGTTATTTTATGTAAAAGTGATAATTGGCATGCGACACTGCTAGGCTAGGGGATAACTTATCATTTCCCATCTATTGGTAAGTGAGTGTTGGTAACATATATATATATAGTTAGTAACCTTAAGGATAGACTCCATTCAACTTTCTAGCAACAATGTTAACAAGGCTCTAATAAAGTCCTATGAGGCAAAAAAATCATCAGCAAGATAAGGATTATAGAAGACCTTTTTAGTTTTTGCAATATTCAATTAATTGGGTTACATTCCAAGGAACTTTTTCAATCTTATTCCATTCAATTTTATTTATATGATTTGTTAGTTAGATATGTTAAGTTAGGTTTTAATGATGATAATACCTACCAACTGCTAATGGACTTTTTAATTTGACCTAATCATACTTAGGACACCCCTTATTGGCCTGATCTAAAAAATGCTTCTTTCCTTGGGTAAATATGTTATTCCCTTAGGCCCCACATATAACCTTAATAAGTTTATCCCTTTAACCACATTAGCACTTAAACCTAACTATAAATACCCTCTAGACGTCACTTTTAAGGTATACATTAATTATTCCTTAGCTTTGCCAGTCTTCACATAATCACACCTTTTGTTGATTTGAGTATTAAAATGCTAACTTGACATCTCATAATCTCCCTTTGTATTGTAAGTTATAAAACTCTTCAAGCCTAAACATCCAGACTTGACTAAACTTAGTCTTTTTCTTATCCAATCTATGAATAGTCAGTACTTGGTCATTATGATCCAACTCCTTTAACATATAACTTGGTCTTAAAGGCATCATCTATGGAATTAATGTTGTGTGTCTCTTCCCTTACTACCACACTTTGTATTTTAGTTAGATTTACAAGTTTTGCCTACTAAAACATGGGTGATGACCCCATTACACCGTCTTATATCTTTAATAATGAAACCTAATCCATCTTTTTTAACTTAGGTAATGACTAATCATCCATTAGTTTCTAAAAGCAATTATGCCTCATATAAAAACAAATCAAGACACTAAATGCTTTCATGGCTTTCTTTTTAAGGAAAGAAGGAGCCCTTTTTACCAAACTCCTAAATACATCCTCTACCAAAATAGATGACTACTTGAGAACCACACCCCCAAACTCCTCAAAATCTACATCATGTGATCAGTGACAATGTCATTATAATACCTTTACAACATTTTGACCTAGCTTCTTTCAAATATCCCAATGGAAGAAGATTGTCCTTTTCTTTACTAAGAGACTCCCAAGAATAATTCTTAGCATCCTCTAGACCAGAAGCCAATACAAGCTCCTTGTAAAAATGCACACCTACCAAGAATGCTTTGAAAGTGGCTTCGGAAAAGAATGAACTAATGAAGCAAATACAAAAGCTAATCATTTAGGTAGTTGCCTTATAAGATTGAGATCCATTACCTTAAAATGTAACCTTTAATTCTCCTTTTGTCTAAAAAATCTAAGATGCCCCACCCTAAAAAAAATTCAAAATGCCTAATCTTGACTCTTATAATGGAACCATTACTTTAACCAACTATTAGACCAAGTTCCATACCCTTATGTCCTTACATAAAGTTTTTAAAAGTATTATATACAAAGCCTTCTTTACTACCCTTAAGGGCCCAGCTCAAAGGTGGTACTTTAAGCTTTTGCCAACTTAATTACAAATATTGAATCTTTAAGTTAATGATTTGTGACCTTATTTAATATTATAAATAAGTGAAAAAAAGATCCTAACAACACTAATGAAAGTACACCAACTCAATAAGTCTTTAAGTGCGTTTGTCTCCTATTTTAATAAGGAAATGTTAGAAATACAAAGTTTAAACTTTAACTTCGCCCTCGCTACCTTTTACACTAGCTTACAAAAGTTCTTCTTCACCCACTCAATAGATAAAAAAATTGCTATAAAGGATAAACTTTTAGGAGAAGGAGAATCATGTTGTAGACAATTCCCTTTAAAAGATTAAACTAAGAGTAAAAAATAGAGGGATGACTCTTAAATAACTAATAAGTTAGAGACAAAAAATCAACCAAATAAATCTAATGGTCACAATTTAATGGGGGTTCTCCATTTGAAATCTAACAATGACTAATGTCTTTTTAATCCTTAAGCAACATCTAAAGAACAAAGTGACTATGAAGTCCTAGATGTTTTAGGAAATTATGAATTTTGAAGAGGGATAGGTAATAAGGATTATACCTTTAAGCTACTAATAGGCCTCCAATTTGACCCAATTATGCCTGGGACACCCTTTTTCGACTTGGGTTGGATAAATACACCCTTTTTTAGGTAAATATGTTACTTCTTTAAGCCTTACATATACCCTTATTAAGTCTATCCCTTTAACTACGTCAGCACTTAAACCTAACTATAAATACCCTAAGGATGTCACTCTTGAGGTACAAATTAATTATTTTCTAACTTTGTCACTTCTCATGTAATTGCACTTTTTGTTAACTTAAGTACTAGAATGCTAATGTCAAGTGTAAACTTGACACCCCATAACCTCTTTTTTTCTTAAAAGTTGTAAATCTCTTTAGGCTTGGATGTCCCAGGCTTGTTTAAACCTGAGCCCTTTTCAATTCAGCCTAAGATTTAGTCCTTAACCATTATGATCTAATTCCATCAAGATTTAACCTAATCAAGTTTGATTGAGGCTATATGATCGATGTTGGAATTTAGATTATTATTCAGTCTTTATTATCTATTAATGGTTATACTATGTATAATATGCTAGGTATATTATCTGTATATATATTTAGTTATTGTTTATTTACTACTTTTAAAAAAGAAATTATTTTTAGAAAATTTGATTTATTAATAAGTAATAAACTTAGTAATATTCATAAAAGAAATAAAAATTCATAATTAAAGGAGAGTAGTTTGTCGGAATCAACTATATGCATGTATAATCACAAGTCTCATTCATTATGTTTGATTTGCCAGTATTTTAGACTTTTTATATCATTAAAAACTCTAAAGTATTTTTTTATTTATTTTTAGATGAGTTTGACTTTTGACTCCATCTAACCTAGTTATATGATGACTATTTATTGATTTGTCATTGGTTTTGAGATTATGAGATTAAAAATCTCAATGAATTATTTTTCAATTATGGGGATGATTGATGATAATTAAAATAAATATATTTTTATTGTTAAAATGAAGCTTTTAGAAAAAAGATAATGAAGACTCATTTATTCATAATTGTTATACTTGATATGTTAACCCTCGCTAACATATTTAAATTGAGAAGTGATGTTAGGACACTTAGTTATTGAATAAATCAATAACCAATGTACACATTACATTTATTTATTATCTCTTTCTCTCTCTCTCTCTCTCTATATATATATATATATACACACATATGGATATGATTGTATTAATGTATTTCTTCATCATCTTCTCTCTCTCATTATGCCTGTAGTTAAGGATGTTAGATAGGTATACTCATTTTACTATTTTAAACACTCTTTTAGATACCATACAATTAACATAATTGTCATTTGATATCATTAGATTCTTAAATGGACTCGAGAGTATTGCTCTACATATTCATTAGTCATATATTTTTAATGATTCATTAAGGTTTATAGTTTATAATTCATATAGAATATAACATATATTATTCATAGTATAAGTTTTAGTGGCCATAAACTCATTATTATATTGTTGGTGCTAGGTTCTAGTTATATGTGCTATGGATATTATGTTGTATATTGTGACTTAGGGCATAAAATAGAGTACATGTTGAGATTTCTTGCAAGCTTTCATTGTCTCAATGTATTTCCTATCTCAGATGGCATGCTAATCATAGTCGTAGATTTTGTAACTATAGATTATGTAAAGCATCTCATATGGGTCTCCCTTTAAGGCTTAAAGAGTGACAAGAGAATAAAAGGAAATAATAGAAATAAGAGAGTTTCAATGAGATTAATGGATCAAAAAGATTATGTAACATATATAAATGCTTTCCAAATGATCTTAGGCTAAACAATGTGTTTGGGCATAGAGATATCAAATGGGTTGAGTCAGGTGGGTTTAAGTTATATAGGTTTGGATTTGAGTCACTTTAAGTTCAAGTTATTTCAAATTAAGTTACTTTCAAGTCATATTATGTTCAAGTTAGGCTCAAATTAGGTTTTTGCTAAAAGGTTTTAATCGAATAAGTGAACTAAGGAAAAAAAAAAAGGAGAAAGACAATTAAAAGATAGAGACCATAGAGAGAGAGAGAGAGAGAGAGAGAGAGAGAGAGAAAGAGATGAGAGAGATAATGTTTTTTTGGTTTCTTGAAATTTTTATTTAATTGTATTTTTATTTCTCAATTTTAAGATAAAATACATGTAACATGTCATATTGTCACTTATTTCAACATGTAATCATGTCATGTGTGCAATCTAACAAAATCTATTAACATTTGTTAGCAACGTGCAAAATTTGTGAAAAAATAAATTATTGGAATCAATAATTTAAAGGTTATAATAAATTTAAAAAACACATAAAATTCAGTTTTAATTTGTATATTAATTATAATATTTTGTTATTTTGGTATTAATTAGCTAATTTCAAATTATATGGTTTTAATTTAACTTTAAAGACTCTTATAATATTTATTTTGAAGTTGTTCCCATTGTTCATGCTCAAATAGCAATCTCTTGATAATTTATTACAAACTATTTACAATTTTTGAAAATTAAAATAAGTCATTCAATTACTTTATCTAAAAAAGAAATTTTGGAAAAAAAAATGACATTTTTTTAGAAAAGTAGTCTTAAGCAAAAATTACCAAAAGGTGTAAATATATCTTAAACAAAACTAACTTAAATATCTTTTAAATGAAAAGCAAGTTATATAACTTCTCACCTTTTGACATCTCATAAAATCATTTCAAATAAGTTTCTTAAGCTATGGTTGGTAATGTGTTTTAACTTATATTGAAATGAGACAAAGTTGTTTCAGGACTAAATCATAATTTTAAAATTTAGACTAGATTGGTGGTTGGATCGGAGAACTGATGACCTAAAGCTAAAATTATTCTAGTTCCTCTAACATTTTTACACATAAAAGAATGAAATGTAGTTTTGCTATAAAAAGGGAAGCATCTCTTAATAAACATAATTACCTATGGCTTAGCCTAATTTAATGGAAGATGCACATTTTATTCAGTGATATCTTTAATTAAAATAAAAAATATTAAATATTAAATCTTTGGTTCAACCTAATGACCTATGATTGAACTAATGGCCAAATACCCAATCTTAGCTTGGGTTAAGTACTAATTGAGTTTAAAAACTATAGCCTAAACACATTCATAACTTAGTTTTGTAAACTCATATCCCTGAAAACCAAGGTCTGAAAAAGAAATTATTTGATACTTTGAGCCATAGTAAAAACAAATATGAATAGTGCATTGTAGAATCTTTTACTCCAATAGACAAAGATATTCCTAAGACTTTGTGAAATTCTCTCTTTTTGCAACTATATAAGGTGTTTAGTTTAAACTCCTTTACTTGAATTAATTCTTGAATTTATACTCTAATAAGAACCATAAATCTAAGAAAGTAATTTGGTAGGGAATCTCTCCCTTGCTTTCACATAAAAGTCCTAATCTAATAAAGGATTTTGTTTTGTTTTTTTTTTTTTGGTTGGCTTATATGATCTTCATAAACTTGATATAATTTTTTTGGCAAGGAATCTCTTCTCTCGTGTGATAGACTTTCTCTTTTTTTTAAATGAGAGCCTTCAGAGAGTTATTGCTTGCATTTAATTTAAGTTTTTTTATAAAATTTTTTTATTCTTTTATTCATAGTTATTTCTTGATTAGTCTTGCAATTTCTTGATGCAAATCATATACAAATCCACAAAAATTGTGATGTTACACTATCATAAACATTAAGTTTTACATTTATGGCTATTCGATGTATGAATGATAAAGATCAAGAATATATAATTAATGTCAAAATATTAATATTCTCACCTTATTTGTGTCTATATTATATAAAGATGAGCTACCATATAATGAAGCACCTTTTAATTATACCTTTTTACTTTTGTTTTTGGAAAAGTTATAAAGATGTGGTGAATTAAACACATCTAAGACACATGTACACCCATTAAACTATAGGAAAAACTACTTGGCCATATAAGGAAGACATGTCATTGCCACAGAAATGTGGTTGAATGAAATTGAGTTAATCACGTGAGATGTTAAAACTTTTAATTTGGTTTTTGGAAAGAAAAAGGTTATATGGTCAAAGAGAAGTAGAGAGGGCAAGGATGAGATATACACCCCACATGGTTTTTTTTTTTTTGTGTAAGTCCCATATGTTTTTTAATTTTTTGTTTTTTTAAAAAAAGATATGATGTGTAATTAGTTGAGGGATTAATTTATTCAAAACTATTCGCATAACCATAAATCTAGTATGTACTTGTAAGTGGTGAAATTAGTAGTGGTTCATCATATCCCTAAATAAGCTTAAAAGTAGAAGAAATTTTATGCAAGCATGGATTATCATCCCAAATTTATACATCTTGGAGTCAAATAATCCAGGAAGAAGATTTCTAGGTTATTGGTTTTGGAAGAAAGTAGATTGTTTGTTTTTTAGACGGTATGACCCAAAAGTTTACGAGGTATATAAAGGAGTTATAAGGATGTTCCAAAGAAAAAAAAACCAAGGAATTAAAAGTTATATTTGATTGCATGGAAGAGGGAAATACCCACTATTTGTCTTGGATGAAGTATTTGGGAGAAGAAATTGAGTCTAGAAAGAAGGAAATAAATAATATATGTGAAGATATGAGAAAAGTGTTATGTGGATGTGCTGAATTAAAACTAAAAAACAAGAGATTGGTTAAGGAAAATGCAATCTTGAGGTGTAATAACAAGTTGTATTTGTATATATGTGTACTTTGCACGCCTATTGTTATTATTATATGTAGTTTGTGTTTGATTAACAATAGAAAAGACAAAAGCTTGTGCTTGCTATAATGTTTTTTTTTTAGTCATTACATTTCTCTTTGTTGTATATAACCTATTATTAATGGAAAACCTAAATTAGAAGTCTAACTCAAGTATTCATCTAAGTTTGGAGAATGTTTGGATTTAATAGAAATGAATTTGTATGAAATTTGTTCACTTTGTATCACTTGTATTAAGAAACTAAGATAACAATCTTAAAGTTCCATAAAGAAGGTAACTAATAGACTATTTATATCAAATGATATCATTATCTTTGCATATAAAATAAGTCATCATTTAAGTCAAAATCATAACTTCTTAACATTACAAGTCCTTAACAAAAAGATAACAAAAAACCTATTAGATTGTTTATATTTACCTTGCTACAACAATGATAACAAGATAATAAACATAACATCTCAGCCACATTCAGTACAACTCCTATTAAGCTAATAACATAACAATTGATAGAGTCTGATGGTAAGTTTTTACTTGTTCATTCCTTGTATTTATCCCATATGTTTGCTAAGATGTGGACAAGCCACCAAAATATGGTGTTGACTGCCCAAAATATTGAGGAGTGCTTGTTATAATTTGATTAAGGCTATAAACCAAGATTATAGGTTAAAGTAAAAGCATTTAAAGTGTCAATTGAAATATTTGTCAATATAATATTGCAATCAATTTGCATTGAGCCTAAAATTAGATTATTATTAACCTATATATTGACATTGTTAATCTTAATTAAAGTCATAACTCCAAAGCCCATCCTTACGTGCCTTTTTTCTACTGCAACTTTTTTTTTCTACTTCACAAATGGTGGATTAGTCTCTAGATTCATGTAACTTATCCTTCTTCTTTTAGTCCTAATGGCATATTGGTTTGGTATTGCTACTATATTTGAGCTAGTTGTTGTTGTAGTGTTGTCCTTTCTTAGTCCTCCTCTTTCTTACCTTATATACAAAAACAAATAATAATAATCCTATTTTGTAATAATCAAATAATTTTCACATCAATTTGATCTTACTTGAGTTACATGATGCCTTATTAGGTTTTTAATGTCTTGCTCTCTCTTTCTTGGGTTATGTTTTACTTGTGGAGCAACACTTATTTCCTTCCTTGGTCTTCCTTTCTTTCTTGCCTAGCCCAAATAATAATAATAATAATAATAATAATAAAGACAATGAATAATAAAATAAGATAGTTTGCTTATAGTTGCCTCTGCTCTTATAGTTGTCAGCATGATGACAACCCTTTTTGTTGTGACAAAATTCATGACACTGCTTGCACTGTATCTCAACTTACTCTAGTTATCTTTTCATGCCTTTTAAGAGACTTGTCCTTATCCTTTCTCCTTGACTTCCTTGGTCTACCAAGCATTTGCTTGAATGGTAAAGGTACTATTCTTAACCATAGGCCATATCTTACAACCATTTAATGACTCAATAGTTTGACCATATGCCTCTAGATAAGTAGTCTGTTTATAACATTCGTCAACATATTCATCTAGGTTTACTCACTGATAATTAATACATAACATGTATACATGGGATACTATTCAAGTCTCACACTTTGTACTAGTAATTATGTGATACATAAACCAATATAAATTTATCATCATAACATAAGATCTCAAATTTCAATATTTCATTTAATTTCACACTACACATCCTTGACTAATATTTGATTTCCTCAAACTTCATCCATATACAAGGGCATATTGCATCATTTTATTTCTCCATCAACTTCTTCTTCTTTACAATCCTCTTCATTAATACCACCCTTATATCTTCCAACATTTTGATAATGCTTTTGTCCTCAGTTCCATAATATACCCATTAAAACATTTTAATATGTTGTTGTCGATGATATCACATTTTGGCCAAGTACTTATAAAAGCCTTAACAAATTTATACACATCCCTATTAATGAAATCATCATTAGTTTTTGGGCTTAATTCTTTCATTTCTTCCGAGGTAACCTTGAATTCCTACTAAGTTATATTTCTAACTACTTTCCAAAAGCACTTCTTCAAAGTATGTCCCTCGAATTTCTTATGCCAATTAGCATATACATGTCTAGCATAATTTTGATGCTCAACAAATGGCAAACTAGTTAAGACATAATCACACAAACCCTACATCACAAACAATAATTTGATAGTCTTCATCCACCCCATGTAAAACATACAGATTAACAATATGCTCTCACTTATCAACCATCAAATCCACCATTTCTAATAATGGCTTGTCACTTGTCATACTCAATGGCTTCATTAACTTAAATGATTGGTTTAGGAATCTGTACATGTAACGAACTATGTTTTTGTATTTATACCTTTAAACTATTCTTTCTATCCCAAGCATAAATAATGTATCAGTTGTTAGGGCTTCTAGGAACTTAACTTGGCCCCCTTTATACTCTATCTCATGATACATTTTCATAGTTCTACCATGATAAATTCAAATAGTAATCAACATCCTACATTACCAAGATTTAACAACTATATCACATGTATTCTATAACAACATTATATCTCCACATTAAGTCAAATTTACATGCATACACATGTTCCCATATTTGTCAGTTAAATGGTGCATGATATTTTATTATGACATGTAATAATTAATAAAATTAATGCCATTATCACATATATGGAATTCTTAATTTAATTCCTTATAAGGAAACCAAGCATTTGGACAATAAGTTAATGGGTCACTAAGTTAATAGGCTTTTTATTAGAATATTAGGGTCAATATAAATAATGATTTGTTGCTAGCAAAGATTAAGATAAATTCATCTTTTTCATGTAATTAAAGAATAAGAAAAAAAATATATCATAGTTTATTTCTCTCTTTTAAAGTAGAATTGGTTAATAATATTCCAATGAAGTTTAAAGAAATGCGACCTAAGGTAAAAGTAAAATGTTCTAGGTCATTGAAATTGATTAAAGGAATAATAGAATTAGTAAAGACAAATATAAGGATTATCAAAGTTCTATAGGCATAAGAGATGCTAGATTTGAAGCAAAAATGCTTGTTAATGCTATTATTGGTGATCCTTTTGGTAACACTTTAGACTGGCTAGGACAAATGGAAAAAGAGTAATTAGATATATTGTTTAATATGGTTGTACTTACTAGTTCAATAGCAAAGACAACATCAACTACTCCAGTATCTTACTTTACACATAGGCATCAATTTAGGCTTGATTTTAGTTTTGGGTTTACTTGGCTACCTGTTCTTTGTTTTAGTAATTTGCAACAACTAGATTATGACTTGGTTTAATGCTAAACATTGATAATTACACCTATTCAAGAACTACTACAACAGGTTGAAAACGTTACGCAAGCATTAGGTGCTTATTTGGATGTTAGTTCTAATCTTGCCAAATTGAATACTAAATTTAATAATAAAGGCTCTTCCATGTAGTTAGATTCTAAAGGATTTTTTTTTTTTTTAAGGAAAAGCTTACTTAATAAATGGGTAAGCTCTATATTGAAAAATCATTATATGAATGAGATGGTTCTTTATCAAGTGCCTTTAAAAGAAATTTTGTTATTATCATTGCCATAGGAATAACAAGGAGTGTAAAAATAACATTCTTCCATAGGCTAGTTTGCCATGTAGAAGCTTTAAACATTGATAGCCTTATAATGGTGACTATTACATATAGGGCAAACATTGATAGAAAGGGCATTAATGGGTGCAAAGAATTGATGAAATAATTTTAGTCACCAAAGTTGAACAAGCATCAAAGTGGCACAACAAAAGTATGGTGTATTATATTTTTTGCAATGATATTTTTCTTGAGTTATTTTGGTTAGTTTTAGTCTTATCTCTATCTCTCAATTTTCGCCACTTTCTCATTTAACTCCTCTCCTTTCCCTTTAATTTCCTTTAGTAAAACTTTATGTCATAACATACCCTTACCCCAATAACATATAATAACATTATTTAAACAAAAACCATAACCACATTAAACCTAATTAACAAAATACAATTTAGATTAAAAAACACTTAAAACAAATTTATCTCAGCAACCTAACTAATTGAATTATTAATAAAAAATCCTAACCTTATTTACCCCAATAATCCATAAAACATAATGCTTAATCAAAATCCTAACTATTTAACTCAAAATTGTCACATTTATAACCTTAATCCATAAAATAAATTAAGATTATGTCTAATTTGTTAAACCTAATTGAGTAAAACCTAATCACTAATTTAATGAGTCTTAATCTGACAAATCACATAAGGCAATTGTACATAAAATAAAGCTTAAAAAGAAAAAAAAAAGATATATATTATAAAAGCAATGTCAGTAGCTCTTCAATTTAATTTCAAAATAGGTGGGCTCCTTTATCTTTAAAATAGTTCTCAACAACCTTTCTTGGTTGTCACTTTCTATTAACAAACTGGGTTCCCTTATAGAACGAAACAATGGGCACTTGTCTCCCTTTTTCCTCTAATTTTGAAGTCATTGGGTTCCCTTCAAACGTTTTCTATCTTACTTTCTCGCTTTTGGTAAAGCTTTCATCCTCTCTGTGTCTCTTACTCCCTATAATATTATTTGTTTTCTTTTTTTAAGTAGATTTAACTTTTTTTTGGTTAATTTTCATTGCTTTATTTGTTTCTTTTTTTTAATAATATCTTTATTTTATTCCTTAAATCTTAAATAATAATAATAATAATAATATTCTAAAATTTCATTAGGGCTTTACATGAGTTGGACTAAGTCCAATAACTCCTCAATTTCACATGACACCTTGTTGTCATTTTATCTTTATTTACGCATTATCTCTCTTTCTATCTCAGTTGGACACATTTACTGAGTTAATTGATTCATTTTCTCAATTTAACAGTTAAGTAGATTTGTTTTTGAGAAATTACCAAAATTACCAAATTGTTACTTTTACAAGTACGAGCTAGATTTGTAATTACATGAATAGTTGCAAATAAATATGTATATCAACCTAATAATTAAGATATAATGTGCAAAAAAAATGACAAAATTATGCATATAGCTATCAAAAAGTGATGGATGTATATTATTAATATTTATTTGCACAAACTATTTAGTTGTATGTACATCATGCACTTTTAAATTTAAAAAAAAAAAAAAGAAAGAAAAAGTGGGTGGGGTCAACATAAGGATCATATGTCACATTATTCACACTAGGGATTCATTCATGTAGTGGAGTTCTTTTGTAAAATAAGATAAAAAGGGAAAGACTATAAAGGAAATTCATATAAAAAAAATTAAGCTATTAGGTGTCACAAGGCCAAATGTCTCACAAATTTTTGGTCTTCTGATGACACAAAAACACCTTTTAGTCTCAGCTAAACCCACACACGAGATTACAAACAAGTAATTCGCACACTATTGCATAAGTAAAGGAATAGTCCAACACATACAGGAACCTTCCCAATCTTTTATTACTTTTTACAAAAGTATAAAGGATACAATGTCAAGTACCTTTTACACTTTCCTCGTGTATTCCCTTACTCTCTGCACTATAATCTCTCTATTGGAGCCTTTGGCTGCTCCCACATATTTATAAAGTTATAGTTGACACCCTCGACTATTTAGGTTTGCATGACTTAGTTGTCAAGCCAACTCTGCCTTAGTGGATTACATGGGATCATAGGTTAGTGCTCTTAAAAACTACCCTTCACTTCCCCATTTCATACACCCAAATTCAAGAGCTTTGAACATCACACTTTCCACCACTTTCTCTCCTAATTAGGTGGCACAATCTACTTATTTTAAGTTCTCCCACGTTTAGCCATCAACTCACCATAACTGACTATCTTTAAGAAGTCAAATTTGGATCACATGTTGCCTTTAACTACCCACTCATCCCCTGCCCACCTCGTTAGGGAGCAGTACCCATGATCTTTATATTTTTGTAGGGTCTAAGATCATAGTAGCTTACAAATGGTTCCAACCCATACTGCTCACATTTTTAGGGAGTATCCCCTATGATCTCCCTATTTTTGCAGGACTTAAAACCATCATAGCCTGAAGACAATTTCAGCCATCTAGCCTCTCACACATACATGCCTAACACATACATATATGTTACAAGGCACCTTGTTGGCTTAGCACTTAGCCCATGCATTAACTTTCCCAACCAACAGCTCGTTATCACTTTGCTCGTGCATACTGCCTTCCTAACCAACGATCCAAGCATACTTTCTGTTTGATTCCAAGGCCATAAAATGCTATCACACTTCTCCTTCACCTTGTTTCCTTTGATGTACTCATTTGATGCCAATTTTACGTCAATTATTGGGTCAAGGTGCTACCAAATGCTTACATTTTCCTATCAAGGGACTTAGGGAGTTAACATTAGACATATAAGAGAATTAAAAAAAAAAAGGGTACACATAAGATTTTACATCCAACTTAGATAAATTACATCCAACATCCTATAAATATAGCATAATTATATATCAAAACTTATTGTTTAAAAATGAACAAAAATAGGTTATGTTAAGTTGTTAGTTAAAGTCACTTATATTAACAAAAATGGCATTAAAAGTAGCATAAAGGGTCCAAAATGTCCTTATGTTATAATTAAACATCATATGACTTTTAAGAGACCAAAAAACATCTAGAAACAAAAGGCAGAGCTACCACTTCCAATGGTTAGAAGTTCAAAACCATCATGTTTATAAAATGCAGCATAATAAGCATTATATAAGATATATTCTAAAGTTTAAGTTCTCTTAAACTTTAAAAATTTTCCTCTTTAGACTCTTCTATTGCAATATCAAAGTCTAAGTTTTGCATAAATTTCTCTCTCTAGTAATAGCTTTATACACTTTAAATGCCCCAAATTAAAAAATATGTAATGCAAAACATGCAACAAAAAAGCATCAATTAAGGTGTCTAAGTTAGAAACAAGAACAAGTTGTATTATTATTATGATGAAAAAAATTGTAATACAAGCTTCCTAGGTTGGTGCTAACTAGTGAACAAGTAAGATGAAAAGTATGGATAATAAACTTCACTATAAAATATTAGTGAAGGATAATCAAGTAGATAATTTGAGTTCATAGTTATAAACTTGTCATCTTTTATGCTTATTATATCCATGCAATAGCTTGAATCACTCTTTATAAATATTAGTAATTATTGATCTTATCTAACCTAATTATAGTGCAATCCTTATAAAAGACAAAAAAAAAAAATTGAGAATGCAACCTTATAAATAAGAAAAAAAAATGGTCAACAACATATCAAAATGATGTGACTCACCTGTAGGATCACTGATTATTATATGATATTATATAAAATAAAGTGTTGATATCTTGAGCCCAAGCCTAACTAAAAACTTCATTGACATGTTATCTTAAAACAATCAATCATGGTCCTTAATTTAAAGTATGAACTTTTCATGGTTAATAGTGTTAAGCATATATGCTAGAAAGTTGTGGTCTAATGAAACACAATATAAACCTACATATACGTAGCCTATATTAATGAACATATAAAGCAAAATGCATATTTTAATCTATAAAAAAAATTAAACATTAAGGAAGGATATTTTGTCTACCAACTAAATATTTTTGTCTAGTTCCAAGTTATTTATGTCATTATCCAATTATTGTATGCCATCATCTAATAATAGTATGCTAGATGTAAAAATGTGTTTCAAAGAAATGACATGTGTAACCTCCCAACAGTTTTATGTGGACTTAATTTCACCATTACAACTTTGACTTACAAGTTTGGTAGGGGCATCTTGCAAGGTTCTTCCAATTGCATAAGTAAACATCGGAAGGGTGTGTGACAATCAATCAAACTTTCTACTTTGGTGCTCTTAAGGTGCATCTTTAGTGGTCCTCTTAGTAGAAGTTGAATGCTATGGAACCCTTTGTGAATTGGCTAAATATTCCACTCTAGTTTCAAATTTCTATATACTATTTCCTAATTATTATATGGCATTGTCAAATACTAGTATATCAAACGTGAAAATGTGTTTTCTAAGAAAATGAGGTATGCGACCTCTAAACGTCCTTATAGGAGCTAAATTACACTTTGATGACTTCGACACAGTAGTTTGAGGATACATCTCACAAGTCTTCTTAAATACATGAGAAAATGAAGGATGGGGTGAGTATGAAAACCAAACAAACATTATACTCAAGCATTGTTTGGTTTCATCTCACATAACCCTCTTAGTATAATTGAACACTTAGGAAAGACCATTACTTTAGTTTTAGGTTTTTGTATGCCATTATCTACTGTTTGTATGTTAGCATAAAAAACTATTACATGTTAAGCAAATGCGAGAGTTCTAAATAATAAAGAAAGTAAAGAATCTGTGAGATTAATATCACATCTCAACTTCAAATTTTAAAGTGTTAGTTTATAAGTCCTTTTTACATATATATTATTTACTCATCTCTCTTACTTTCAATGTGAGATTTCTAACACTTACTTATATAGTTACACTTAAAATTTTATCAATCTTTTCCTTAAGTGTAAATTTTTTCTATGTTAGATTTACTCTTCTTAAATGAGCTAAGACCTTATTACTATTTTACCAAACCCCTTGATTTGAAGTGTCTTCCAAATACTCTAAAGTCTCACTTGAGTGCACACATGTTACCACTAACTTTTCTTTCAGAGTCATGCCTTGCTACTCTATTAGGTTCTTCTTATGTGTTACCACTTTTCTTTCAAAGTCACACCTTACCATTTCACTTAAGTTTTTTTTTTTTTTTCAAAAAGTGTAACAATCTCTTAACCACTCCACTTAGGTATTCTCCTAGATAATGTAATTGGTTTCTTTCTTCCTTGTGAAGGCAATAACTAGAGAAAATATGCATCATACATGTTCATCTTTTACTAAATCATTAGCTCTAATACCACTTATTAAGGAAATAGGGAAAGTTTAATACTAGGAAGAAATTTAAACAACTTTTAAATAAATAACAAACTTGTGAGTTTAATGACATATTTCAACTCAAAATGTTAAAATATTAGATTTATAAGTCATTTTTACTTATATATTATTTATTACTCCCTTTCCTAATCCTACAGTGTGCATCTACTAATACTCTAAGAATCAAATTTTGTTGTACACATGTTAAATATAAGTCTAAATAAGTAGTAAACTTGTAAATTTGACATAATATCTTAACTCAAGATTTTAAGATATTAGGTTTATAGGTTTTTTCTAGTTATTTGTTACTTAATCTTCCATCTTACTTTTAATGTAGGAATTTCTAATGCATAGTAATACATTCACACTTAAAATTTCAATAATTTTTCTCTCAAGTATAAGTTTCTTTAACATTAAAGTGAGTCTAGCAATACTCTAAAAATCGCATTCAGATATACAAATGTTATCACTTTTTTTTAGTGTCATGTTTTACCACTCCACCTATATGAGTCCCTTCCACATTAGTATGCATCTATTGACACTCTAACTACTCCACCTAAGTGAGTCTTTTCCATATTAGTATGTATTTGTCGATATTTCAAAAATCATATTTGATTACACACGTGTTACTACTCCACTTGGGTGAGTCTTTTTTCATTAGTGTGCGTCTGTCAATACTCTAAGACTCATCTTAGATATACACATGTTACCACTCTACCTAGGTGAGTCTTTTTCACATTAGTGTGCATTTTGTTAATACTAAAAATGCTATGTTCATATAAACACATGTTACTACTTTTCTTTTGGAGTCATACTTTACCACTTCACTTGAATTATCTCCTAAAAAGTATAACTAGTTTCTTCCTTCCTTATGGGAGGCACATAGGTTTTCTCCTAAAAAGTATAATCAGTCCACCATTTATTAGAAAAATATAGGAGCCCTGAATAAGAAGAAATTTAAACAAGATGTAAGTAAAAAAATAAATTTATGAATTTGATATTATATTTCAATTTAAAATTTTAAAATGTTAAATTTATAATTTTTTTCATTTATATATTAATTTTTCTACCTTTTCATTTATAATATGAAATTTCTATCACATACTTTCTATAATCACCCTTAAAATTTCCATATTTATATTATATGCAAAACATAATATTCCAAGAAAATAATACTTTTGATTTCTGAATATTCCTTTTGTGGCCTAAGTTGCACCATAACCATATTACTTTAATTGTTTTCGAATTGCTCCTACCACAGTCATCTTAGTTCTGCTTTGTCAATGAACCAAGCATTTTAGTCAAGCTTCAAGTTATTGCATAAACTATCCAATTATTCTATGCCAACGTCCAATATCAGCATGCCAATTTTTTTTAAAAAAGAAAAATTGTATTACAATCGGGCCACCCAAAAATCAAAATTTGAAAGTTTCCCGTGTTATTGGATAGAATCCTAAAATTTGAATTTAGGCATCAAATTTCATAAATTTATCGTATAGTTTCCAAGTAGAGTAAGGATAAACTAAAAAGTAGCGTAACACATTTAATGGGTACATAGACTTGTTGTCTATTATTAATTATCTCTTCTTCGATAGAAAGAACGTGAGAAATACTCTGAATTGATCGGAAAAGTAAAATCATTGGTCGGATGACGAACTCCACTCAATTATTAATCTTAGCCAACTAGTCGGATTATGTAAGGTGCATCCCCAAGACCAACAGAAAATTATGTTGTGGTCAATTAGGCTTCTCAAACTCGAATGTTTGGAGATTTCGTGTTATGAGTAGCATGTTGAATTATATGTTGGCATATAATTTAAGAAACACGTGTGTTAGATAATTTGTAAATAGTGGCAAACGATAATTAAAAAGTGGCCTAACATGTCAAGTTGGTCTGCAAAGCAGTTGTCCTTCCTTAATTCTCTTTTTAAAATGGTAAAGGGCGAGAGATTGACCCCAAATCGTAGGTTGTAATGAAATCTTTGATCGGTTGATGAGCCTCACTCAATTGTTGACTTCGAGCTACATCCCAAACTGTAAAAGGTGCACCCCCCCCCTCCCATGACTAATCGAACGCCATGTGGTAGACAATTGGCCCCCAAAATCAAATGTCTTGTGCCTTTGGTGTCATAAAGTTTCATGTTGACACATAATTTCGGAAATGTATCATAAAATTCCTAAAAAGTAGCATCAAAAATTTGAAAAATGGCTTTACACGTTTGTTTGTTCACATGCCGGTTGTCCTTCCTTAATTGTCTTCTCTGGATTAAGAAAAAGGCGTGAGACACGGATCCCAAATCGTTGCCTTACAGCAAAATCATTTTGTCGGTTGACAAAAATCATAATTTAACCGATCTTCTTGTGCGACACGCAATCCCGATTCCGCTGGAGCGTTTACATTGTGGTCAGGTATCTCCTCGAAAATCAAATGGCTAACGCTTTTCGTGTTATTTAATGGAATATTATATTTTGATGTCGACATCTATTTTTAAAAACATGTTATATAATTTTTGGAAAGTGGCGTAACGTGTTTGATTGATTCACAAACTAGTTAATTGTTTATGCTTTAATAGGCAGAGCGTGAGCAACGAACCCCAAACCATACGTTGAAGTAAAACCCCTCTGGAAGCCGGCTCAATTGTAGTTCTTGGGGAACAGCAAAGTGTACGGGACACACCCCCGGGACCTATTGGGATTATGTTATGGTCGATTAGGCCCCCCACAAAATCAATTTTCTGGGGCTTTTCTTGCTATGCTATGAGGTGAAATGCTAAATTTTGATATTGTCATATAATTTTCCATTGAATTAGGCCACCCAAAATCAAATATTTGGAACTTTTCGTGTTAGTGACTAGAACACTTAATTTTGATTTTGACATACAATTTCTTCAATGTGTCATCTACGTTCAAAAAAATAAAAATAAAAGAATGCATACAATAACTGAAATATGGCCTCACTCATCGGGTTGGCTCACAAGGTGTCATTCCTTAATTGATATATAAACATTAATCTTTACAGTACCTGAATCAATATCTACAATAAAAAAAAAAAAGTACACATTGATCCTGGAGAAATTACAGTTCAACAGATCAAACATCAAGATGAGATAGTTGGAACTGATGGAAAAATAAGATTGAGAGACGTCACACAATCAAGCATATCTGACAGGTCAATCGGAATAACCCCAGATAGTTCTTTAACAGCTCTGGTAGTGTTCTGAAAATATCAATCAGCCTTCTGGACCTTCCATTTTCCATGCACAGTTTCGACAGTAAAATGCCCAGTATAAGTAGAGGGCCTGGATATAAACACATCATCTTTACCAGGCAAAACTCTTCCCCAGTAAATGAAGCATAATTGAACCGAGAGATCAAGCGCATGGAATGGAAAAGATAATTGATTATGCCGGCTTGGAGTTTCTATTGTGTAGTAATTTTCTTAACAAAATAATATTCATGAATGACACATTTGTCCTCTACTTTCTTTTCTTTTCTTTTTTTTTTTTTCGTTATGATGAACAAAGAACAAATCAAGAAACATCCGGACCCAAAGAATAACACAATCCGGATTCTTGCCAATTATTAAATGGATAACATTGAGAACCGGGAAATTTTTATTTTGATTTTTTTTAGCATAATTTATTCACAATTTTATGTTACATAATAAATATAATTTATTTAAAATAAAAAAATAATTAAATAAATTTATATGGTATAAAATTGTGAATAAATTATATTAATAAAATCTATTTAAAAGAGAGTATACTGACGAATACGAGACACGATAAAGGGCCCTAGTTGCTGAAAATGCAGGTTCTCAAAAGATCAATAATAGTGAAACATTTTTGGAGATTTTCAACATGTTATGCATGTAATCCATGTGTATATATCTTTTGAGCAAGAAACTTGCCAATAATTCTTGATCTGGTAATTTATTCAAGTAATTTAACTGGTACGGTCAATCCAACTCTAATAAAGTAGACAAGTATAAAAATCAAGAATCTTTTTTTGTTTAATGAGAAGAAGTTTTATATTACAGATGAATTATTTCTCATATATGAATAAATTAGATATAATACGATTATCATATTTCAAGTAAATTAAGAAAAAAAATTTTAAATTATATAAATATAAATATTATACATTACAATAAATTACTTTAAAAAAAAAGTAATAATTTGATAACATTTAACTCACATCCTCGTCAACATCAAAACTCCATTTTAATCTATTTTCTTTTAATTCAGAACTGAGAGCTATCAAGTTTTACCTCAATATCTCAATCCAACCTCAAGTAATTGACAATGTACTATGGGGTCTTAGAACAACATTAAAAAAAAGTTTAGTAACTAGTCAATCATATAGTAACATAAACAAAAACTGACCCCACAAGCCCTGGATGCTAGTAAGATTGATGACAACACTGGCAGCTTCAGCCAAGCTCTCCCCTGAGCCAAGAGCATATTCATCACCAGCTCAAAGTTAGGCCCCATGGTTTCTCAAGGCATTCTGAACTTTGAGTGCCCAACAACCTTCATCATGTAGTCTGCTACAACAATTTCAAGGCCCTCCAGCCAGTATTCATCCTCCACACCATCTTCCCCTACTTCATCATTACCTGGATCAACCTGATCAGGGTACCATATATAAAAGCAATGAAGACATCTTACAATACATTTTTTGTTGCCCAGGTGCAGACTGCAACAATCTACATTTTTTTTTTTATTGGTTGTAAAACGAGTTTCAAAAGAGTGGGCACCTGTGACCAGATAATCTATGAAATGCAAAATTAATTCTCTTCTTTAACATCCCTTTCCCCAAAAAAGGAAGGATCTACACCATTGGAACCGGAAAAGTTGAAAAGCCATTATCATTGCAAGAAAAAGAAAAGCAAATTTATCTCTTGGCTGATTTCTTAAAACTCGAATGATCCAGAGAACCGAATGGATTTTTTTTTCTTCTTTTTCTTTTTTTTTATTGGCCTTTTAAACACATCTTGCTAAATCGGATAACCAGTCTTTTTCTCTCTCTAAACCGCGATTGTCTCTGACACCGATAATGTCCGACTCTAACTCTCACCGACTTCTTTCTATCTAGTTCTGTACTCTCCCTCTCCTCTTCTCTCTCTCAATTTATGAATTATTTCTTGTTTGAATCGGATAATTGATGAGTTTATGACGATGATGCTTCTCATTGTTCCTTCTGTTTATGATGATAATTGATTACACTGTCCATGCATCCCTCAGAGAGTCTGCAATTCCTGGCCACCTGAAAAATCCCAATTTCCTCACCAAACGAGAAAGCTAAGAGTTTCAAAGTCCAGCCGCCATCTTGGCAAAAGCATTAAAAGAAAAAAAAAAAAAAGCAGAATCCGGGAAGCCGCCGTAGGTCACTAGCTTCCTCTGATTTAAGTTCCCGAACAGAGAGCACTCCATTTTTGCATGAATCTCAGTAAATCTCGCAAAGGACGTGCTTGGATTCTGGGTCAAGAAGTGTTTCATTTTGGGTGGTAAAATTTGGGTTGTTGAAACCTTCAAGAAATTTTTTTGGACACAAAAGATTCGAAAACAAAGGATTTATGGCTTCAGGTTCAATTGCCTGTGTAGCTGCATCAATGTGCCAGTGAGCTACCTCCACTTCACGAACCATCGGTTCCCCAAGACCCCTTATAGATCTCACAGTATACTGCAGGAACTGAACAACATGGCTTGGATTTAAGACACAGAATTGGATATTATCGAACACTGGCAACGACCCACTTGCTTTTAGGCTCGTCTCCAGTGATTTGTTAACTGCAATGGACTCATCAAGCTCTTTTTTCGGGGGATGCCAAGGCGGAATCTTTAGCATCAAACCTACGTGTTTGAATCCATGTCCAGACCGAGTTTATCAATTATGGCAGAGACTATTGGACTGAAGACGTTTCCTTAAGGGTTTTGACAGAGAAGACACGAGCTCAACTTGTTAATTATCAATTGAGTTTAGTAATTAAAGTTGACAAAATAGAGGCAAAATTTATTATTAATAACCATAATTTATTGTTTAATAATCATTTGTAATGTTTTGAAAAAAAATGATTTTTATATAATTGAATTGTAATTATTTTATGTATTAATAAAATTTATTATTTCAAAAAATTATCAAAATATAATACGGATTTTTTGTGTTTTTTTTTATTGTATTATTTGAAACGTAAGTTTAATTTGTGGCATTTTTCTGTCAAACCCATCTATTATAGTTTACTATAAGGTAACAAAAATGTATTTGATTCAAAATACACAATTTTAAATTATAACTACAATTTTGAATATACTCATATTTTCAATATTTTAATATATGACATATAATAATTATTATAACATAATATAAATGTGTATTTAAAATGCATAAACTCTTGAAATTGAAACACTTTTCTCCTTATTTTATTGTTGCCAATCAATTTCCCCTCTTTCAAATTGCAACCGACCGATGAGAAAACTTGGACGTTGGGGGCCTGAGGATACCATGCCACACTTTTTAATACGCCGGTTTGTCCCCAGACGAAGATCATGGACATGAAGAGAAGGAAAACACTTGTTAAACATAAAAAAATATATATATATATATGAAAATAGTTAGATTTAATTAATAAAATAATGTAGATATTATTATTATGTAAAAAAATGAGTTAAAGAAAGAAAAAAAATATAAATATTATATTATTTCATTACTTATGTCTAATTGAGTCTATTATTTTTATATCTATATAAGTACTTTTTGAAGTGAATTCATCTCGTGGACACTTAACAAACACAATGCCACGGATTTTTGGCCTTTTGCTTATTTGGCAACGAGTCATTGGACCAGTAAGGGGATGACGACCGTGAGAACATGCGTGGAAAAGCCTATTAAGGAAATATAATTTACTAAACTTGTAACAAAAAAACAGACGCAAATATTTATTTATTAGTTATTCAGAAAATTAAAAAAAAAATTGTATATGGTAACTTTTGGCTAAAAAATATTTTAATAGTTAATCTATAATTCAATATCTATATGTAGATATATATTACTAAAATTAAAAGAAAATTATTAAAATACTTATATAAACAAAATTTACTTGATTTTAAAAATAATTTAAATTTTAGTTACACATTCATTCAATAGTTAGTTTGTAATTTTTTATAATAAAATTAAGATTTTAATATATATTTGATTTACTTAATTTATTTTATTATAATTTATTAATAATTTTTTATATATTTAAAATTTGTACAATATAAATACTCACAATTAAAAAAATAAAAGAAAAAAGAATTTTAATCAAATAATCATAAATTCCTCTTTTTATTTTTTTAAATAAATAAATATTTACAAATTTATCTTTTTTATAAAAATATTTATCATTTAATTTTTTTCTTTTATGAAGAAAAATTACTCTTAAAATTATTTTTTATTTTAAAAAAATACTCATATTTAGGTTTTATTAATTTTTTATTTAAATAAAATAAAAGTAAAATATACTTATTAAAAAACATGATAAATTTACACATCATATGACTCTAATATTAGTATATGCATCTATTATCAAAATTGAAAGAAAATTGGTAGAATATTTATGTGAGGTTATTTGCTCAATTGTAAGAATATTTAAATATTTAATTTAAATTCTAATTTTTTTAGTAAACTCTCATAATTTATAATATTTGACATTAATTTAATAATTAGTTTATAATTTTTTTAAAAATATTTTCATGGAACTAAATTTCATTCCTACGCTAAGTATGGTTTAATAAATATTTTATAAACTAAATAACCATTAAAATAACAACTATAATTATCATTTTATTAACCATAAAGTAAATTAAGAATAAATAAAAGAGAAGATATGAGCCTTAAGTGTGATACATAAATACTTATCTAAAAAACAAAGTTAGAGAGAATAACATCCTTTTGTCATAATTCAATGACATAAAAAATTTATCTTAAAAAAATAATATAAAGCGTAAATGTATGAAATATAAAATCTTAGATTTAAAAATTTATATACCTAAAATAAAGTTATAATTAAGATTATCAGTTAAAGAATTATCATTTTTTTCTAAATTTATTGAGATAAGAGCTTACAATATAAATTTTATATCAAGTTTAGTACGATGTTAGTCATTGATAGGTATTTATAAATATTATGATAAAAATAAATTAAATTATTAATAATTTTTTTCTCTTTTGAGAAAACAAAAAGAAAAATTTGAGAATAGTTATTTAGGATTAATTTTTCTCTTTTCTCCTTTTTATTTTCCTCAACTAAGAAAAAGTTGTCATATAAACAAAAATGATGAGGTAACATAAAGAGAGCAACTAAAGTTTTTTTCTTAATTTCAACAGTATATATATATATATATAGGAATTTTAACATAAAATTGATTTATTTAATTTACTCAATTATAATTTAATATATATTATAATTTAATTAATTTATATTAATAATTTTCAACATAGGTATAAAATTTACACAAGATAAATACTTATGATTATAGAAAATAAACAAATAATTCTTAAAAAAATAATTTTAAATTTCTCTTTTTATTTTTTATAAAGAAAAGAATATTTTCTAATTTAATTTATTTTCTTAAAAATAAAATATACTCATAATTTATATTTTTTCATTTTTATTTTCTTAAAAAATGCTTAAAATTTTATTTTTTATTTTCTCAAAAGAAAAAAATACTCATAATTTAAATTTTTATTTATTTTTTATTTAAACAAAGCAAAAATAAAAATGATTTCTCAACAAATACAACAAACTCACACATCACATGGATCTAATAGCAATATACAAATAAATCAATAACTTTGCATGTCATAACATATATTGCTTGAATTTTAAAAGATAATAATTGTAATTTTTTTTATATATAAAAATTTAAACCATGTAACATTGTATGCTAACATAGAAAATTGGTGATGTGACATGACACATTGTATGCTGCATGATATTTAATTTAGGGGAAATTTTAGGCAAACTTAAAAGTGGGGAATTTAAGTGAAAACAATTAATTTTTATATTATATATAAAATATTTTATACTACATTATTATTTTGTATGTAGTATAAAATGTTTTATACTAATATAAAAATCAATTATATCCACTTCAATTTACTATTTTTGAATGCACCTAGTTAGATCCTTAATTTAAAAAAAAAAAATTGACTCGTCTTTTTTCACTCTTTCTTCCTTCCTCTTTCCCTATAAAATTAATCAATAAGACTAAAGCCAAGCCAAAGAAAAGAAAAAAACATGAATTAAATGTGGATTAAACATTGTAACGGATTACATTAGCAAAATTCTTTCAAGCCAAACTAAAAAAAACAAAAATCAAATAAAGGACAATCACAAAAAAAGGTTTGTACCTTAATAAAGTTGCATAATTCTCCTTTTTATCCTTATAATCTAGTTCCTTATAGTTTAAAATCCTTCTCTTTTAGATGAAAGTAATTTCTCATATCTTACTCAATTGTTACTATATATAGTAAAGTGAATCACACAATATAAAAATTCCCTTTGATTACTTGTATAGATTTTATTGTCACCTTTAAAGTCGACAATTGTTCAAACTGAGCAATGCCATTGATTTCTAACTTTGTCAACAAATCAAGAAGCAAATCAAATCCTAACCCCATTAAGAATTCCAACATTCCAATTGCTAATAGTTGAAGAAGATCCAATTTGATGTTATTGTCATGGTACACCTTAAAGTTCCTAAAAGCTTTGTCATTTCCTCCGGTACCATCAGCCGACCCCTAAAGCATGATAACAAGGTTAAAACTAAAAGGGGACCCATCTCTAGCACATCATCATGTTCACAACAATCTGGGCATTAAGAATTGGCTTAAATTTAATGTGTTGCCAAGGTAGATTTTAATAGGACATTAGTAATGGGTTATTTAAAGAAAGTAGTTTTGATGAGGTATAGAGTTGAATTCAAGCTTGGAATATATATGGTTTGATTACATCCATTGTTCTTTTATTAACTATTTTGAATGATTTTGCAAGGAGAAAGAAAAAGAAAGGCAAAGAGAGTAAGAAGAATAGAGAATTTTTATATGTTTTTATGTACTTTTATTTAATTATATTTTTTAATTTTAAATTAAATATTATGTAGCATGTCACATGTCATACCATGTTTCCAATTTTTCTTTCTAATGTGCTATGTCATAAAGTTTAACGATTTCTGTTGGAAGGAGTTAATAGTAAGTTATATTTTTTACAAAAAATTTATGATTATTAAATTCTTATTTGGGTTAATATCTAAAAGAGTCAAAAATATTGTATAAATGATAAATATATCACACTACATTGATATATCATGATGAAGTTTGAAAATTTACAATAAAGGTTTTGTAAGAATTTTTTGGCAACAAATCTACCATAACATTAAGTTGATTGAAATCGTTATCATTATTAACATGATATGATGAAATGAAAATGATGCTAATTTGGACTAAACCAAAATGCCAAGTAGGATCTACATATGGTGAAGAGGTTATTAGGTTAAATAGATTTTAGGCCCAATATAATTGGTCTTCTTTAATTAAAATTATAAAAAGAAGAGTTAATATACCACAAAATCACCAATTTTAAGTCATTTCACAAATTTAGTATAGACTTTAAATAGTAACAATTTACCTCTATAGAATTTCTTTATAATAAATCTAGCATGTTGTTACATTTTATTGACGAAATTTGTCTACCCCAATGTCATGACAAGCAAATATGATAAAGGCATTGACATGCAAAGAGAACAATGGTAAACTAAGCTATATGTAAGTGCTTAAATTGTTAGTGGGTTGATTGGGGCTAGTTCGAAAGAAGCACATGCCTAAACTACTAATTATAACTTTAATGTAATTAGTTAAACCTAATGAAAGTAATCTAATAATTCAAGCTATTTTAATTTAATTGAATTAATTAAAATAGAACCCAAAATTAAGAGAGACAACAAATGAAAATCCTAAAAAAGATAATAGATTAGTTTGAGGGAGAGAACAAGAAATTGACCATTTAAGGGAGAAAATGAGAAAGTGGCCATCCAATTGCTATATGAGAGAAAGTGAGATGCAAAGAAAAAATTTGAATAAAAAGAAGATGTGGTCCCATTCCTCATTGAGATTGACATCATAGATAAAAGTAAAAGTGTCAAGATTTCTTTTGAGTCATCTTTTACAACAAAAAGTAGGACAAATGATAAGCTTTTCCATCATAGAGTTGTAACTCAGATTTATACCTCTTGGAGTCTAAATAATCCTAAGAGGTGGTTTTTAGAGTGCCAATTATGGAAGCATGACAATTACTAAATTTTTAATGCTTAACCTTTAATCCTTATTGACCAAAAGTGAGGAAAAGTTCATCATAGGGGTTTGGACACAATATAATGGAAGGTACAATGTTCATCAACCACTTAACTCCCTTAAATTGATCTGATTCAATAAGAAACTATCAAACCATTAAATAATTGATTAGATATTCATGGTAATTTTAAAAATTGTCTACTCAAGTATAAGGATTATTAGTGACAATCACTTTAGTTTTTACCATCGCTTTTTGCCTTCACTACAAAAAAATCAACATATGGCAATGCAAAACTTACAATCTACTAAAGTAAGTTTACGTGGAATTCTTAATAGCAAATTTGTAATATACTTGACTTCAAAGTTATTTTTCAAACTAGCTTTTTTTTTTTTTTGGGGTCTAAACTTTATAGAGCCTAATGTAAATATTGAAATTTTGGTCCAAGCAAATTATATTTGCAATGGTTTTGGTGGTGGAAGTGGTGGAAGGAGGTAAGGGTGGCATTAATCATTGATGTTTGGCTTGAAGGTTGTAACATATAGTGCCTCATTAAAAGGGGCAATCTAACTTTAACTTATCTCTTTTACTGTGGTTTGGTGTCGTATGAAAATGAAATAGATAAATTGTTCTTTATAATATCATTGTCATTTTGAGATCCTAAAAAACAAAAACCAAAAATCCTAGATAAATATGATAAAGACGTATTAGAGGTAACAACAACCATCTTAAAGGTTAACTATATTACAAGTTTGCCATTAAATATTTCATTTGAACAACTTTGTTGCTTTCTTATTCCCTCTTTTAAATTGATCTTTTAATTTTTTAGGGTTTTGATCTGTTATCTCTCTCTCCTAATTTTAGATTTTATTTTAATTGATTCAATTAAATTAAAACAATTTGAATTATTAGATTGTTTTCTTTAGGTTTAAATAAATTATTAATTTGGGCATAAGATTCCCATTAATGGGTTAAGCACTTATGTGGCACCTAATCAACTATTGGTCTTTCTATATGTTAATGCCTTTACCATGTTTGCTTGCCATATCATCAAGGTAGACAGATTCTATCGCTAGTTTGTAATGACATGCTAGATTTGTTAATAAAAATTTTTATGAAAGGTAAATTATTACTTTTTAAAGTTTATACTAGACTTGTGAAATGACACAAAGTTAATGATTTTTTTTGTATGTTAACCCTAAAAGGAAAATGATGCAAAAAACCCCAAAAAGATGTGGCTTAGGGACCTAACGCGCGCAAGGAATCAAAAAATAACCAGGAAAGCTAAATTAGAATTTAATAACATAAACTCGAGACCCAACACTCGAAGGAGCACAAACTTAAGGTATTTAAGAAGGATAT
Organism: Bruguiera gymnorhiza; assembly: GCA_020883675.1. Taxonomy (NCBI): domain Eukaryota; kingdom Viridiplantae; phylum Streptophyta; class Magnoliopsida; order Malpighiales; family Rhizophoraceae; genus Bruguiera; species Bruguiera gymnorhiza. The sequence continues at coordinate 348,742 of JAIRCJ010000030.1, forward strand.
GGACGCCACACTCCATAAAAGAAAGGAATTCGGAGTGATAAGTCAATTTGAACGCCACAAGAAAAAGTACCTCTTGATAAGTTCTTTAGTTCTCAAAAGAACCAAGGGAGAAAAACCTTTGATTTCTATTTCACTCAAAATTGTCTGATCTTTTAGAGCTTACAAGGAGTGCCTATTTATAGGTTAAGATAGCAATCCTAAATAAGCACAAATTCTTACTTAAGACAATTCCTTATTTAGGAAGAATTCTTATCTAGAAACAAATTCTTACATAGAAAATAAACTCTTAATTTAGAGTGACTGCTATTACTTAGTTCTAACTCTTTAAGTACTCCAATGATATTAATAAGGTCTGAACTCTTTTTCAAGCTTGAATTCGCACCATTTGAAGTTTGGTTGACCTAAATGTCCTTAATCAGCTCATTTAGTACTTTTTTCATCTTTCTGGCTCTAGCCTGTGTTATTGGGTATCGCCTTATTTATACTTGATGATGTAGGGAAAGGTCTAAATGAATTTGATCCATTTGGCATGTCTTTTGTTAAACTTTGCTTATACAAGTAGGACAGGAACTGCACAAGAACTCATGTTTTCCCTTACATACCCTTTCAAAATAAGTTTCTCAACCTGCCTTTGAAACTCCTTTGTCTCCTTGGGATTATTCCTATATGTTCAATTTAATGCTTAATTCCTCTCTTAGGTGGCACTTAGGACATTATCATGAAATACATCTTCAAATTCCTGCAATAGAATAATAACAACACTAGGCAAAGATGGGTCAAATTTGTTAGTGTTAAAATAAATCTCTTTGTACAAAAGTACAATCATAGACTGTTTGTCATAAAATGCTCTTTTGACATCACATTCTTTTGTATAAAAACTTTCTATTTTCTTTTCTTTCTCTTGTGTTCCCACACTTTTTCCTCTTTTTTCTGTTCATTCTCATTTTTAATTCTTAACTGATCCTTATAAGCTTGTTGGGGTGATGATGGTACAAGAGTGATGGGTTTTTCATTCATTACAAAGGAATATCAATTCTTGAATCCATCATGCATAACTCACCTGTCAAACTATCATGACTTTCCTAATAGAATATGGCCTACGTGCATAGGTACAACATCACATAAAACTTCATCATGGTACCTTCCGATAGAAAATGACATGAGCACTTACTTATTTACCTTGACTTCACCACTCTCATTCAACCATTGAAACTTTTATGGCTTAAGATGCTTCATAATAGGTAAATTCAACTTCTCAACCATAGTTATGCTAGCAACATTAGTGCAACTCCCACCATTAATAATCATACTACATACCTTATCTTTGATGAGACACCTTGTTTGAAAGATGTTATCTCATTGCACCTCATTTTCTTCCTTTACTTGTACATTCAATGCTTGCCTTGTGATGAGAATTACTCCATTAACCGAATACTCCTCTTCATTGCTTTTACCCTCTAATGATGACACAGAATCATCATCTTCTACATCTTTTTCATGGTCATAGACACATCTTAATTGCCTCCTTGCTTTAGAAGCCTTATATTCCCCATGCCTCCTTTATAACTATTGTATTAATTTGCTCCTTTATCCTCTCCCTCATATCATCAAATCTGGTATTCATGCGCTTAAATTGTTGTTGCATAATTTTGATCATGAAGGACACATCACCAGCTCTTTCTTGAGCTCTACCTTTGTCTTTGGATGTCATAGTATTACTTCTATACAAAATAATTAGGATACTTACCTCACAGAACACTCCTTCATATGTTTCACTCAAAGAAGGTCTCACACTTTCTCGTGTTTACACTCTTTATGACTTTTTCTTTATATGAACTTTCACTCTTGCCTTTTACCACTCGGATTTCCTCTTTCAGCTTTGTAAAGAACTAAGCAAACTAAATCAAGAGGATTGATTTTGAGCAGAATAACATAAATGGTGTAGAATTAAACAAATTGGAAAACAAGAAGTAAAAAAAAAAAAAGAAAAAAGGATAGCAAGGCTAACGAAATTGATGAACTAAACTCACAAAAATCAGAATAGGGGTAGTTAAACTTAGAGGACAAACTTAGGTAACAAAATAGGAAAATAGATGATAGAATTGGAGTTGAGTAAGAAAACTATATTATTATTGTGACCAATATGACTAAACTGTTAACTTTATCAATAACTTTAATTTAATGTCCTCTTTTTTTGTTTTGTTTTTTTTTTTGTTCCTCTCTTTTTTTGTTTTTTTTTTCAATACAAAATAATAGTATAATACTTAGAGACAACAATTGGTATTAAAATTTGCACATTTTTTATAGTTATGATCTCAAACAAACAAGCAAAGAGAAGGATTACAAATAAACAAATTAGTGCATTTGAATGGTAATGCACTTAATAGACAAACTAAATAGAAATAAATAAATCACAAGGTAAAAAATTGAAGAGTGAGTGGATTCAACCTGATTTAAAGTTAGACTCTGATACCAACTGATGTGGAAAATCCTAAAAAGACGTGACTTAGGAACGCAATGCACATAAGGAATCAAAGAATAACTAGGAAAGCTAAATCAGAGTTTAATAACACAAACCCTAGACCTAACACTCGAAGGAACACGAACGTAGGGTATTTAAAAAGGATATAGACGCCACACTCAAAAAAAGGAAAGAATTGGGAGTAATAAGTCAATTCGAACCCCATAAGAAGAAGTACTTCTTGATAAGTTCTTTAGTTCTTAAAAGAACCAAGGGAGAAAAACCTTTGATTTCTATTTCACTTAAAATTGTTTGATCTTTCAGAGTTTACAAAAGGTGTCTATTTATAGGCTAAGATAGCAATCCTAAATAAGCATAAATTCCTACTTAGGATAATTCCTTATTTATGAGGAATTCCTATATAGAGATAAATTCTTACACAGAAAATAAACTCCTAATTTGGAGTGACTACTATTACTTAGCCCTAACTCTTTAAGTACTCCAATGATATTAATAAGGCTTGGACTCTCTTTCAAGTTTGTATTCGCACCATTTGAAGTTTGGTTGGCCTGAATGTCCTTAATCAGCCCATTTAGTACTTCTTTCATCTTTCTGGCTCTAACTTATGTTATTAGACCTCCTGGAATGTGCAATGGACCTCTTGCATCTTTTGAAAGCTTCCACCAATCATCTATAAGGTTCTCATCAGGAAATTTTCAAAATAAGAAAAACCATTTTAATGAAACTAAATCAAAAAATTAAAAACCAAACTTTAAATACTTCCACTCCATCAAAGTCATTAATAATAAGTGCCTAAAACCAAACTAATTAGTAGTAACCATTGATTAAAAGATTTATAAAAGAGGAAAGAATGATGGCTTGTTTGTTCTCGATCTTGTCTTTTTCTTTATCTTTGCTGCTTCAAGATTAAACTTTTAGGACTACAATCCTAGTAGGCTTTGTGACTTAGAAGCCTCCATAATCAAAGCCATCAAGCAGTCCTATTGTGTCATCTCCTTTGCTTGTTTTGCGCACAAGTCCATCACCCTCCTTTCATATAATCTTTGATTATTTAATTTATTGGACAAACAAACACCAAGATAATGGTTGCTTTTATTTTGTAGGTATGGGAAATGGTATGAGATTAAGGTGAAGATAAAGTTCAGGTTTGTGATTTTCTATGAGAATTTGGATATGATCAGATCCACCAACAATAAAGCCTTCCCTTGCACTCTTGTTGTTAATCATAAGTGTTATTACTAATAATATCAACCCTTGGTGTAGTGGAAGTACTTAAGGTTTAGTTTTTAATATTATGATTTGGTTTGATTAAAATGAGTTTTTCTATTTTGAAATTTTCTTTTTATGATTTTAATTAGAGAATATCAATTAGGTTAGGCCTAAATTCTATTTAGCCCAATAACCTCTCTATTATATGTCGATCCTACTTAACATTTTGGTTTAGTACAAGTCAACATCATTATCAAGACATTATGTCACATCACTAGTTATAACAATTTCTATTTATTCAACTTAATGTTGTGGTAAATTTGTTACAAAAAATTCTTAAGGAACCTAAATTGTGAATTTTTAAAAGTCATGATATATTTGTTATTTTGTGTAAAATTTGTGATTTTTTTCATATAATAATCCTTATTTTTTAAAAGAATGGTTTAAATTTATTACCATACACAAAATTATGGATTTATTTGTATATTGATTTATATTTTAATAGTTAAATTTAAAGGTTATTGACCAAAAAAAAAACTATAAAAAGATAGAATTATATATTAGATTTTAGTTTTAATACTAAATTACAAATTTAGGTTGTAAAATTAAATAAAATTTAGGACTTAATTATAAGTTAGATAAATTTTAAGAGTTAGATTATAATTTTTTGGGAATTTTCAATCAAAACTAGTTTAAACCATGCAAGGAAGGAAATTTTGACTTTGAATAGAAATATGATATCTTAGAGTTATGGTTTTTTGTAGCAATGACAATGGTTCTCACCTTACCCTAATAGGGGCAAGATAAAAGGAAATTGACTTGGATTGGGGATCTTCATCTTAATCCTTGAAGTTTTAATTAGAGATGGAGATGAAGTTGTTATTTATGTTCCTTATCTTGCCTTAATCTTGACACTAGCCCCAAATTATTATATTATAATTTTGTCTTTTATATAATAATTATACAATATTTTTTTATAAAAAAATAATTAAGTAAATTAACATATTAATTATAACCTTATCTATGCATTTGCTTGAACCTTTCACGTTCTTTCTTATATTCTCTATGAAGAATGTTTCATCGCAAAAGAAAGATAGTCTTTGTTACTTTTAGCTTTAGATTTGCCTTTTTTTCTATCATCAGCACACTAACTTTTGTCAATATCTTTCTTAGAAGACCAAATCATAGACCCACTTAAAATAAAGCAATCCCCTTTAACATAAGTTATAAATTTAAGAAGCTATGTTTTTTTTTCTTCTTATTTTTGTTCTCTAATATACAATTCAATTAGCATAATTTTTTCATTTATTTTCTTTACATCAACTCTTATAGGAAAAAATCCCATATGAAGGTGGGTTTTTCTTTATTTTGTTTTGCTCTTGCCATTGTAGTTTAATTAACTTAGAGACAATGATGGGCTTTTGTGGTGCTATTGATTTTGGTCATCTTTTGGCTTTTTTGTTGTCATCTATCTTGCTTATTGTGAACTTGACATGGTTTGCCAGGATCATCAATGAGTTGACAAAAACATTAGCTAAGAGATTGTGATGGAACATATGTAAATTTGATTAGCTTGTTTATATTAGTGGGTTTATTAGGATATGATTAGCTAAGAGATAGTGATTCTATACCCCTTTCTTTTTTTCTCAAATTCTATATTCTATTGGATTTTTTTCTATATAGATGAAATAGAGAAATAAAAAAGAATGACAAAAATGTGAAGGTAATTTAGCTTAATAAGCCAATGAAATAGAAATAAAAAAGTTAAGACATAAGTTTATTTATAATAGACCTTAAATTATCCTTTAAGTTGTTAAGAAAAAGATTAAGGAAGTTGTTTTAAATTAATGGTTAGTTTGATATTGTGGAATTTAAGAATTTATTTTGAAAATTATTAATTTTTATTAGAAAATCAAAGGCAAAGTAAGGACAGGAATCCTCAAAGATGAGATTCTAAATTCCCTCTCTATTGAAAATAAGGGTAAAGATAAGGACTAGTTACAAAATTGGGACATGAATTAAGATGACACTTTTTGTCCCTACTAGCCTCATCCCACTCTATCTCATTATCATTCTTAGTTTCTTGGAAACACTTATAACATAGACAATAAGTTATTTATTTATTATTAACTAGACAAAAAATTAAGTAAATGGTTGTATGCAACATTAATCTAATTGAATCTATTAGACCACATAACTAGGGTTTTGTTTATTGAGTTACGTTGTGAGTAATACACCAAATGTATATATAGGTGTTACACTGTTAGTCATCAGAAAGTAATAATGGAATCCTTAAAGGTAAACTAGGAAAACTAAATGTCAAAACAAAAAGAAAATACCTTGAGATGAAGCCAAAAATATCTAGAGAAATATAGTTTGCATTCACTTTTTAGATTTATTGTTCAAATGTGAAGTTTACTTTTTTAAATTGCAAATATTTTTGGTAAAATGGTTTGCTTTCTTATTTTGTTAAAGTAAAAATGACATATTTTATTTTTTTTAATAAAAAAAGAGTTATTATAAATATATTAGTTTTGTATTCATGATTTTAAATTAGGAGTTACTTGTTGACATTCTAATTCAATCTACTTTATATAAAGAACTCATCATTCGAACAATGATTACTTCTAGTAGATCTTTTGCACACTTGACTATAGCAATTATGAAATTTAAAATCCAATAGCATATTTTAGGATAAATCTTTACATTTTTAAGGGATAAATTATAGTAATTATTAGATATGAATTTCAATAGTGCATCCTAGCATACATCTTTACATTTTAAAGGGATAGATGCATGAAGAGAATTTAAATTTAAACTCATCACCTAAATAATATTACTTTTAACAAGTCTCTTACTCACCTAACTATAGTGATTGTCAATTCTAAAATCTAATAATGTATTTTAGCATAAATCCTTATATTTTTAAGGGATAGATTATAACGATTATTAAATTTGAAATTCAATAGTACATCTTAGTATAAATCCTTATATTTTAAAGGGATAGACACATCAAAAGAATTTGAATTTGAACTTATCACCCAAACAATGATTACTTCTAACAGGTCTCCCACACACCTGTTCTATCAAGTCTTTCGCACACTTAATTATTGTGATTGTCAAATCTGAAATCCAATAATGCATTTTAGCATAAATTCTTACATTTTTAAGAGACAAATTATACCAATCGTCAAATCAAAAATTTAATAGTGCATCCTAGTATAAACTCTTACATTTTAAAGGGACAAACACACCAAGGGAATTCAAACTTGTGTCAAATATGTGAAAATCATGCAATATAAGCACCCAATCTAAAATCAAATAGATAGTGCATATCATAGGGTTGAGTCTGACTATACATTTTTGGGGTAGCCATGTCATAAATATGTACACATAGCAATAGGTTACAAAAAAATAGTATATTTACTTTTGATCTTCTTCTGTATATTTTGCTCCCACTTCTGTTGATTGAGTTTTGCTAGTTGCTACATATGGCGCGGGTCAAAATTAAAAACCAATTACAGCTAGGCTTGAACATGAAAAAAAAATAAATTTGAATTGGGTATTCTTCTTTGGAAATGCATCCCATATGTAACTTACGTGTCTTTGGCCAATGAATTTTAACATAAGGATACTCTAGTCATTTTAACGGTTTAAGGTCTTAGAGTCTCGGTTAGAGTCATTTAAAAATAAATAAAGAGAATAACATATCTCTAAAAGCTCTCAACGTAAAAATATAGAAATTTAAATTATAAAATACAAATGTTATATGGAAGTTCCGAATATGTTTTTTTGAACTTCACCACAGGTATTGTTATTACATTGAATTGTATATTTTTAACCTTTTGATGTATTATTGCAGTTAAAAGGGCAAAAAATGGTAAATATAAATTTGACAATTATACAGTGTGAACTCGCGCATAGGATATGATAAGTAGATCGCATAAAAGGGTAGCAGCCCCGAAGCGAGTCACCGGACTGTCCTAATCAAGGCACATACGTAAACGCTGCCATTTGACTCTTTTGGGTGTGAGAGTCATGGGAGCTGAAGAAAAAGGCAGAACCCACCAACCAAAGTCCAGAGCTTTGCTCAGTATTCATTGCTCCGTCTAGGAGAAAGAAGAAAAATAAAGTAAAAAAAAGAAAAAAGAAAAGAAAAAGGTGATCATCCCAATGCGGAACACACAAAAACATTTATATAGATAGACGTAATTGATAAAACTGCTCACAGTTATCTCATATACCGACGATTAATTTCCCTTTTTTGTCTGTCTGGATTGAGAAGAGAGATAAGAGAGGAAATCGAATTCGTTGTATTTCTCTTAAATGAGCCTTGGCCTTTGTCTGTTTGTTTGTTTTTTTTGGTTTTTTGGCTTTTTATTTTACTTTTTCAGTTTCTCTCAGTCTTGGGAGGTTATTATCTTGTCAGATATTAAATAGGTATTGCAGATTCCAGTGCCATGGCAACTTGGGAGCTGAGCATTTTTCAATCGTATCTGTCCGTGTAAGCAAGTTGTTGCTGCTGTTTGTTTGTTGTTGTTGTTGGGGATGGGACCAACCGGCCCAGCCTGCTCGCCTCCATCGTTATTTTTTATCAGGATAACCCGTCGACATCGTTCATAATTTCTATGGCTGCCCTTTTGTAAATTCCTCTCCCTTTTAGTCCATTTCAGAAACATTTTTACTTTTTCAGTTTTTCTTTTTTCATTTTGTGGGTTTTGTTTTGAGTTTATCTGGTTTCTGGATGCTCCCGATTTTTGTTTTTATCAGGCATTTATTTCTATTTTATTGACTCTTTGCTTGTGGGGTTTTCTTACAATTATATATATATACTAGTATCTATGCTATATTAATAAAAAAAGTATATGACGCGGTTGTCACTCGTTTTCGTTAATTCTTACGTTTTTCTTCTTTTTATCGAAAAATTACAGTTGACTGGAGAAGCCGTCGGGGGGAGTAAGGTTTTGTGGGCTTTGCACTGTCAAGATCAGGTTGTTTTTCCTTCCATGTTTGTGTAATTTTTGTCGAACTGTACAACTAGCTTTAAGAGAAATTTTTGAGAGTTGGCTGAAGTGTCAAAATCTCTTTGTTGGCCATGTTGTTGCTAATCTTTGGTTTAAAATTTACTTGAGAACCGAAAATTTTTGGGTCACTGTTTTCTATTTACAATGAAATGTTTGCCTTTTACCAGGAATCGCCAAGTGGGGGTATCTAACATTTATGGTTGGTGTCTAAAGGGATTGGATGTTGGTTTCACTCCTGGTTGTAGTTGAACAAAAATTCCTGTAGAACCGGAAATCGCATGCGTACGGCAGACATAAGCAAGATATGAATATCTGCCGGAAAGCTTATGGACTATTTTAGTTATTTTGTGTTTATTCTGATTTGAATATCTGCTGGATATATGGGTACCGGGCGGTGTTTATATGATTTATGTTCTTTCCTCTTTTTACTGTCTGGTTGGACTGTTAAGAAAAAACAAAAACAACTGAATTTGTAGCCTGGTAAACCTTTTGTGGGCCTGTGCTGTCAAAACTGTTGTTATCAAACAGGGAAATGGTTAAATGGGTATTTGTTGGGATTAGAAATGGCGATGTAAATACTGTTTTTGCTCCTTGCAGGCTTTTGGGGTTTTTCTTCTTTTCTTGGTTTATTTGTTGTCTCTCTCATATCTCAGCTGTCCAAAGCTCTAATTACCATTTTTTTTCTTCACCATTAAATTCACCGCCACATTGAATTCTGTATGTATTTTCCATTTTCTCTCAGCAACCATTTATTGCATCTTCGATATAATGGCTTACAGATATTTCTCATGGTCTAACTGAACTTTTATTGCCTTTTCATACCATTATAGGTCAGCAATTCACAAGAGTCCAATATTTTGACTAGTGGAGCAAATCATCATTGAATTCTTCACATACTTCACTTGGGGTTTGTGATTTTTATTGGAGGTCGTCTCTCTGCTTCAGCTTCCATGCCCTTTTCTAGGCTTGTTTGTTATCACTTCTTGTTTACTTCTGTAGCCTGACACAGCCTGCTTTGCCATAATTCTTATCTACCATCAAGTCAGTTGCTAGCAACACCAGATACACAAATAATTCAGATCCAACTTTGGACGCACTTCTGGAGATTGGCCTGCTGGTGGCCTATCCTGTTGGTGGCCTATCCTGGAGAATTTAGGAAGGTCCTTTTTCCTTGTTTTGTGAGTGGCAACCTGGATAGTGGATTCAGACAAGGCTAGATGACTGTGGAAGAAGTGGGCTGTAGTTCTGTGTGGACTAGAGAACAAGACAAGGCTTTTGAAATTGCCCTTGCAATTCATCCTGAGGATGCTTCAGATCGTTGGGAGAAAATTACATCAGATGTGCCTGGGAAAACTTTAGAAGATATTAAACATCACTATGACCTTCTGGTTGACGATGTTAACCAGATTGAATCTGGCTGTGTGCCTCTGCCTAGCTATAGCACTTCTTCAGACGGTTTCATGAGCCATGCTGGTGATGAAGGAACTGGTAAGAAAGGTGGTCACTCGGGGCATGATAACAGTGAGTCCAATAATGGAAATAAGGCTTCAAGGTCAGATCAGGAACGGCGAAAGGGTATTGCCTGGACGGAGGATGAGCATAGGTAAATATAATCATTCTTGGTTTATTATTAGTATATGTATATTTTTGGGCTGTTCAGATTTGCTGTTTGCCTTTGCAAAGAATCATAGATCCTTAGGTGTGCTAATGATTGCTTACAGTTATGTTTATCTAGTGATTTCTCTTTCCTGTTACATTTTTATTGCACTTTTCTGTGAGTAGTTGTATTTGTTATGTGAAACTGTGCCTTTTGCAATCTCAAGTTTACTTGTGTGGTTTTTAACTGTTCTAAAATGGACTTTTACTAAATAATTCTATTCTTGGTGCATAGTTTTGATTGATCTGTAACTTACTCAATTTTTTGTTTGCTTTCTTCAAAATTTTGCTACCTTGTGTTTGCAATCAAAGCTGCTGAGAACTGAATAATAAATGATCTAACTTACAGCCTTTAGTGCATTTTATTTTCAAATGATTGGAAGTGATAAGAAAGGAAATTTCAATATCATGAGACAATTATCTTATTGCACAATGCCTGTTTACTAGTCAGGTGCTTGTTGGGAAAAGAAAGGGTTCAATGTATTCTGAAGTTAATTTGTTGTCTTAAATGTATCTTTTTATCTTCATCCATATGTTAATGTGTTTAAAAGATTCTGCCATCATTTTTAAGTTGTTAACATCAAAAGAATTGGGAAATTCCAATTGGTGCCATTTGTGAGTACTATTGTTGAGTGAGTATCTATTGTTGACCAGGCATGCGTTGCATGTGGTTGGCTGTCAGATGCTCAACACTTAGTTGAATGTTGATTCTTTAATTGATTCTGTTTCTTTGTGGAGATCTTCTAGGATAGTTCTTTCAACATGATCATCTTCATGATAAATCATCTGTATTCCAAAGCATTTCAACTAATAATGGTAGCAATTGAAGCAGAAATAATCAATCATTAATGGTTAACACCAACGTGAAGAATGATTGTCTACCAGACATTGGAGTCTTAAGGTGATAACACTTTATTGCACTGGAAGACTAAACTACTGAAAAAATTCTGGGAATGATGCTAGAGATAGTAACAATTTTGTACAGGCCTATGTGTATTAACCTTTTTACTCTTGTGATGTTGCACATTTACCTAATGCCACATAGCATACCAGGACCGCACTCATGGATTTTAGTACTTGGAGCCCATGTTGGAAACAAAAACTACTAGTTGATGTTGTTAGTAATGAAATTTTAGTATCCCTACAAATGTACAAAATCTAGATAGCATCCTCTTCTTTTACTTGGCTCCCCCCAATTCACGCAACCTTCCCAATAAAATGATTGATTTTTGAATAAAACCGTCAAGATGATTTCTGCTCATATTTTCTCTTTGGCTAAGTTGTTTCTAGATATGTCACTTACACTTTTTTGCTTTCTTGTGAACAACTGGTCCTTCTGCCGCTCACCCCTGCCAAGTTGTAACTGTGATGTTCATGGAAGCCAAATTAGGACTATGAAAAATGACTTACTCCTTTAAATTAAGCACCGAATAATTTCCTTAACAGGAACCTAGGATATGCTGACTCAGCTGTGCTGATCTGAATTTGGTGAAGGTTGCTCTGGCTGAGAAGTAGCTTGATCTTTTCACTTATATAATGGAAGTGTGAAACCAATTCTGCCGATTACATGATTCACCTCTAAAGGTTGAGCCTTGGTGTAATGGTAAAGTTTCTCCATTGTGATCTAGAAGTTACATGTTGGAGTCTCTGAAATAACCTTTTTGTGAAAATAAGTTGCGTATATATCATCCTTTCCTAATCTTGTTCATTGAGATGCCCTTTTTAATTCACAATTCACATCTCTTGGAAGTGGATAAATGCTTGGATCATGACTTGTGGAAAGCATAGGTATGATTTCTAAATGTTCTTAGTAGGATCATGCATTTTCTTCTTTCTGCTTTCATTTGATTGGTCCAAAGTGTGCTAGTCGTACTTTTGATCTCTCTCTCTCTCTCTCTCTCTCTCTCTCTCTCACACTGGTGTGCATGCACTCATTCATTGAGATGCCCTTTTTAATTCACAATTCACCTCTCTTGGAAGTGGATAATTACTTGGACCATGATTTTTGGAAAGCATAGGTAGGTTCCTAGACAACCTTATAAGGATGTTACTTTTTCTTCTTTCTATTTTCATTCAACTGGTCTGATGTGTGCTAGATTGTTCTTTTGACCTCTTTGTGACTTTTGTGAAATCACTACTGATTAAATGATCAAGCATGGGATAGATTTGCCCATATGGATGATGTGTTACTTTTGTGGCCATTACTAAATATCCTCAAATTGCTTTATTATTTCGAAAATGCATACTAAAACCCCACTAACAGAAATGTACTGAAAGTTTGATGTTAAAAATTCATTATGCCATCACCACGGAAACAAATCTCCTGAAAGAACCTCTTTGGTAACCAACTTATCCCTGAGATTCAACTCCCTCTGGCCAACATCTACTCAATTTCATGTGCTAAGGCCAAGAATCCTGTGCTAATCAATGACAGAATAGTTGCAAGAGCTTATTAACTTGCAGTGGTATTTCAAAATATTGGATTTCCAAAACAAAAGCCAGAGCTTGTAATCATTTTTCTACGTGTTAAATTCATTTTAGGGATGATGTATCAGGGCATCCTTATGAATTGTTTCTAGAGAACATTATGCCTACTTTTTGAATAATGTCAAGGATCCAATTGTTTCTTTGGCAGTATTGTGGGTTTAGATGGATCCAAGGACATGTTTAATAAGTGGATTTTCTTTGTGCTTGAGCCTGTTTAGGTTATATAGCGGCATAACTGTCCATGTTTGCATTAGGAATTCGGTATTTTGGTCTCACTTTAATTTTTGTTCTGTTGCAATATATGTGGAAAAGGATTTGGAGAAGTGAAAAATCTGTCGGGATGATTGATGTCAAAATTGAGTATGACCTCCCAGGAATGAAACCAGATTTGGAAATCACCTATAAAGATTTGTATGATCAATCTAAGGCCTTATGGAAACTGCATTTTCTCACAAAATAGGCCTTCTGAATTTCCAAGTTTCCACATCAGTTTTCCTTCTAGAAAATTTCTCCTTTCTAGTCCAACTCATGTACTTTGTATAACTAATGTTGATGGAAAAATGCAGTTTGCTTTTTGAGTTGTCACTGTCATTTTTATTTTCAGGTGTAAAGCAAGTCACTAGATGGTGAGTCATTTTCTTGGTTTCTTCTAAAAGGGCTATCAAGTTTTTATTCTCTTGAAGTCTTGATGTGGTATAAATGTGCAGTACAAAGTCTTGTTTGCCCTCAGTTCAATGATAAATTCTTATCCAGCAGTCTCTGCAATAACCTCAGTAGTTTGTGGATCCCATTGACAGTAGTGTTTGTCATTCCCATTTTTATTGTCTACAAAAACTTTCTTTATCTGAACTAAACTAATGTTCATGGTAAAGATGTGTTTTGCTTTTGGAGTCATCATTGCCATTCTTGTTGTCAAATGTAAGGCAAATGACAGGATGCTCTTTACTTTTTCTTGGTTGCTTCTAAAAAGGCCATTGTATTTTTTTTTTTCTTCTCTTGCAGTCTTGATGTATTATAAATGTACAGTACAAAGTTTCATTTGGCCTTACTGCAGCGATATATTCTTATCCAGCAGTCTCTGCAAGAATTTTAGTTTGTGGTTCTCTTTGACAGCAGTGGTTGTCATCTCATTTGTATGGTCTACATTAACTTATTACTTTATCTGGACTAAGCCTGCCTGTGTATGAATTTCTATTTGTTTTCTGTTTAGATTGTACTGAATTGAGCATGGTACTTAATTTTATTACAATAATTGAGCATCTTAAGGCTAGAAGGGTTGAGGAATTTAACATATTTTATACTGTGATGTTTGGTAAGGTTGCATTTGTAACCATGCAGTAAGAAAGAGTTTGATACATTTGGCCCCCCAACCCAGGCAATCATCTCTCGTAGGAACCATATGTTATCAATGCCATGTTTCTACCGTTATTTATAGAAGGTTTCTCTGAAAATAAGGATAAAGCTGTGTGCATCTAATCTTTTTTCAGACTCCCAGTGGAATTTTTTTTTTTTTTTGTTCAAAAAACATTTGATGGCTTTCTGTGTACAAATGATTGGAGAAAGAACATTGATGTGCTAGAAATAACTATTCATTGTTCTGTCTTTTTTTGGTGGAAATTATTGTTTGTAACAAAGGTTACAAACAAATAATATAAACACCATATGCAGAAAGGATCCACAGGACACGCCATTACATGGCAAATTTGTGGATGCCACATCTGCTTGTAGGATTTGTTTGTGCATAAAGCATCTTCCCTTTTTGGGTTCTGACTCGCTAGGAACTGGTGTACATTTGATAGAACAGTTTTGGAGTGCTCGGGTGGTGGATGACCAAAGGATTTCCATTCCCCTTTTTTTCCCCCTCTTTTCAATTTGTTCCCTTTGTTGCACTTATTGGTGCATCATACATCTTGGCAGTATTAATCAGTCCATTCCATGGCAAACAGATTATTTCTTCTTGGTTTGGACAAGTATGGGAAAGGTGATTGGCGAAGTATATCCAGAAACTTTGTGGTGACAAGGACACCTACACAAGTGGCAAGTCATGCACAAAAATATTTTATTCGACTGAACTCAATGAACAAAGATAGGAGGCGTTCCAGCATTCATGATATTACGAGTGTCAGCAGTGGAGACATTTCAGCATCACAAGGACCAATAACAGGTCAAACAAATGGTTGCGCTGCTGGAGGTTCTACCGGCAAAGCATCCAAACAGGCACCTCAACATCCAGCTGGCACCCCAGGAGTCAGTGTCTATGGTCCCCCTACCATAGGCCAACCAATAGGAGGTCCACTTGTCTCACCAGTTGGCACTCCTGTGAATCTGCCCTCATCTGCTCACATGGCTTATGGTGTCAGAGCGCCAATGCCAGGAGCTGTAGCTGGAGGGGTGGTTCCTGGTGCACCAATGAACATGGGACCTATGGCATATCCTATGCCGCCCACAACTGCTCAAAGGTAATGCAAATTTTAGGTGCAAAATGTACAAAAAGGAGAAGGCTATTTGCTTGTGTTAATGTTGGGTCCGGTGGATTCTCCAAAGCCTGAATAAGGTTCTTGCTTATCAAGCAAAGTTTGTCTAAAAGGTCATTTGTTTATCTTGATGCTATTCTCAAATAAGCCATAGGGAGGGAAATTACATGGATCTGTATAGGCCGCAGCTGTGAGGAATGTGGCAGCATCTATGGGAAGGACAGCAATTTAGTACTTCATTGTTGTTACATTACAACACTTATTTTTCGCGTAAGAAAGAAGTAGAGCCTGTTCTGGTGTTTTTTCCTTAACAGCCAAATATGTAGAGAACCCCATTTATTGTTTAGACTACTCGAGTAAGCATAGTATGTGAGCACTTGTTTGAGCTGGTCCTCGCCATTAATTTATTTGAGTTGCTTTCAAAGCGTTATCCCAAATTACCGTTGTTGAGTATTGGCATTTCTGATGCTCCTGGCTACTACTATGGAACTGTTTTTGAGTAGGCCGATACCCATATCATAATGTACTTTGCATCAATATTGAGTCAGTTTTTGGGCATGTTCCCATCTTTTTACCAAAAAACAGGAAAAAAAAGAAGGAGGAAAATCGAAATACGAATTTGATGGAAAGCCAAGCAGTTGGTGATTATCTCTTGACTTTAGTGATGAAATTATGGGAAATCTGTCGTTAAAAATGAACCCAACTTATATTTCAAAGCGCTGAAATGTGGGCTAATCTTTATTATAAAGCAGGAAGAATCAATGCTGGTTTCACAATACTAATTCCCCCGGAGGTGCTAATCCATGCCAATGATGGTAGCACCCCATCGGTTATAAAATGACGCTGCGAGATTAGCGTTATCATCCAAAACTGTAAGTTGGGCCCCTAACAAAATTAATATATATAGATATATATAGAATAGCCAGCGCCCATGGCAGTGTTGAATCTGAATATGAGTAGTGTTTAAGGTTAGTTTGGTTCCCACGGAGAGCATTAGATTGGTGACCCACTTGCCTCTTGTTTTCCTGAAGTCAGAAACTTTGTTTGGTTTATTGTTCAAGATTATGATTATAACTAATTCTCAGTCTTTTATTCATTCTTCCAGCCCACTGCTAGTTTTGGTGGCTTTGCTCTCATTTTTGTTTCCTTGGGATGTATTCCTTTTAGGTTTTAACCACTGAAGGTCATGAGGGGTGTCAGATTCGATTGTCAACCTATTTGATCTGTCATAAAAAAAAAAAAGAAGAGCAAAGTAGAGTTAATTTTTCTCTGTATTTTTGGGCCGAATTCAAATAATCCAAAAATTTTAGATTTAGATTAGGTTGATTGCTGTTCCGCAAATTAGAAAATTTCCTTTTAGAAAAGTAAAATGAAATGTTATAGTATTTGAACTCAAGTATTTTCTCTCTAACAGGAATCTCTTACACCATTCAACTATCAAGTCTCATTATTTGATACATACATACATATATATATATAACATTACATATTTATATATTCTTAATATAAATTAATAAATAAAAATTATATAAATTTATTTTTTTATATACTTTACTATTTAATAAAATAAAAAGTTAGTTAAAAAAATAAATAAATATATTTTTATTAAAAGCTGATTAACCTACGGTTTGACTCTAATCTAAATATTGAACTTGAATTTTGAATGTTCTAACCTGAACCTATCCTGCCAATCCGTTTGACACATGTAGCAATCTATTTCTGATTGTGATGACAATTGTGTGTTACATAACGTTTGAAAATACAAAACTTTCCTTCACATTCCTCGATACATGAATGGAATAATTTCTATGGCCTGTATTGAATAAAGAATTACATTTGAACAACTGATTAGGAAAAAAAAAGTAAAAAATGGTGGTATTGTTAAAGTTGTTGCCTCAGCAATTTCAATTTAAGGATGCTTGCAATCAGGAAGCACACAGTCATCCAAAAACTGGCTGAGCTGTGTAGTATACAGTTTTGGGTCATTTCTGAAATGATCTACATGAGGGGTGGACACAAAGTCACAAGCCCGGACCTCATGCCCCGCCCTCTGCTGCTCCTTTATGAATGACTCCACGGATCCCACAGGAATGACTCTGTCTGCAGAGCTATATATATACAGCTGTGGACATCTTGGTTGCCCAGATGACAGTAGGTCCAACACATCAGAAAGCCTCCTGCAATGTATCGTTGAAAGTATACCATCAAATTCAATCAGTCTCCAAATCGACCGTACAAAGGGTAATAATATGTTATTTCGTGTTTAGCCATGTGCGGTTGGAGTCACTTTTTCTTGGAGGAGCAAATTACCTATTTACTGTTGGAAGATTCAATACGACCTCAAAGAGCTTCTCCAGAATAACTAACAAAGCTGCTTCAGTTATTGCAGGCTTGGGTTCTGCAACTGTTTCGCTGCCAACCACTGTTACATCTGACCTGTCTGACCTCGAAATTACTTTGGTAGCTACACTACGCTTTTTTAAAAATGCAGCACTGAAACCTGATGCCCAGACCTAAATAAATGAAATTGAAAATCATAAGAAGCTAGAACCCATAAGAAGTGGAAAAAAACACTAATTTGGGTCTAGAGAATTTACAAGTCTTTGACAACTATGACAGGACCTGTGTCCCAAAAGATTTAACCAATTAATAGTGGCCCTAAATCTACTGCCTCGGAACAACTACACCAAGGATGGAGGTGGTATCCACTGAAGGAATGATGTGTTCAGGATGGGTCGCAATCCATGTTGGCCCATAAATACATTGTTTAGGAAAGTGATCAAATAAAAAGTTGGAGTTGAGAAGGGAGGATGAGAGCCTACACTGATGTAAGACAAGTGACTAGAATTCATTGCCAGTACATATTCTGGGAGTTTGACTCAAAATAAACCAGAAAAAGAGAGAAAAAAAAAATCCATGTAGCTATCTATTATCCTAGGGCTTTAATTGAGTCAAAGTCCAATACAGTACAAATCTTTGCCAATTACCTTCCCCATTGGCCAAAGTTAACATTTTCATTTTGTGACACAAATTACATGATCATCATGACTTACAAGTAGTAATTTAAAAGAATACAAAAGAAAATTGTTTCCCAATGGTACAACATGTATTCTAAATCATGAAAACAAACAAACCAACAATAATGCAAGTAACATTTACCTGAGGGTCAGGGGCTGCAACAGGTGCAGAATCCACAATGCAACCCTTAATCCTTCCCACTAATGAAGGATCTAGCTTATGTAATTTCTCCAATATAACTCCATATCTACAGCACAATACATGATACCAAACACATCAAGTCAAACATCTCCAAAACAAATCACATGAAACAGCAGGGTATTGTACCCATCATAAGTAGGTGGGAAGGGATGGGGGTGGGGGGGAGAGAGAGAGAGAGAGAGAGAGAGAGAGAGAGAGAGGTGCTTACGTTAACCATCCAGTGTTGCTAAAAGTGTGAAAAACCAAGTTCTTTCCGTGCTCCTCTTCCAACCAATCAGCCAAATGGTTCACAAGCAGTTCAACATCCTGTTCAGCTTTCCCACCGACTTGGTAGTTAAGAATCTCAGCCATGGGAAAACTGAAAGTAATGGCATGAAACCCTCTCGAAGTATACCACTCAGCATATTTGTTAAGATGTCTCTGCTTCGATCCTAGCCATCCTAACAAAACCACAACAGTTCTAGACTTTGCTGACCAACAACCAGAAGAGCCAGTAATGTCAATGGCATTTGGCTCGGGCAAATGCCATCTGTATAATACGTCGGTGGAAAGACCAGGAATGTTACTCCTGATTGGAATGGGTTTTGGCCCTTTGCCCAACTCTGCAGACTGATACAAACTGAGAAGAGGAGAGAAAGCAGCAGCAGAACCCAATGTATTGGGAACAAAGTTTTGGTGTCTTATAGGAAATGGAAAGTTAACATTAGGGACAGGAACACGAATTTTAGTGACGAAGGACAAGTTTGCCAGCCTAGAGACTGAGATGTGGGAAACCCACCAAAAGTTTGATTCTTGAAACGAGGAATGTGGCTGTTCTGAGGTAGAATGAGCGTCTAATGATTTGAAAGACTGTAATTTTTCAGAAAAGTCGGTAGAAAGAGAAGCCGCAGCAACGGCAGCAGCGGCTACTACAGGTCGTTGAAGGATTCCAGACAAGGAACCCATGTTAGACATACAAGAACACAATAGCTCATAAAAGGGCTATCAAAATGAAACCAATCAAATTTCTATGAATCACAGGCACAAACCCAGGTAGACAAATATAGGAACAAACAGGCACCTGCACAAGAATTGAACAATAAAAATCAGAACTTTACAAAACCAGACAAATGGTAAGGGAGGAAAACATCGACAGAGTCCAGATTTTGGGAATATTCGATTGTAGTTAAGGGAGTTCCCAGAAGGCTAACCTTAAATAAGTAATATGATTATTGAAAGGAAAAAATTAAAAAAAAAGAAACGAGGTTGAAGATTTTGGACCTGGATGGCTGTCAGCAAGAAAGTCGGGCTGTCTTATTTGACAGCCCGACAAACACGGGATGCACACGGCACCGACCAAGAAGTTTCTATTTCCAGGTCAAGCTCAGAAGGCCGTCCCTTCCCTTGTCAAACAACCGCGTGCCTACCTCCTGCGATCGAGGGGAAACCAAAAAACAAAACCCCATGAAGTTATCAGTTTTTTCTTCTGAATTCAAATTAACTAGTACGCAAAAAATTGAATTATTCAATTCGATAGAATAATAATGGAATACGAATCGGTTTTAAGTGGTTTTGCCAACGTGATAATGATTGATAGCCCGCCAACGAGGCTTCTCCAACACCTTCGGATACCGAATCAAAAAAAATTTGTCTTTCGGCACGACGTTGACTCCCCGAGGATATGTGATAGGAGAAAGCTCAGTTTACAATCACGTATCAGAACAGAGGAGACAAAGACCAAAGCCACCAACAAATAAATGAACCCAGGAGAGGACAACCCCTTTTCTCTATTTCGATTTAAATCTTGTTTTTTTCTTTCTTTTCTTTTCCTTTTGTTGTTGATTACGGATTACTATATGCTATTAATATATAATCAATCAATGAGAAGGAAATCAGAAACAACATCGAAGTCTAATATTATATATATATATATGAAAGATATTATATATTATGTAGTAATCACTATTATATACGCAACAAAACCTAAAATGTAAAAATGTACGTATCGAAGGAATTCAGAACTCGACACCGTCGCCATTTCGGCCCCCAGAAAAAATAAAAAATAAAAAAAAGGAAGAAGAAAGGCAAACGAAAACCAATTGCAGAGAGAAGGATTTTAAGATAATGTCAGATACGACGACTGACCGAAGAAGAAGAAGGAGAAGAAGAAACGTTGAATTAAGTGGCGGAAATGAATGGAACCTCTTTCTTCTGCTTCTTCTTCTACTTCTTCTGCTTTTATTCTGAATGGAATCCCTCGGTTATCGGAGATTGTATGGAACATAAGGGGTGGTGGGGAGAGCCTCTCTCGTCACACGCCCGTTACTTTCCTCTTAAAAAACAACTCATTAAGATTTATATAATTTAAATTTTTTTTTATTTAATATAAAAATTAGGTCATATTTTATTTAATATAAAAATTATGTTATATTTAAAATTTTAAAATAATTTATTATACTCTATTCTCAATTTTTCAGAGCAGTTTTTTTTTTTTCTTTATTGGGTTGGGCACGCCATTCAATTCTAATCAAATTTAAATTTACCCGATAAATAAAAATAAAATAAATAAATATTCAAAATTTTCTTTGGTAAAGCGACGGCCAGCACAATTTTTTAGAATATTCTCGTGGGATACCCTCACGGTCGGAAACAAAAATGAAATGCCGCCGTAAAATCCCAGTTTTTGTTTGGGAGTTAATGTTGCTGAGGTGGCGTGACAATGCAAGGGCCCGTCACATTCCGCTTTCGAAGAAGATTAGGCCCTGGGGGCATCGGCTCGTGGGTTCTGCGTCCAAATTTTTTTCTTTTTCATTTAAAAAAATTATAAAATATATAATAAATAACACAGAATATATACTAAATAATATAAAATATGCACTAACTATCATTTAATGTATAATATGCAATTATTGTCATTTAATTTATAATCATATTTATTACACATTTACATTTAATTGTTGTATATTTTACCTAATTTTATTGTATATATATAATACAATAATCATAAATTTTATTTTTACTCAAATTTATTATGTCATTTATTTATCTATAAAATATTTTATTCATATATATATATATATAGATTATGCAATAATTTTGATAAAAATTATTAATATGAGTTATTATGCCCTTGATAAATATAAATATATACTGTGAATTTTTACTTATAAAATTAATATGAATTTTTTTTTAGATTTTAATTTTTGTCATCAAAATTACAAAAATATTTCCAACCTATTATGAATACATTCTTGGTGTATCTTTGATGTGCACATTTTTGTTGCATTAGACATGTATTGATTATGCATAAAAAATGTGTTTAACTTCACGAATGTTAAGGGTGTTCATGTTTCCTTGTTGTTAATTTATTTGTTAATTTGGGAAGGAGGGAAATGGCAACCAAGGTCAATTTGACTACACACAGAAAAGCCTTATTATAGATGTCTAACGAATCAAATTGGATAGTTCAAATTGAGTTATTTTGAATTTATATCATTTTAAGTTAAGTTACTTGTAGGTCATTTGTAAATTCGAGTCATCTATAAGTTCACATGCTAATTTTTAAGAAAATAATTTTTTTTTCAAAAATTTTTATTTTATTATAAATAAAATTATATATAATTATTGTTTATATATACACATTATTTATTATTATTATTATTATTATATAATACTAATATTATTTATATATTTTATATTATTATTAGAATATGTGTGTACATATATCTATGTATGTATATAAATTTATATAATTTAAATTTATATATAAAATATATATGTATATATGTGAATAAAATTTTTAAAGTATTATAAAAATTAAAAATATTTAATCATATAAAATAAATAATCTAATATTAATATAAAATATAACAAATAAAAAATTATATAAAACAAATGTAATATATATTTTATGTAATATATAAAAATAAAATAGTGTGTACATGTAATTTTTATATTCTTGTGTATATAAATCCAGTAATAAGTAAAAATATAAGAAAATATTAAATAATAATTTTTTTTTACTTTTATTCAAAAAAAAATTTAATTTTAAAAGATTGTGATGTTTCTCGAGTCAAGTTTAAGTGGATTGGAGTACTTATCATTTCAGGTCAAATGTGATAAAAAGATGAAGGAGAGTTTTCTTAATACAATAATGAATTACAATGTGGGCTTTATGTATAATTTGTCTGAAACTCCCTTTAAATTGCCCCAAAAATGGATGTTTAAGAACTAATCTCCTAACTTACCTTTCTTGAGTGATAAGGAGATAATCATCTTCCAAAAATGGGTAAACTCAAGAACTATTTAACAAGTAAGGAGATCATTGGCAATATAGTCAAATAAGAGTTATAGGGCCAATACATTTAAGTTAAGGCTTTAGAATTTGAGGAGGATAAGGAAGGTAAGATTGTTGCACGGGAAAGAGAGAGAGTGTTAAAGTAAGAAAAGGTTGCTATAAGCATTTAGAACAAATATAAGGGTCCTAGGTTCCCCCTTTTGAGAATGAGTCAGTTATTGAGGTCTTAGAAGATTTGCACATTAAGCTTTTTGAGGGGGTAAAGAGGTACCTTCCAAAAAGGCTTAATTGTCGCTTAATCACCTATGCACAGAGAAATGTAAGAAAGATCTTGAGGTCTTTGATCTTACTTAATACAAATTTAAAGGGCTTTATAAGTTGGGAGAGATTGCCAACCTTGAAGTTTACACTTGAGAGGAGCATTGTTGCCTTTTTAAAGAGAGGGAGGAGACTAGTTATAACGAGCCTCATTGTTTTTTTATGGAAAGGGAAGATAATAAGAATCTTAAGTTCATCTTTCCTCCTTTGCCCAACCATTTCGTGAATGAGGACTCTAAAGACAACATCTTGATTAGGGATTCTTACCTTTAGGTTCACAATATTGTCAATCTAGACAAAGACATCACAATCACTTTTATAAACATGATTCAACTTTCTTGTATTTGCAATACCACTTATTACTTTTCTCTATTTAGATGTTGGAAAAGGTTATTTATGTTATAGTTGACCTAATTAATTTGGTATATAACTAAGGATATGTCACTTAAAACTTGTACCAAGATTAGTCCAAGACTATTACTTAAAGCCAAATGCTCAAGTATGAGAACAACAAGTTTTAAGCCAAGGTAGCTAATCTAGAGAATAAGATCAAAAAGGTCAAGTAAGTCCAAGGATTACATATATATGTCACTACTAAGGTAGAGAAGGTGAACGAGCAAGAAAAGGAGTTAAAAAAGGCAAACATTGAGTAGGGAAAAAAGCTTAAGCATTTGTTGAGAGAGTTAAAGAAACTCTGTGTAAAGAACATTAAATCGACTAAGGAGTGGCTTATAGCTTTGGAGATAACCAAGACTATTTCTTTATGTCCTTTTAAGAGTTCTAAGTCTTTAAGAAAGAGTTGCAGTCTACCGTCGTTAACCTTGAAAAGGATTAGGTTTCTTTTAATGCCTATGAGTAAGCAATTAAAGAGGTTAGAGTTAAAGTTTGAAATAAGATCATATAAGAGTTACGAGAGAAAATGAAGGGTTTTGTATATGATGCTCTTTTGCTGGGTTAAGGGTAAGGTTATGCCTTAACCAAGATTAGAGCTATCGAGCTATCTACTATGCTCAACCCACTACTCTTGGACTTTTCTAAGGAAATGTCATAAACAAATCTTTGTAATATTTCAACTTTTTTCATTAGACATTCATAATTTTTCCTCATATTTTTTTAATTATACTTTTTTTTAAATGTTTAATAAAATTCATCTTTCTTTATTACCTTATTGGTTTTTTTGCTTACCTTAACAAACTAACTTGTAATGAGTTTTATTGAACGACATTGCAATAATCTAGCCAATAGAAATATTGGCAAACTAACTAATTAGTAAAATTATTTATTAGCATATAAGGTTGTGATGATTTAAGCTCTGCCCAAAAGATGATGGTAAGGCAACCTTGTCCACTAAACCTTAGTGAGATAACTATTGGAGTTACAATGTGGTGAATGGATTAATAAAGTTATTAGTGACAAATTGATCCTTTTACTTCTTTTCCTTCATATCCTATGAGACATGAAATATCATAAAAAATCGTGTGTATCATAAGAGAGGGAAAGACATTATTTTGAAATTAATAATGAAGATGACATTATATGTTTGTTGTCATTTGTATGTCTCTTTAAAGTGTTGTAAAACTATTAAGAGACTTTGTATAGGCTTTATCACATATTATCAATCAATCTTTCTTGCTCATTTTCCTTTTCATTTCTTTGTCTCCATTTTTTTTTAAAAGAGTTACCTTTTTTAAGAAAACTTTGTGAAAGATTCTTCCTTAAACTAGAAGCATAAATAGTAAGGAGTAAGGTGTCAAAGGTATAAAAGTATACTTTGTCCCCACCTTAGGCCCTTATGATGGGTGCTTCTATAGGGGCGTGGTCTTACATGGCTTAGAGCCATTTCTCAATGTTGTCTTGTCATGATTTATGGTTATAGATATGGGCATGAAAATGAGATAAGTCCTCAAATTAGAGATAGGTTAGTAGGGCCTTTATTTTAGGGCTAGACATATAGTCCTTTTACAACTTTAAGTTCCATAACTTTAAAGGTAGTAAATCATTCATTTCATAGCCTATTTGTAGTCATTAGAGTTATGCTATGAACTCTTAATCCTTATTCGTTAACAAGGAACACTTAAATGAGAAGTTTCATAGTGACTATTGAATCTCTAAAATGTATGAGTTGTTGGCTCCTCTACCCTATAAAAGAGCATGCTTTTTACCTCTTGGGAATGTAAATTTCTATTGTGAGCAATTTGTGACTATATTAAGGCTTCTTATGCACTGGTTATAGCAAGAGTTTTTGATATCTTATGGCTTTGCCTCAGTGTAATTGACTTAACCTAATAGTTGTTACTTGGCAAGTTTGCTTGCTTTACGTGTGAAGTCGTGTAAGGTTAACTAAAGCCACGTTGGTCCATTGTTACTTGGTGTGCTCTTTATAACTTACTCTTGAAATTGGTTTATACCAATTAAAACCTCATAAAGACTTCATTAATGTCTTAAAATGTTTGGAAGGGGTTTCACCGCCTTGTAGAGTTTTCATTAATAAGTTCTTCTTCATAAAATTCTTGAAGGAAATATATTGTCAAGATTGGAATTTAAACATTTTATACAATTTGGTATACTTGCTAAAGATCTTTTTTTTTTTTTAATAAGGTTGATTAGGCTTTCTATCGATGTTGACTATCTTCTTAAGGTTAGTTCCTCAACTAGAAAACTTTGTTGACTTTGGTTTGGGTCCTTTCACCTACTAAAGGTTAAACTCACATTTGCCTTAAACTTTGGGAAGAGGACAAATGTGAGTTTAACCTTAGAAGTAGGTGAGAGGAAAGTGAAAATAGACTTTGGTTTGATCGCTTTAAGGTAAGTGGTTAAACCACATCCTTTAATTTTGTTTAAAAATGGTGGTAAGTATTCATGGCTGTCACTAATTAAGGTGAACAAGTTTTGTAAGCCTTTTTCAAGTTCACACTAGTTTATTTAACATTATTAAAACAAGAAAATTAACCATTTTCTCACTATTTTCCTTTTTTTTTTTTACCTTTCTCTTCTTTAAACATAATACTAAAGAGTTATGAGAGGTTTAGGTCATCTCACTTACTTCTAAAGTTAAACTTATATTTATCCTCTTCCTAATTACCATTCTTTTTAAATAAGACAATACATAAATATAGTTAGTAGGTCAATAGTTAGTGGATAGAGGGGAAGCAAAGGTCAAATAACCATTTAAAATGTTATTTAAGTGTTAAGAACTAGTTTTGATATAAAATCGGATAAAAATACTAAATCTATCTATCACATTTCAAGGTTTGTGCATTTATATCCACTTCCTATTTTTTAAAAAAGATAGGCAAAAAGCCTTTATTGACCTTTCATGTTTGATTTTTTTCTTTTAAATTATGATTATTATGTCTTTTTTTTCTTCAAAATTTATCTTTCATGTTTTCTTTGTCAATAGTTTTAGTAATTGTTATGTTAATTTGCCATTAAATGTGTTACGGGGTATGTCACATCAATTGATTGAAGTTAACTTAAATGTCATATCATTACTTTAAAAAAAGTATAAATATTTTTCAAAAATTTTAAAAAAATGAAAAACATCAAAAAAATCATTAAAAATTATAAATTAAAAAAGAATAAAAAAGTTATTTAAAAATCCAAAAATTCAAAATAAAAATTGAAAATTCAATGAAATCTAAAAAAAAAAAATTAATATGCCTACAATTTTTGAAAAATATGGAAATAAAAACTTTTTATTTTTTTATATAAAAATCGATAAATTCAAAAAAATCTAAAAATATTTTTTAGAATATGAAATTTTCAACAAAATTGGAAATTAAAAAATAAAAAATAAAAAGATTCATAATTTTTTTCAAAAATAAAAATTAAAAATGAAAATTAAGAAAATTTCAAAAATGCTAAAATTAGAAAATTTTCATCAAAATATCTTAAAATTTAAAACTAATTGAAAGTTTATTTTGTTTGCAACAATATATCTTTCCTTTTTTTTAATAGTTTCAATCTTTTTCAAAATATTTTTTTTGAACTTTCAAATTTTATTTTAGGTATTAGAGTTTTTTAAATACTTTTCAAAATTTTTTAATTTCTTATTTTGTTAAAAAAATTATATATATTTTTAAAATTTTCATATTTTATTTTGAATTTTTAGATTTTTTTTTTCAGAACTTTTTGATTTTTTAATGTATAACTTTTCCATGATTTTTTGGATTTTTTTCATTTTTTCTCAAAATTTTTAATATTTTAATATTTTTTAAATTGATGATGTGTCATTAAAGTTAGCATCAATTATGTAACATAACATGCTACATGATACATTAATAACAAGCTAATAGAAAAGTGTCAAACTTATTAACAAAAAGAACATGAGAGACCAAATGAAAAAGAAAAAAAAATATTGCAACTATAATTTAAAATATAGCTAAAATGGAGGTCTAATTAAGGCCTTTTGTTAGAATTAGAAAACAAAACCCCTTAATGATAGTATTAGTAGTATAATTTGACTCATTAAATGCTTTTATCATGACAAGAAGAGTTTAACTCTTAAGGTGATATTATCAAATTTGATGAAATAAAAATTAAAAACAAAAAATTTTAAAAAATCTTAAAATTTGATTTAAAAATTTAAAAAATTTATAAAAAAATTCAAGCACTTTTTATCAAAATCCAATTTTTTTTCTAGAAAATCAAAATTTTAATAAAAGTAAAAATTTTGAAAAATTATAATATTTTTAAAATTTTCGAGAAATTAAAAAAGTGAAAATTTTTCTTTTTCTCTTTCTTTTTTTCTCTTTATCTCTCTCAACTTTCTCATTCTCTTACCTTTATATTTTATAAATTCAAACATCCTACTAATACCTTTGTAATATAACCTTGTTCAATTCTTGCCATAATCTCAAAATTTACATGTGTAGGAAGGGAGAATATAGGGAGATCAATAGAGAAAGAAAAAAACTTCAGATTTTTCTTGAAAAAATTTGAACATTTAGAAAAGAGAGAAATTTTTGTGTTTTCAAATAAGAATTTCAAATTTCAAAATCTAAAAGTGTTTTTTGGATTTTTTTTTAAATACCACATCATTAAAATTAATGGTGTAGCCTTATAAGTCAAACTCCTTTTCCCACATGATGTGTCACAGACTAAGATTTAACAATAAAAATATTAGGTAGAAGAAATTGTACTAATAATGTTAATGTTGAGAGTAGAATTTTTTTTTCCTTTAAAGAAAAAAGTAAGTATAAATCAAGATTTTAAAAACTAAATTAATCATTGAATTGAAAATCTCAAAGATTTAAGTTTTAACTAGAGTTGAACTAATTAAATGGATGTATATATATAAACATAAACATATAAATACAATTATATATAATATGAAAATATTTATATGTAAAAATCAAAATATAATAAAATTAATCTTTTAATATGAATATAAAAGATCTAAAAAAACTATGTTAGAATTAAAATGGATAAAATGCAAATGTTTTATAAAATTTATACATTTCAAAATTCAAAAATAATAACATAATTATGGTTGAATTTTATCATTATTGCTCTTCATCTCAAATATAAGGTCATTTTTACTTCTTAAATTATTTACAGCACCAAAATGACGAATATTATCAAATGAACCCACATTAACTATATTTGAATCAAGAAATTCACCACTTTTATCTCTTTCTTAATAAATAGTATTAGAATTGAGATATGAACTCTCTTCATAAAGAGCTTTCTCTAATTCTTCATAATCAAATTCTAAAGGCAATTCCTCTTTTTTAATTTAAAAAGAAATTATATTGGTTCCTTTTATTAAGCAAATTAAGAAATTATCACTATTTTTATGCAATAAAGAAAATGAATTGTTTCTTCTCTTTTATCAATAACCTTTTCACTTTAAATTAAAAAAAAAAAAGAAAATACCTAGTAGTATCATTATTTGGTAGACACAATAGACATAATTAGTATAATATTAAAAGTACTAATATGATAATACTTTGTGAAAAGTAGAATTATGTTCAAAAACACATAAAACTAAATGATAAAAAGGGTTAAAAGAATTAAATGCATAGTAGCTAAAACATTAAGAGTGAGAAGGAAGGATAATTTTTTAAAAAGTTAATTGGAGAATTTGTATTGTAGATTATTATTGTTGTTACTGATATTAATGAATTTTTTTGTGAGAAGAGGAAGAAATCAATGATGATTAAAGTGTTTGGTGGGGTTTTTTCTCCTTTAAAGAGGCATTAATGGTTATATTATCAAAAGTTAATAAGCCAAGGTAATGAGAAGTGTGATGGGTGAAGTGATGTTGTTAAGATTAATTGTCATTATGTTTTAGTTGTTTAAATACAATTATAGGGTAGGCCATGGCGTTAGCCTAAAGTTAAAGGTATTTGATTTAATGTAATTATGCTATGAAAGTTTTCTTTTACTATTATTTTTATAGTTCAAAATGAGAATTTTTTGTTTGTCTATAAAAAGTAAATGTTAAATTTAAAAATTAACTATGGTGGTTTGTTGGAAATCTATGGTGTTAGGGATCCTAAATTGTTATTTAGAAAAGAGTTGGATGGAAAAATGCATTTAAGGAAACAATCTATGAAAAATTCTTATGTTTGAGAAAAGAAGGAAATAAGTGAGATATGTGAATTTTTATTGAAAGTGTTGTGGCATTGGTCATTAAATTAGAATTGTTTACTTAAAAAAAAAGAAAAAAAAAACTTAAATGCTTATGTTGGTAATTTTTTTCTAGGTAGGAAGGAATTAATAAGAAAAAAAAGGTCAATATAAGAAGAGTTAATGGTGGCAACGATAAACAACATAATGATTACTATGGAAGGGTTAGAAGCACTTGTTAACATTGAAGCAAGGGATGATTTTGATAATGATATAGTTAAAATTATTGAGCCACCTTAGTGTTTAGGAATAAAATTTAATAGCCTAGAGGATACATGTAGTTTCTATCAAAAATATGCAAAGTCTTAAGGATTTAGTGTAGTAAAGAGAGGGGTTAAAAGGTGGGATGACAATGTTGTAAAATGGTAAACATTTATGTGTGCATGGTAAGGAGTACATTCCCCAAGGTAAAAGTAAAATGAAACATAGAATCACTGAGAGGGTTGGTTGCTTAGCACAAGTTTGTGTAGCAATCGTAAAGGAGGAGGTGGAAAATAATAAAGTACCTTGATAAGCAGAATTATATTAGTATAACAAGACGTGATAGGGACCATGTGTTGTGAGATTGATAAGATATCTGAGTGCAATGAAAAAGTAATTTATGACATTAATTAAGTTGAAAGGGTTATTAAAGTCAAGCACAAGCACCATAATTTTCAAGTTGGTTAGGAAGTTAAGTCTAGAGAGTTATTCATGTGTTATAAAAAAAAATGTCAAAAGTGTTCCAGATGACTTGGATATCTTAGAAAATGCTATAGTGAAATCAAAGTTTTAGCAATGGTATGTGAAATTGCAACTAAGGTAAGGTAAACTAGAGAATTAGAAAAGAATTTTTTATCATGCAATTGATTTGATAGTAAAGACTTTGATCAAGTTTGAGTTTCTAAAAAAGAACTTGTAAGGGGGTGTTCGAAGTTGGATAATTAAAGGGTAAATGGATGATGTAATAGAGTTGAAAATGGTGGATTGCATTTGATTAACACAAGTAATTGAGGTTGAAGAAGATAAATGCAAATCATGAATAATAATCACCTTGGTGTTAAGTCTATGGCATGGTGGGTGTATATCATAATAATAAAGTTTAGCCAGGAGATATAGTTGGTAATAATGGCTAAAAGAGGTGGTTAGGTGATTTAATAGTTATCCAAAAAGGGAGAAAGGCCAAGACAAAGTAAATTAACCTTAACCCTTAAATGTGGTCGAGGCACAAAAGAACAACCTTGTCATGCAATATAAATGTACTCACACATTAACTCTATAAGTGAAGTGCAAAATATGAATTTAATAGCTTGTCAAGGGATGACATCTAGTGGGTTATATTATAGTTTGTTCACTAATCAATATGTGTTATTATTATACATATATATTATGAGTAAATAAGTTTGTGAACACTTTTATTCTAATTGGTGTAAGATAATGGTTGTGATTGGTTAAATGATACATCTTTATTTGTATTAGAAGACTACATCCACTCCTTAAGTTCCCCCCTTAAAAGTTGACTTCACTAATTACTTTTTTCTTCTTTAGGGTGAAGACAACTTGTTATACATAATCACTTGACTTGATTTTTAATAAAGCTTTTATGAAAATCTTATAAGAACCAATAGTTTTTATAATATTTAGAGACTCACACTTTAACATTTAACACTAAAGTACTCTTTCAGAATCTCAACTTTTCTCACTTTTCGAGCCTGTACTCTTTAATCTGTTCACTTTTAATCACTTTTCTCATTTGATCTTTCTTTTTTACTTAATACACAATACTTTTTATTCTAGGCTCTATTAAAAAAGTTCTCCAACCCTCTTAAAGACTAAAGATAAAAACTAGTCATTTGGCATTGATTTCTTTTCATAAAGAGAAAAATTTCCAAAAATAAAACATTTTTTTCTTTTGGAACATTAGTTAATTACAACACTTAGATTGGTCAATTGACTTAAAATCTTTGCAACTTTTTTAGTTTTATGCACTTTTAACCCTTTAGCTACATCAATTAAATGTAGGTATGGTTTGGTTGATTAACTTAAATTCTTTGTAACTTTTCAACTTTCTACACTTAAAGCCTTTTAGCTACCTTAATTAACTATAGCCATAATCCAATTAATTAAAGTAAATTTTTTATCACTTTTTGTACTTTGTAGTTTGAAATCATTTTGGAGTTTGATCAACCATAACCCTGATTTAATCAATCAACCCTAACTTTTTGTTTTTTTTGTTTTTTTGTTTTAGCTTCACTTCTACTTTTGCATGTTGTTTAATTAATATCATCAATTAACTAGTCCTAAATTTCTACCATTTTTTAATCTTTATAATTTTTTCTATCTTTTCTTAAGATCTCTTTCGACACCTTTTTAAAATAAAAGATTTGACAAAGACTACAAGATCTTTGTAAATGGTTAGCTCATTTCAAATTTAAAATTTAATAATCTTAACCTAAATAATATGAATCAAAATAACATCTATCTATTTATAGTTCATGATATTGTCAATTAATCAATCAATGATATTAAAATATCATTCAAACATAGTGACATGAATTAAGTATGAGGGACACATGAAAATGTAAAGATATCACATATGATCCTAATCTCAACAATCTTAATAAAAAAGGTTATACAACACACTCCAAATCTTATAACTTGAGGAAATTTGTTAATGGAATATTTGTCAATTTAGGGCAATACTAAAATGAAAATAGATGGAATTGAAAAGGAATTATGTTGTACAAAGTTATAGTATTAAAAATGTCTTTATTTCAACCATTGGAAAAAAAAAAGAAATAGGGAACTTATGACATGTATATTTCATATTATATTGGTACATTAAAGCACTATAAAGTAGTGCAAATTAATGTTTTTTTGCATACAAATCCCACGTGGATAGAAAAGCCTTTTCAACACACTTTAAACCTTATACCTTGAGAAAATGTGTTAGTGGAATGGTTGTTAAATTTGGGTAAGACAAAAAGGATAATTAGGTGATATTTAAAAGGGATTTTGTTGAATAAATGTGTAGTGTTAGAAATGTCATTATTTATATCAATAAACATAAAAGAAATCATCACCTTATGATTGGTATATTTCATATTGTATATATACCTTAAAGCACTACTAAGTGGGTACTTGGTCATAAGTCATTTAAAAGACAAAAGTCCTTTAAAATTTACAAAAACATAAATACATATAGGGAGGAGGTTGGATTTCTTCATTACTTTTTTTTTAATAGAGATTTTTTTATTACTTCAAATGAAGGTGTGGATACTTGTTTAGACATATTTATAAAATGACTTGGTTGTTTATGTCCTAATGTGGTATACATGAGATGATTGATATCATAATGTCATATGTTGATAATTTGCATAAATGCTCACTAAGTAGAAAATAATCTAAAGTGGAAACAAGAGGCCTTTAGTTTACACTTCAAATAACATAAATTGGGCAAATTTGTTGAGGGGAACTATTATAAACTTCAGGTGGTACAACCAAACATACTTGCTTACTACATTGATATGATATTTTTGTTTACATTGATAATTTAAAGATGCCTTCTTTTAAAAGTAGTATGTTTTATTATTAACTTTGTACAGCATGTTGTTTTTAAGTGGTAGAAATTGCATATTCTTGATTATGCCAATCTTTCATGGAATTAGTTTACAATCCAAATATCATATATTGGGGAAATTTGTTGGTAGAATAGTTATAAACTTTAGGTCGTACAATCAAAGACAAACATCTGGAACTAAATTTAGATTATGTTGTACAAATGGGAGAAGTATGTGCCAATCGATGCAATTATATAGTGTTGTAAGTATTAAACATTAACTTGTATTGCAATAAACACCTCTACGAATTGAAAATAAGAAAAGGCAGAAACTTACACCACAAAACACAATGAAGTTCGACAAATGGTGGAGGTACCACACAAAATTTTAAAAGAACTGCTTGTTAGACTAATTGAGTACCATTATATCATGACCAATACCATTAATTGAATACATACCATTACATCATGCATATTAAAAGAAAATGCATCCCATACATGGAGGGATATGAAAAAAAGTAAGAACAACATGAGATAATGAGAGATTATCAGAAATAATGTCTATTGTGTTAAGGAATCAAGAGTGCAAAAACATAATAGGCATTATGCCTATTTTGAACGCCAAACTTAACGTGATAAATTGTAGTCCATCTGACCAAACTCTGGATAAAATGCAATCCATCTCAACTATGAATCAACTTAAGCCCTCAATGACGGTGAGTCCTCTCACCTATACCATACCGACGAAGTTGGTTTGAAAACTTGGAGAGGTTGCATAGCATAATAGTTGGTTGGCCTAAAACTATATAGATTGTTCTTGTTCTCTCCCATATTGGTATTTGCTTTAGTTTCGAAGCCATTATGGCAACAGTTATTTATAGTGAAAGAGTTGAGCTATCTAATTTAATACTTTGTTCACCAAGTTTTACCCATTAATGCCACTAACATAAAAACACCAGCAAGTTTTCTACTTACATTAATTGCTTATTTAAGCATCCCATTTTCTACTTCTGTGACAACCAAGTGGTAGTTCGCAATTACTCCTCGCCTAAAGAGTATTCGTACTTTGAGAATGTTTTAAATTTGGTATTGGAGAGTTGGTTGATTAGTACAGTTGAACCCACTCCCTTGCACTCAGTGCTGACACAACATGGTCCAATTTTTGCCAATTTTGAAAAATGGGCCTAAATAAATGCATTTGTTTTATGTATGAATATCTGCTTGTATTTTTGTCCATTTTTTCCTTTTCTATGAAATTGTTGCTCTTAAGGATCGTGACCACTACTAATTATAACATTATTAAAAAATTTGATCTATACAGCAATTGCCTACAGCTGCCATAGGCCTTACTATTTGTTATGCTTGACAATGTTGTATTCGTCAACACACAAAGACAACGAATCTCCCAAGCAAAGGTGATATTGGCTTAGAATTGCAACAACAGACACCAACACAATATGGCATAAAATGTCAGTTATTTTATGAAAGATGAAGCTAAAACCATAGAAAGATCGGCTTTCAACATCCTTCCTAGCATTCAGGCGCTATTAGAATGTATACTCCACAGTCAAAGCTATATAAATGTTAGATATTATCAAAACTGGAGAAAATTCCATCTGGTAGGAATAAAAATAGCGGAAAGAGCATTTAAACTAACGAATAACTACTAGGCCTAATTGCTTCAAGAAACCTTCAGCATGAACCACTAGCTACTTAGTAACATCTACATCAAAGTTTGAATCCAGTTCTTTTAAGTAATCTAGGCGTTATAGGAATCTGGACAAACCATTAAGAAAAGTACTATTAAATACTAAAAAAAAAAAAAAATTCTATTAGCACTTTCTCACCTTCCCATCCTTCTCATTCCTTTTCCTTATCACCTTTGTCATTTTTTCCTCAGTTGTTACCATCAACAGACCCACTTCAATAATTTTTGCCACACCAAATAAGTTAAGCTTCACCTCAGTCAATTTAACCTTTAGTTCAAACCACCCCTGTTTCTGTCTCTGTCTCTGTCTCTCTTTCTATTCATAGCTTCCCCAACTCTTTTCCCTCTTTGACAATTCCTCATTTTGCCGATTCTTCTGTCTAACTGTCCAGACATGTCTCGCCAATCTCTTTCTCTTAATTTATGTTAAAATAATCTACTTGCACTCTTTATTTTACTATTTCTCAAATTTTTAATTTTTATTCAGATGATTGTTTTATTGTCTGTTTTTCCATTTTTCAAATTTTATTTTCTCCCTTACTTGTGATTTTTTATGTAATAATTAATTATTTCATTAATTATATTTATATATAAATAAATAAATTGTGAGTTTAATATCACATATGATTACTTTTTTTTTTAAATAATTTATTAGAATATATATTTCATATATTTATATAATTTAAAATTTTTTTTATCTAATGTGAGAGTTAAGTCGCATCTAATCTATCTGTATCCGAAAAATAAGTCCTCCATGACATTTTTTCTTATCGAATCTATAAACGTAATTATCAGAAATTGAAATTCTCCTACCTATTTTCATATGAAATAATTGGTGAGAGATATTGAAATCAAAATCAGATCGATTCTAATACTATTTATCATGAATCATTACTTTTTTTTTTTTAAATAACTTGTGAGATATATAGATATTTGTTATATAATTTAAAATTTTTCTCCTTATAGATAAATCGATGGTACCTAATTCGTCTTTGTACGGAAGATAACTCGCCCGTTACACTATGCAGTGGGTAGGGAAAATAAAAACTGAAGATTTTCTCACTGGCCACTTCTTCAGGGGCGCTTGCGGGTGCCACCTATGCGCCTTTATACTCGTAGTATTTCCAATATATATATATAATAAAGCCGAAAGTCACGATGTAAATAAATTAAAAGAAAAAAAAAACAAACAAACAAACAAGAGAGACTGTGTATTACGCTTCACTTTTTAACTCTTCGGTGGCGCCGGACAAGACAGCCAAACCGAACACAAACAGGGGTGGCGGCAGATCAAGCCCTCTGGTTTAAGTTTTAACTCCAAAGGCGCGAGTACACACACGCACACACATACGCGCGCGCGCACACACAGGTGGGAGGGGAGCGGGAGCCAAGAGGCGGACCAAAGAAAGGAGAGCGATTAGATTAGGGTTTTTCATCAGCCAGCCCTAACCCTAAATCCTCCTCTTCGAAATAGTTCGATTAAATTATTAATTACCACCACAATTTTGCTGAAGGTAATAGAATAGTATATCATATAATGGGATCGAATTCGATCTGCATAAACGCGACGCTGACGGACGATGAGCTGCGGTGGATTCTGACGAGGCTGGAGGAGGACAAGGACAAGGAGACCTTTGGTTTGGTGTGCAAGCGGTGGCTGCGCTTGCAGAGCACCGAAAGGAAGAGGCTTGCTGCCCGCGCTGGTCCCCACATGCTTCAGAAGATGGCCGCCCGCTTCTCCTGCTTGACCGACTTGGACCTCTCTCAGTCTGTCTCCAGGTCCTTCTATCCCGGCGTTACCGACTCTGATCTCGCCGTTATTGCCCATGGTTTTAAGTACTTGAAGGTCCTCAATTTGCACAATTGTAAAGGTAAAAAATAAAACTAATCAAATAATTTTGATTATATCCTCTCCTTTTCCTTGAAAACTTTCGAGAACTTTTGAAGGGCAAACTACCGAGATTGTCTGTTGTTGTACTCCTTTACCTGTGGCTTTGGCACGGCTGTTGGCTTTTGAATGAGTTGACTACCTGGAAGATGATTGATTGCGTGACTGCATTGGTCAGATCATTTAGACGAGAAACGGAATTGACTTCACCATTGCTCTGGACGCAGAGTGCTTTTGCATTTCCTCAATGATAAAAAAAAAAGGAACTATTTGTTGAACAAAGTGATAAGGATTTAATCATGAATTGACTCGAGTACTTGTCTTCCTATTGCAGGCATTACGGATGGTGGAATGGTTTCTATTGGACGTGGTCTTTCTTCTTTACAATCATTGGATGTTTCCAATTGCAGAAAGCTGACAGACAAGGGATTGTCAGTTGTTGCTGAGGGCTGTAGAGACCTTCAGCAACTGCACCTTGCTGGTTGCAGATTTCTAACTGATAGAACATTAAGCGCTCTATCTAAGAACTGCCCTAGTTTAGAAGAGTTGGGCCTGCAAGGATGCACTAATATAACTGATTCTGGTCTCACGGATCTTGTTAGTGGGTGTCCCAGAATCCAATTCTTAGACGTCAACAAATGCAGCAATGTCGGAGACAGTGGGATTTCCAATGTTTCAAAGGTGTGTTCATCTTCTCTCAAGACTCTCAAGTTGTTGGATTGCTACAAAGTTGGGGATGAGTCAATATTGTCCTTGGCCAGATTTTGCAAGAATCTTGAGACTCTTATTGTTGGTGGTTGTCGGGACATCTCCAATGATTCTATGAAATCATTGGCTGCAGCCTGTAAATTTAGTCTGAAGAACTTGCGCATGGACTGGTGTTTAAATATTTCTGACTCATCATTAAGCTGCATCCTCAATGAGTGCAGAAACTTGGAAGCTCTTGACATTGGTTGCTGTGAGGAGGTCACAGATAGTGCCTTTCAGAGTTTAGGAACAATGGAAACTGAATTGAGGCTGAAGGTTTTGAAGATCAGTAACTGTCCTAAGATTACAGTGACAGCTTTAGGTGTGCTCTTGGAGAAATGCAGATCTTTGGAATACCTTGATGTGAGGTCATGCCTGCTAATCACCAAGTCTGTTTGTGGGGAGGCTGGAATTCAGTTTCCTGAATGTTGCAAGGTGAATTTCACTGGGAGTTTAAATGAGCCAGATATTTTAATTTAAGACCCCATTCTGAAGATTTAGGATATTGAAAAGTTCTCTCTGGTTAACTCCCAAGAAAACCCTTTGTGTACAAGTCAATTGGAATACAAGCATGAGCAATGGCTTGTTCTAGTGTGTCCTCTCATGTTCATGTACAAGCTGTATAGGGTAGCCTTTGATTGCTTGATGTTTGTCTCCTTTTCTATACTGATCACTGTAATATTTGTTTCATTTTGCGTGTACGTTGTTTTCTTCTGTTGTTTGTGTGATTAATTTGTTTCTAATTTTTCCATTCTTCTTGGTGGTTGTTAAATGCTGTTTATTCTTCATATATTTAGTCCTGGAAATAGTGATAAGATGCTTTACTATATTCCCGGATTTTGTTTGTGTGCTTAGTTGGAGATGGTTGTTTATACCCAACATGGTATAATTGCAGCATTTAGAATGTTCATTGTGGAGATCATCTTGAAGTTCCAGTGTTCCCTTTCTTTTTCTTGGATCAGTTAAAAGTCTGAAAATATTGGATTCTTGAATGAGGGCTGAAATGTCGACAAATCTTTTTGCTGCTCCTGTTGCAAAAATGGAACTGGGGGCCTGTAATTACTGATTATACTACACTGTATTGTATGGAAGACTCGGCGGAACTTAAAAAGCAGGAAATGGAATGGCTTCATTATATAGTTTATGTATAGAAGATGCTGCCAACTAAATCTAAATGATATGTTGCTAATTATGTGTCCAAGTTGACAGCAATATTCCTTTTGGAAGACTACAGCTGACTATTAGCCTCCACCCCCCTCCCCCTCGTCATGACTCCAGATTCTTCGGCTTCTCTTTGCGTCTGACGGTAGTTTGGTCTGGTGAAGAACATGTAGGCGTGAACTTGTGTGTGGGTCCAACCGTTGGAGGTTGTTGCGCAGAGATAAAGTGGCTAGAAGCGTTAATGCCTCCCATGTGAAGGAATGCACTTTGAAATCATAGCTTGACGGTGACGTTGTACATAACCACAGAAAGTTGAGCCATTCGTCAATCTCTATTTTTTTTCCTTGTTGGGGTTGCTTTTGAGTGGTACCATTCATTCATTCTAGCCAATGGAATCCCGATTTCCCAAAAATATTCATTGTTGCAACTTGAATCATTCTCACCGATTAATGAGAATATGGAAATAAAGTGATGGGAAGGTTAAATAAAATTAATATAATAATATAAATATTATTATAACAATATAAAAAAATTATATTATTTTATTAATTATATTCATTAATTTTGTATTCATTATATTTTAAAAAATAAACTAGTAGTCCACCAATGTCATTTACAAGTAATTATCACTTAGTTTGTAAAAACCAAATTCAAATGCATTTGAATCATTATTATTTAAATTATTTAATTCGATATTATCACTTTAAGTTAATTTTATGGGTTTTTCTCCTTACTTGATGAAAAAAAAAAAGCATATTTCATTAAAAAAATTTAGACTTATAAAAAGAATATTATATGTATAATTTTAAAATAAATTTTATAAATAATTGACACATAATTAAAAATATCTAAAATAAATATTTAATTTTTTTAAAAGAAAATATTTCATATTTCACACAAATAATATTTTGGTATGTATCATACAAATTATGACATATATACAAATTATACATCTATATTGAAATATAAGACATGACTAAAACCAAAAATCATAAGGCAAAGTGCCTTTTTATACTTTTTGATACATCTGTTTGTAGAAGAGATCCTTAACTTTTTCTAAACAATGCATGTTACAACTTGTAGAGTTGGTAAAGATGTCTTTGTCCTTATGATTTTTAGATGGAAAATTTGAAAAACTATCATGTTTAAGGAGCCAGTCTACCAATGAGAAAAGGCAAGGTAAAGTGTGTTTGGTAACCATCCAATAATACAACTTGTTTACAATGCTTCAAGTCACAGTTTTTACTACGATGTCATTCATTATCACTTTACATGTATAAACAAAATTTTCTTCTTTGATCCATACTTTTCTTTGAGGGCTAGGCTTGCAATGCATGGGCTAATCTACACTTTGATGACGATGGTCATCTAACAATATCCTCTATTGAGTTTTTGCATATTGCTCCTATGATAGCTTTATGTCTAGCCTTACTCATTTCAAACAATTCTTAAGTTGTTGGTTTCTTTATAGAGACTCTGCAGAGTGTGCATTATTTTAAAAGCTTGAAGTTAAGTTAGATATATATATTTATGGGTTTTTCAAAAAAAAAAAAGAAAATTGAATACTATTTTTATTATTGGACTGCACAAAAATTATGTCTCGAACAATGTAATATTTTTTAGGAAAGGTATTTATTATCCAAATGAATAGTAAGAGTAAATTGGAATGTAAGGAGATTTAAAACTTATAAAATAACATCTAAATGGAACAAGAGTTCGAGGATTATGCACCAATTGCATAACCTAGGCTAAAAAAAATTACAAAAACTTTATAAATTTATGTAGAAAAAAAAAAAACTATAACAACTCTTTAAATCTAAGTAGAATATATTAATTTCCAAAATGGTAATAATGTAAGGCTTATAAACAAACATTATAAATGCAAAAGTTGACTTGGAGAATTGTGTTATAGGCCAGGAAGTCAATCAATTATTTCTAAAGCACTTTAAAATGGTTAAATTTAAGAGGTTACAACTTAAATTTATTGATAGAGATCATGTAAAGTTGCTCTCTCATTGTTTTATAATTGCTCTTGTGAGAAAATAATCATTGGTTAACAAAAGTTAAATAAACAAATATAACTAAAAATTCTTCTAGTTTTAGTGTTGGACAGATTAACACAAGCACACAATCCCAAAAAATAAAGAATATTTGTGAAAAGTGGGTCATTTATTTCTAACTCTAAAGCTTCATTTTATATAAAGCTTTTTAAATTAGTACATCATTATAAATTTGAACCATCTTTAGATCAAATACAAAAATTGAAAATTCAAATACAAATTCAAACTAATTTGAATCTAATTATAGGAATTAGAAAAAAGGAACTTAACAAACTTGATCAACAAGTTAGTCAAATCCTATTTGAAATTCAAACACAAGTTAAATTACAATAAAACAAGTTTAGATAGCTTCTAAAAGAGGATTAGTTGCCTCTTTCTTTGACTAAAAGTAATTGTCATAACTGAAATTCAAAAGGTAAGGGAAGTTTACGTTAAAGTTGCATCTTAGGACTTGATAAGCAATGTTTTAACACTATGACACTTTAATCCCTAAGGCTTCAATTCTCCTCCTTAGTGCTAAAAGATTGGACACCAAACTACTTCTTAAAGTTTCAAATCTCTACTTCAATAAATGTTTAGTAAGAATGTCAGCAAGCTATTGATTCAAAGCGCAATATACCAACTTTACCTCATTGTTTTCCTGTACCTCTTTAATTAAATGCAATTTCACCTTGAAATGCTTAGTCTTTCTATGTAGAATAAGGTTTTTTGAGATGACAATAGTGGATTAGTTGTCATAATAGATTGAGGTAACTTTAATTTGTTTCAGGTTTAAATTAAAGTGTAACTTTCTAATCCAAATTGCTTAACTTACAACAGATGCAACAACTATATATTTTGCTTTTACTATTAATTGAGTAACAATAGCTTCCTTCTTTGTGTTTTATCTGAAGACCTCACCTCCAAGAGTAAACACAAAGCTTGAGATACTTTTCATGTCTTTAAGAGATCTAACTCAATCATTATTAGCATATCTAGCAAGCTTTAGTTTATTAGTTTTTCTGTACATAATTTCCAATTTTACGAACCTTTGAATATATCTCAAGATATTTTATACTACCTTATAATGTAGCTCATTGGGGTAATGCATGAATTTGGAAAGGAGACTTATTGCATACATAATGTTTGACCTAATAATTGAGAGGTGTAATAAATAGTCTATTAGAGTTTTATATCTAGTGGTATTGGTTTTCTCAGCCTTATTTTCCTTTTGCAACCTTTCATTACCTATTAAAGGTGTATCAATGCTCTTACAATTCACCATCTAGAAATTCTTTAGAATCTCCTTAGCATATTTGGTTTGGCACACAAAGATCCCTTAGTTATTTTACTTGAATTCTTATCTAAGAAAGTATGACATCTTCCCAAAATCTATTATGTCAAGGAATTCTTTCATTTCCATTTTGAACCGTTGAACAAGTTCATGACAATGTCTAATAATTAGTCGATCATCTAGATATAAGGAGATGTAGAGAATTTTATCTCTTTGAGACTTGATGTATAAGGTAATTTATATTTTACTCCTCGTGAACCTAAGATTTAGTAAGAAATCATTAATCTTAATATATTAAGCCCTTAGGATTTGTTTTAAATGCCTTTTGAAGCAATTACACCTTGTCTTCTTATTATCTTTTGATGAATCTAGAAAGTTGCTCCATAAATATTTCTTCTCATAAGGAGCCATTAAGGAAAGCAAATTTAACATCAAGTTGATGTACTCTTTATCCTTTATATGATGTAATTACTATAAGTAGAATGAAGGTATCCATTTGGACTATTAGAGAAAAAGCCTCACAATAATCAATTCCATATTACTATGAGTATCCTCTAACTATAGGTCTTCCTTCAAGTTTGTTAATAGTTCCATCAACATTGAACTTGGTCTAGAATATCCATTTTACACTAATGGCAATTTTGTCTTTAAGTTTTGAAACCAGTACCCAAGTTTGATTTTTCTCAATAGATTATAACTCTTGTTG
This sequence comes from Bruguiera gymnorhiza, assembly GCA_020883675.1. Lineage (NCBI taxonomy): Eukaryota > Viridiplantae > Streptophyta > Magnoliopsida > Malpighiales > Rhizophoraceae > Bruguiera > Bruguiera gymnorhiza. Next base: position 391,601 of record JAIRCJ010000030.1, read on the forward strand.
CATGACTTTCTTACACCTAAGAATGTTTATGGCTTTTTCATAGCCTTTTGGTTCCATTGCAACTTTAACTACTCTTTCTTAAATATCAAAAAGACTTCTTATTCCTTTGATTGGAAAATCCTTATCATCATTATTTGTTGAGTATACTTAAAGGTCTAATAATTTTGGAGCTTTTCTAAGTTAAACTAAAGTTTACTCATTCTTAGACTTATCCCAATTCTAATGCTAATGCTCATTAAATTTAAGATTTCTAAAAATTGATACTTTTTATAATGAATATGATATTTCTTGTAATTGTATACTGTGTTGGTATAACCTATAAAGATAGTTATAATTGCTTCAGGATCTAATGTGTCCCTTCTTTGCTCAGAAATATGAACAAAACATATGCATCCAAATACTTTTAAGTGATCAAAAGAGGGTTTGTATTGAAATTAAGCCTCAATAGGAGTTTCCATCTACAAATGTCTTAGTTGGTAGCTTGTTTAGCAGATATATAAAAATGGCTATGCCTTTTGCCCAAAATATCAAAATAGCATTCACAAAAATGTTCTAACATAAAGTATAATCAAAGATTGAAGAGATTAGTTGACAACAATAAAAAGCAACCCTTATAACAATAGTGAATAATGTTATGTCCTAATATTCTCACTCTTGAAAGCAAGTTAACTTAGCTAGCTTCTTTTTTGCTAATAAGCACCTTGCCATGGAAATTATAGTCCTATTCTTCCTTTTACTAACCTCATTTTATTAGGAAGTATATAGAGTAGTATATTAAGATTGTATGCCTACAACTATATAAAGTTCCTTAAATGATTTTGAAGTGTACTTAGAACTATTATTAGTTCTTAAATCCTTTAGTTTATGACCTAGTAGTGTTTCAATTTAAGTCTTTAATTTTGAGAAGATAAAAGAGATTTTTATTTTAGTCTCAAGAAAAAATACCTAATACAATTTGGAATGATCATCCATGAAGATAATGTAATATTTGTTACCATTTAAGGACTTAACACTTATGGCTCCACATAAGTCTAAGTGTATAACTTGGAGTTTTGCACTAGCTCTCCAAGATTGTTTAGTAGCAGAAGTGAGCCTCATTTGCTTGCCAAGTTGACAGACATCACATACACCAATAGGTTTAGAGATTTCAGGCACTTCCTTAGCTAGCATTTTTCTATACAAGGTTTGGATATCAACATAGTGAAAATATCTTAGCTTTTTGTGCCACAATATTGACTCATTAATAAAGGTAGGTAAAGTTTAATGATAGACATCTTTTAAGTTCATAAAAATTTTTCCTTTCATGGGAATATACATAAGTTTAAGATCTTTTATATTAAATATTACACACACTTTATCTTTAAAAACAAGAGAGCGTTCATTTTCAAACAACTAGCCGACATTTAGGAAGTTGCAACTTATATAAGGTATATACAACACATTAGATATTAGCTTTGTACCTGAATATGTATGGATAGCAATAATACTTTTGCTTTTAACTTGAAGAAGATGCCCATTTTCAATCTTCACTTTAGAGGTCTAAGAACCATTAAGGAATTTGAAAACATCAAGGTTAGGATGCATGTAGTTTGCGTAACCATTTTCCATAAACCAAGCCTCACACCCCTTATTAGAGATGTTGTTACCTACCTCAATGAGTTGGTCTTTTAGTTGTTGTTCCTCTCTTACCATCTAATCTTATGGTTTTATATGTTAATCATGTTGTGGCTAATTTTACTTTTTCTTACATATATTTTTAGAGTGGTTTTTTTTATTGCAAAAGTTGCAAACTATATCAAGCCTTCTTAAACAAAACTTTGCCAAATGGTTGGTCTTATTGCAATGTTCACATAGAGGATATTATTCCTTTCCATCTAATCTACTTTCACCATATTTTTTTTCGTTGCTTTGAACTTTGCTTCTTCTTTTGTTAGGTTTTCTATTTTTGCTTGACTTAAAAAGCACTTTCATCAATGTCTTCCTGTCTCATAAGTGTCATTTGCCCTTAAGCCTGCAATGCATTTATCAACTTAGTCAAAATAATGGTATTTAGGTCTCATGAGTCTTCTAATGAAGGGATTTTGGATTCAAATTTCTTTAGTATATTCATAAAGACCTTTTAAACCATATTCTTATTAGGAAAGTTCTCACCAAGAACTTTAATTTGATTAATTACTTTGGGTAATCTGTCATTGTACTCCTTAATAGTTTTAGATTCTTTCATTCTTAGCAACTCAATTTCTTTTATAGGATTTAACAATTGCATATTCTTAGTCTTCAAATTGCCTCTAAACTCCTTCTGTACTCTTTCCTAGGCCTCCTTAACTATATCACAAATCATAATTTTGTTGAAGATGGTTTCTCTAATTGTAGAGTAAATACAAGTGAGAGATTTATATTGTTTAGAAACTTGAATATTATAGTGCTTTATATATACTATGGTTGGATTAAAAGGAAGAGGAGTAGGTTCAACTCTATTCTTAATAACTTTCTATAGATCAAAGACCTTTAAGTATGCTTTCATTATGACAATCCACTGAGCATAGTTATCACCATTGAACTTTGGTGGAGGAAGAGGAGTAAAGCTAACATACGTCATTCCAAATTTTTGTCAATCTTTTTGTGAGGGTTTTTCTCAAGTATTTCTCAACTCATAAGTGCCTCTCCTCTCTCTTTGATGACAATTCATAAGTCTCTTATTGGACTTTAGTGCTTTGATATGTTGGTTAACAGAAGCTAAATAAACAATAATAATTAGAAAACCTTATGGTTTTAATATAGGAGAGATGAACACAAGTACATGAGACCAAAAAAGGAGCAAGGAATATTTGCAAAAAGTGGTTCATCTATTTTTGGTTTACAAACTTTATTTTATATGAAACTTTTTAAATTAATCATCTTTAAATCAAATTCGAAAATTGTAAATGCAAATACTAATTTAAATTAATTTGAATCTAATTCTAAGAATTACAAAAGAGAAACTTGGTAAACTTGATCAACAAGTTAGTTAAATCCTATTTGAAATTCAAACACAAGTTAAATTAAAATAAAACAAACTTAGATAGCTTCTAAGAAGATCAGTTGCCTCTTTCTTCAACTGAAAGTAACTATCATAACTGAAATTCGAAAACAGGAGGGAAGTTTGCATCAGAGCTGCATCCTAGGACTTAATGAGCAATGTTCCAGCACCATGGTACTCTGGTCCCTAAGGCTTCAGTAACAACTAGGTTGAGACCATTTTGTTGCTCTAATAATTGAAGACAATACTGAAAGATTGCACATCACATGATCTGATCTTGTTAGTTAGTGAAGTTGAATGTCCAACTAAATCATTGAAGTGACCAAAACTACTGAGGGAGAAATGCACCCTTTACTGTAATTGGAAAATTGAGGAATCCGGGAGAATTTATCATTTCTCAGACATTTCTATACATTGTCATTGATCAACAAGCCATGTTGCCAATTTGGCATTGATTTTTTACAACTGACAGGACAGTGGCGAGAAGCCTTTTGCTAGTTTAAAGTTTAGTGACATGCACCAATCCAAGCTTGAGATACTGCCTGCTTAAGATACTTGAGAGTTTTCTGAGAGTTTAAAAAGCCCATAAACCAGAAATCATAATTGTCAACAGTAACTAATTCTATGAACTTTTGGGATGGCCTCTTCGCATTCTCAGCCTGATTAGCTGCCTTTATCTTTTGTAGAGGGATTAGAACCTGCGTGAAAATGATGTTTTTCCAGGATGTTAGCAGAACTATTAAAATCATTCAAAGAGTGGTTCTAAAAGGAGGTTTTTCTGGAAACGGGTGCAGAACGAATGTTGATTTCTTGGTTACCTTGTAATGGACTCTGGCCATTTTCCCATCTGGAGAAGCAAGTTTTAGTGATCTCTCACTACAGAAGGCGACCTTCTCTGTTGAAATAAAGAGGAGGCCTGCAATAGGACCAGCTGTGGTGGACAGATAACATTGGCAGGCCTTCAACAACTTCTCACCCTCTCCCACACTAGACAACTGCCTAAAAACTTTCTTGACTCCCCCTACTTGAATGATTCTAGCCCCCAAGCTCAACTTCCCTTTCAAGGTTTCACTGATCTTGCTTCCCAACCTCACTGCAGTGACAAAAATTAAAGATGAATTTAGCATTTTACCAACCATTGACAGATTCATAGTTGTTTAAACTCAAATGTAATGTTCTAAATCACAATTAAATTATTGCCTACTCACCGTGTTCTCGTATTCCATGTGCAAATTTGTCAGCCTTTTTCCCAAGCTTGTTCATCCGTTTAATTACCAAACCTAAGGCACCTGCACTATTAAGACTAGCTGATTAGTTAGACAGCACCCTTTAATTGGGAAGGCCAGGGAGCAGGGGAGAGAAACGGGGAGAAAAAATTACTTTGCTTGATTGCCAGAGATTTGTTTGCGGGAGTGGAAACATATTCCTGGCTGGGATGCTCAAATGATAGTCTCGGCACTCTGTGAACTGGGTTTGCTATGGAACTGATTGCGATCCCAGTCACTGGTATCTCAAGGGAGCTCCCCATATTTGATTGACAGAAAATGATTTACTTCTGCCTTCTGCCCGAAACTTCTTATGTTTGATGGCTACAGAGTCTGCTTTGCCTTGAGAGATGTTGTTGCTGCTTACATTGATGAAGCATGTTGCTCAGCAAGTACATATAAAGGAGTAATTATGTTGGTGGTGAGATTTGCTTTTCATTATATGAGTCATCGGCGGCTCATTGACAAGAAGAAAGCCTTCCCTATTGACTCGAAAGGAAATATTTTTAGGAAAGACACACGGCATGATTTATTGCTTTAAGAAAAGGTATTGTTGCTGCAAAACTCCCTCTTCTAAAAGGCTGTCTGAATTTGTTTGATAACATCCTACCGCGTGTAACAGTGAAATTAAGACAATAAAGAAAGATTTCCTGACTAGTCGGGACGGTTTTTCAGTTATACAATCCTACCATGCACCATGTTCTTTCTTTTATCCTCTACGCTGACACTGTGAGGGTGTGTCATTAAAGCCTTTTGAGCTGGCACCTAAACTTTCTGATGCCAGCTCTCTTTGCTTAATATAAAAGAAAGAATGAAAAGGGATCGGTAAAGCCACAATATCTTGGAAAACCAAGTTGAAGTTGTCATTTTACACCCCAGAAAATTATGGATAACATGTTAGCCTCCAAGAGTTGAATTGACTTGCTGCCTTTTTTTGTTATAAGATAAGGAAAGCTCCCTTTTCTGGCTTTTGCCATTCTTTAATTTTGAACAACCTAAAGTTTCTATGCTGATGTGGAAGTGACTGGCCTTAATGGGCCAAGCACACGAAATACACGTCCTGCTATGTTATTTTCCAAATGCCATCTCAGTATTGAGTCTGGCTACTAAAATTCTTGGTACTAAGAGAAGCTGTTATCAATAAATTGCCTTGACTTTTTTGTTTTTTTGTTTGGTTCGAGGGAAAGGTCTGCCTTATCATCTTTTACCTTATCTTCATCTTCCAACTTGTAACTCATGACCCGGGCTTAAAGGTAAGTTGTTGTTCCTAGAAAATCTGGGTTCAAACCGCATCCTTAAGAAGGAAGAAGGAGAATCAAAAGACAAAGGGAAGAAAATAAGAGCTACTCCTGCTAAACTCAAAGTGGACATCTGGACAAGAGATTTGAAGAAGTAAACACAAGCCTACCATTAAGCAAAGCTTCAACTTCAATTTCTTTGAACAACAAACACACAATCCATGCATGAGAATACAACGAAGTTACAATCAAATATTTAGCCTACAAAAGCAAATTCACTTGCCTCACTAAAAGCCACATGAACTTGCACTGGTGCATCTATTGACTATTGCCACCATTCCTTTCTCTGATGAATTGGCCCGCGACATCTCCTCCATACTTCTATTGGGCCCTTAAAACCTGGGTGTTGCAGTTCTTGGGGAGACACTCCACTGGTTAAAAGCATTAACTTTTATATATCCGAGATCTTGAGTTCTAGTTTTGGTAAAAGGGCATGAGGTTTATGAGAATGAGGACAGTTATCCCAGTGTGTGTAATTCACGGCCAAATGAACCTCCTAATGAACAAAAAAAAAAATCCGAAAACCTGGGTGTTATAGTCATCCAATCATATGGAATTAAGAAGATTGCAACAAAGAAAAACAAAATTAGATTAAAGTTGCACCAATCTTTATTTTGGTGATAGGACTAATTGCAAATGAATGGCAAGTAAACAACAGAGATAACGACACAGAACCTAGCATCTGCACAATAGCACAGAAAAATATGAAAGTATTTATTAGGCAGAACAGGGTGAAGGTCTTCTGAAGGCAGTGAATCTCTTGCTGTTTAAGACAGTAAATTCTCTCAGCGTATTAAATCGGCCACTTAATAGGAAATTGGTCACACTAAAATAGGTTTCTTGCTTGAAAACAGTTTCAGTAAATTGGCCTGTTGGGTGAAATCGATCATTATGTAATTGGCCTCCACAGAAGAATGCAGATGGGAGCAGGAAGGAAAGTTGATTGACAACTCAATTTTGGAGATCTCTTGCTATAGAAGCATACCAATGACGTAAGTAGATTACAACATGTTTGACATCTATTTTCAGATTTATAGTGATGCTGAGAGAACTGTTTAAAACTATCTGCCAACTTCGGCAGTTTGAGGAAGCTTACTTATATGTACAAAAAGTTACAAATTTTGTAATCATTTTCTTAAAACTTTTAAGCTTCTATATAAGGAGCAGCAATGAAACAAAGAAGCGTGCGAGCTTCTATGCAAATAGATCTTTTTTCTCTCTTGCTAATTAGTTTTATTTTGTTCTACCCCAAAAGAAACCAATATTGAATGTTCCTATTAAACAAGTGATACCACAACCTTTTGATCTCAAAGGACTTATGAGAGAAAGTGAAAAGAAGAAGATAGCAGAGAGTGAGTATGTAAGGTTGAGAGAAACCAAAGAGTGTGTTGCAATTCGAGTGAAGTTGAGATTTGAAGAACCTAGAGTGACTCAACCAGCTCAAAAAGCAGCAGTAGCTACAGCAGAGCATTTCCGGCAGAAGCTCCTTTTCCCTCAACTAGCTACCTGCAACTGCAACAAGTAAGTCAACAATGGTGGCTGCAACTTGCTGGTGTGTCAATCCAGCATGTACAGCACCTCAATTCCAGCTCCAATTCCAGGAAAGCTGATGTCAGCTCCTTGATGAGGGGCAATAGGTCCAGGTGGCAGCAGCCACCATAGCAAGCTAATCAAAACAAGAAGTAGCAGCAACCTTCTCTATAAACCTATCAAAATAAAAGAAGAATTAATATTTCTATGTATTAAGGGTTCCAATGAAAATGAAAAGCTGACGTTCCAAGACTTTGGCTTATAAGCCCAGCAAATGTATTTCTATAAAAGCGTGAATGAAATTGAAAGAAGAGTGATATTTTTGCTACAAAATTCTCTGTTCTCCTCTCCTTCACTTATTGAGTTACAACAAATTCATCATTTTTATAACCTAAGGAATCTAACAGGTGGTATCAAAGCCACTCTTGATCTTGGAGGGCCTGTAATCTAAAAACCTTAGCCATTACCGATATAAAACTAGAAAACACAAATCAGAAAATTTTGCAGCAGCCATGTCTACACCGAAAAACGCAGCTTCCATGAGTTCATCTTCTACTTCCACAGGCTCATGTTTCTCTTTGATCACTCCTGCAAGTCCCAGTATCTCAACAGCCAGTGTATTATTTCCTGCTCCACCCATCTTTATTGGAAAGAATTATGATTACTGGGTTATAAGGATCAAGGCCTTTTTGATGACTTATGAACTGTAGGAGATGTAGAAATATGTTACACACCTCTAGCAGAAACAACACAGTTAACTGAGGAGGAAAAAGTTAGAAATAGAGAAGAGCTACTTAAGATGTAAAAGTTCTCACCTCTATCCATTTTTCAATGACAGAAACTATTTTTTTCTAGGATTGTTGGAGCAAAATCAGCAAAGGAAGCTTGAAGAATACTGCAGGATGGGTTTAAAGGAAGCTTGAAGAATACTGCAGGATGGGTTTAAAGGTTCAGAAAGGACTAGAGCAGTTAAGTTATAGTCCTTATGAAGAGACTTTAAGAACCTGAAAATGAAAGCTAGTCGAGCTATGAAATATTATTTTGGCAAATTGCTTGAATTGGTAAATCAATTGAAGTTGTATGGAGAAGTTTTGAGGGATTAGAGAGTTGTGGAAAAGGTTCTAAGAAGCTTGCCAAAGAGGTTTGATGCAATGGTAACCTCTATAGAGCGAGCCAAGGATCTATCAGACTTTAAAATTGCAGAATTATTTGGAGCCCTGGAATCAGACGAACCGAGAATTTTAAGTAGGCATGAAGAACATGTTGATGGTGCCTTTCCAGCAAAATTCAAATAGAAAGTGACTTATCTTAATGGTAGCGGCGGCAAATCATTTTTGAGCAACAAAAATGAAGATTTAACAATTTGAGGAACTAGTTTAGTTAAAAAAATAAAAGTAAAAAGGAATACAGAAAATTTGTATAATTAAAAATATGAATATTTCTATATACATGACTGCACTAAAATTTTACTATTTTTTTAAAATTATAAATTATATAATAAAAATACCTTTTTATATAAAAATATAAGACAACTTTTATATGTAGACAAATTATATATTTATCTTTATATAATATTAATTAAACTTTATTCTTAAAACAATCTGTCATTTAAAAATTAATTTTTAAATTGACAACTATCATAATATAATTAAATTTATTTTATAATTTATAATTTTAATGCAATACCTTCTCAATAATTAACTATGGAGTCTAATTAAAATTGCATACAACTTCAACATGTATTGTTTCATCAAAGCATTTGAGCTCACCTCCCTCAGTTAATAATAAATAGTACAAGGAAGGAGAGAATCATTATAAAAATTTAGATATTTTATCAAATTTCATTTTGTCATTGTACTCCTTAACAATTTTAGATTATTTCATTTTTAACAACTCAAATTTTCCTATAGGATTTAACAATTGCATATTTATGATTTTCAAGTTGCCTCTAAGCTCTTCCTTTAGTCCTTTCTAGGCCTCCTTAATTGTATCACATATCATAATTTTGTTAAAGATAATTTCTCTAGCAATGGAGTAAATATAGGTGAGAGCTTTATATTATTTAGAAACTTGCTCATTATAGTATTTTATTTGTGTCATGGTTGGATTAAAAAGAAGAGAAGCAAGTTCAACTCTATTCTCATTAACTTCTCATAGATTAAAAACCCTTAAGTATAGTTATCACCATTAAACTTTGGTGACGGAAGAGAAGTAAAGCTAATGGATGTCATTCCAAATTTTTGTCAAGCTTTTTGTGAGGGTTTCTCCCGAGTATTTCTTAACTCACAAGTGCGTTTCCTTTCTCTTTGATGACAATTTACAAGTCTCTTATTGGAATTTAGTGCTTTGATACCAAATGTTGGTTAAAAGAAGCTGAATAAACAAACATAATTAGAAAACATTTTGGTTTTAATGCAAGGAGAGATGAACACAAGCACAAAAGACAAAAAAAAAGAAGTGAGGAATATTTGTAAAAAGTGGTTCATCTATTTTTGGCTTACAAGCTTCATTTTATATGAAACTTTTTAAATTAATTATCTTTAAATCAAATACAAAAATTGAAAATTTAAATATTAATTCAAATTAATTTGAATCTAATTCTAAGAATTACAAAAAGAGGAACTTGGCAAACTTGATCAACAAGTTAGTCCAATCCTATTTGAAATTCAAATACAAGTTAAATTACAGTAAAACAAGCTTAGATAGCTTCTAAAAGAGGATCAGTGGCCTCTTTCTTCAACTAAAAGTAACTGTCATAACTGAAATTCAAAAACAGGAGGGAAGTTTGCATCAAAGCTGCATCCTGGGACTTGATGAGCAATGTTCCAGCACCATGGTACTCTGGTCCCTAAGGCTTCAGTAATAACCAGATTGAGACCATTTCGTTGCTCTAATAATTGAATACAAAACTGAAAGATTGCACATCACATGATCTGATCTTGTTAGCTAGTGGAGTTGAATATCCAACTAAATCATTGAAGTAACCAAAACTACTGAGGGAGAAATGCACCCTTTACTGTAATTGGAAAATTGAAGAATCCGGGAGAATTTATCATTTCTCAAACTTCTATACAGTGTCACTGATCAACAAATCCCGTTGCCAATTTGGCATTGGTTTTTTTACAATTGACAGGATAGCGGCAAGAAGCCTTTTGCTAGTTTAAAGTTTAGTGACATGTGCTAATCCAAGCTTGAGATACTGCCCGCTGAAGATACTTGAGAGTTTTCTGAAAGTTTAAAAAGCCCATAAACCAGAAATCATAATTGTCAACAGTAAGTAATTCTATGAACTTTTGGGATGGCCTCTTCGCATGCTCAGTCTGATTAGCTGTCTTTATCTTTTGTAGAGGGATCAGGACCTGCGTGAAAATGATGTTTTTCCAGGATGTTAGCAGAACTATTAAAATCATTCAAAGAGTGGTTCTAAAAGGTTGCCTTTCTGGAAACGGGTGCGGAACGAATGTTGATTTCTTGGTTACCTTGTAATGGACTCTGGCCATTTTCCCATCTGGAGAAGCAAGTTTTAGTGGTCTCTCACTACAGAAGGCGACCTTCTCTGTTGAAATAAAGAGGAGGCCTGCAATAGGACCAGCTGTGGTGGACAGATAACATTGGCAGGCCTTCAACAACTCCTCGCCCTCTCCCACACTAGACAACTGCCTAAAAACTTTCTTGACTCCCCCTACTTGAATGATTCTAGCCCCCAAGCTCAACTTCCCTTTCAAGGTTTCACTGATCTTGCTTCCCAACCTCACTGCAGTGACAAAAATTGAAGATGAATTTAGCATTTTACCAACCATTGACAGGTTCATAGTTGTTTAAACTAAAATGTAATGTTCTAAATCACAATTAAATTATTGCCAACTCACCATGTTCTCGTATTCCATGTGCAAATTTGTCAGCCTTTTTCCCAAGCTTGTTCATCCGTTTAATCACCAAACCTAAGGTACCTGCACTATTAAGATTAGCTGATTAGTTAGACAGCACCCTTTAATTGGGAAGGCCAGGGAGCAGGGGAGAGAAACGGGGAGAAAAAATTACTTTGCTTGATTGCCAGAGATTTGTTTGCGGGAGTGGAAACATATTCCTGACTGGGATGCTCAAATGATAGTCTCGGCACTCTGTGAACTGGATTTGCTATGGAACTGATTGCGATCCCAGTCACTGGTATCTCAAGGGAGCTCCTCATATTTGATTGACAGAAAATGATTTACTTCTGCCTTCTGCCCGAAACTTCTTATGTTTGATGGCTGCAACGACTGCAGAGTCTATTTTGTTTTGAGAGATGTTGCTGCTTAGGTTGATGAAGCTTGTTTCTCAGCAAGTACATATAAAGGAGCAATTATGTGGTTGGTGAGATTTGCTTTTCATTGTTTGAGTCATCAGCGGCTCATTGACAAGAAGAAAGCCTTCCCTATTGACTCGAAAGAAATATTTTTAGGAAAGGCACATGGCATGGCCTATTGCTTTAAGAAAAGGTACTGTTGGTCCAAAACTGCAGACTAGTTTGGACGGTTTTTCAGTTATACAATCCTAACCATGCACCATGTTCTTTCTCTTATCCTTTATGCTGACATTGTGAGGGTGTGTCATTAAATCCTTTTGAGCTGGCACTTAAAACTTTCTGATGCCAGCTCTCTTTGCTTAATATAAAAGAAAGAAAGAAAAGGAATCAGCAAAGCCACAATGTCTTGGATAACCAAGTTGAAGTAGTCATTTTACACCCCAGAAAATGATGGATAACATGTTAGCCTCCAAAAGTTGAATTGACTTGTTGCCATTTTTGTTATAAGATAAGGAAAGCTCCCTTTTCTGGCTTTTGCCATTCTTTAATTTTGAACAACCTAAAGTTTCTATGCTGATGTGGAAGTGACTGGCCTTAATGGGCCAAGCATACGAAATACACGTCCAGCTATGTTATTTTCCAAATGCCATCTCAGTATTGAGTCATGCTACTAAAATTCTTGATACTAAGAGAAGCTGTTATCAATAAATTGCCTTGACTTTTTTGTTTTTTTGTTTGGTTCGAGGGAAAGGTCTGCCTTATCATCTTTTACCTTATCTTCATCTTCCAACTTATAACTCTTGACCTGGGCTTAAAGGTAAGTTGTTGTTCCTAGAAAATCTGGGTTCAAACCGCATCCTTAAGGAGAATCAAAGACAAGGGGAAGAAAATACGAGATACTCCTGCTAAACTCAATGTGGGCATCTGGACAAGAGATTTCAAGAAGTAAACACAAGCCTACCATTAAGCAAAGCTTCAACTTCAATTTGTTTGTACAACAAACACACAATCCATGCATGAAAATACAACGAAGTTACAATCAAATATTTAGCCTACAAAAGCAAATTCACTTGCCTCACTAAAAGCCACATGAACTTGCACTGGTGCATCTATTGACTATTGCCACCATTCCTTTCTCTGATGAATTGGCCCGCGACATCTCCTCCATGCTTCTATTGGGCCCTTAAAACCTGGGTGTTGCAGTTCTTGGGGAGACACTCCACTGGTTAAAAGCATTAACTTTTATACCCGAGATCTTGAGTTCTAGTTTTGGTAAAAGGGCATGAGGTTTATGAGCATGAGGAGACTTATCCCAGTGTGTGTAATTCACAGCCAAATGAACCTCCTAATGAGCGAAAAAAAAAAAAAAACCTGGGTGTTATAGTCAACCAATTATATGGAATAAAGAAGATTGCAACTAAGAAAAACAAAATTAAAGTTGCACCAATCTTTATTTTGGTGATTGGACTAACAACTAATGAATGACAAGTAAACAACAAAGATAACGACAAAGAACCTAGCATCTGCACAATAGCACAGAAAAAGATGAAAGTATTTATTAGGCAGAACAGGGTGAAGGTCTTCTGAAGGCAGTGAAACTCTTGCTGTTTAAGACAGTAAATTCTCTCAGCTTATTAAATTGGCCACTTAAGAGGAAATTGGTCACACTGAAATAGGTCTCTTGCTTGAAAACAGTTTCAGTAAAACTGGCATTTTGGGTGAAATCGGTCATTATGTAATTGGCCTCCACAGAAGAATGCAGATGAGAGCAGCAAGGAAAGTTGATTGACAACTCAATTTTGGAGATCTCTTGCTGTAGAAGCATACCAATGATGTAACTAGATTACATCATACTTGACATCTATTTTCAGATTTATAGTGATGCTGAGAGAACTGTTTAAAATTTTCTGCCAACTTCGGCAGTTTGTGGAAGCTTACTTACATGTACAAAAAGGTATAAATTCTGTAATCATTTTCTTAAATTGTTTAAACTTCTATGTAAGGAGCAGCAATGAAACAAAGAAGCGTGTGAGCTTCTATGCAAATAGATCTTTTCTCTCTCTTACTCATAAGTTTTATTTTGTTCTAACCCAAAAGAAACCAATATTGAATGCTCCTATTAAACAAGTGATCTCACAACCTTTTGATCCCAAAGGACTTATGAGAGAAAGTGAAAAGAACAAGATAGCAGAGAGTGAGTGTGTAAGGTTGTGTTTCTGAGTGGAACGCCATTGTGAGTTTGAGAGAAACCAAAGAGTGTGTTGCAATTCGAGTGAAGTTGAGATTTGAAGAACCTAGAATGACTCAACCAGCTCAAAAAGCAGCAGTAGCTACAGCAGAGCATTTCCGGCAGAAGCTCCTTTTCCCTCAACTAGCTACCTGCAACTGCAACAAGTAAGTCAACAATGGTGGCTACAACTTGCTGGTGTGTCAATCCGGAAGGTACACCCAGCTTCCTGGAAAGCTGATGTCAGCTCCTTGATGAGGTGCAATAGGTCCAGGTGGCAGCAGCTACTATAGCAAGCTAATCAAAACAAGAAGTAGCAGCAACCTTCTCTATAAACCTATCAAAACAAAAGAAGAATTAATATTTTCTATGTATGAAGGTTTCCAATGAAAATGAAAAGCTGACGTTCCAAGACTTTGGCTTATAATCCCAGCAAATGTATTTCTATAAAAGCATGAATGAAATTGAAAGAAGAGTGATATTTTTGCTACAAAATTCTCTGTTCTCCTCTTCTTCACTTATTTCTATAAAATGAAGAATTTGCTTCCATTTAAGGATTATGTGGACATGGGGGCATATATATCTAAATGAACAAGTTCTAATTTATTCTTAGCTCTTTGGAATTGATTTATTGAAAAGGGAAGCCTTGCTTGCTTCCAACACTGGCATGCATCACAAACACGTTCACTTTAAGAGATTTCTAGCATGTTAAGAATCATGTGCTTCAGTTTCATCTTTTGCAACCTAGTATAATGAAAGTAACCTAATCTCTTATGCCTAAGAGTATAGTTATTAGTAGTAGGAGCAACAAGTAAAGCACAATTGTGCATAAGGAAAACACTTTCCTTTCATTTACATAATAATGAGTTTAGTTCCTAATGAATTTATAACAATGCATGCTTCATTCTTAAACATCAAACAACATTTATTTTTCAACAATTATCCGACACTAAGTAGGTTCTGATTAATTTAAAAAACAAAAAACACATTAGCTATAAGTTTGATACCTAATGTAGTTTCTACATAAACCACTCATTTGCCTTGAACTTTAATGAGATGACCATTACTAATCTTAACTTTGAACATATAAAATCTATTTAGTTCCTTGAATACCTAAAGATCAGGTGTCATATGGTGAGTGTACCCAATTGTTAATGATCCAAGGATCTTTGCTTTCATTGATAACATTGCAAGTTGTTACAAAGAGTTCCTCCTCTATTTATATATTCTCACCATCGGCTACTTGACCTTGTTGTTGTAGTTCCTTTTATTTTTGCAAATTTTCTCCACATGACCCTTTTTGTTACAGAAGTTGCAGACATTATCAAGCCTCTTTTAGTAGTCATTAGGTAGTTATCACATTCTATTGCAATGCTCATGTCAAGCCAATTTCTTTTTGCCTCCAAATTTGCTGGTTTCTCTCTGTTTTTTTTTCTTTTCTCCTTTATCACCTTACTATTGTTGTAGAGTTGCCTAACCTTTTGCTTTGTGTTTTGCCTAAAAGGCACCCTTTAAAGCTCTTCCTTGCTTGATTACTCTTCTCTACTCATGCACTTATAAAGCATTGAAAAGTTCGATTATTGTGATCTTTATGAGATCTTTAGATTTTTTTAAGGATGAAATTTTCGCTTGGAACCTTATTGGGATGCTTACCAAAAATTTTTCAACTATTCTTTCATTGGTAAGATCATCACTAAGCAATTTGATTTGTAGATAATATCCATTAATCTGTTACTATACTCTTTGATAGTTTCAAATTGTTTCACTTTTAAAACATTAAATTCTTTTTTGAGGCTTGAAAGTCATATGTTCTTTCTCTTATCACTACTTACATACTTTTCTTTAAACCTTTCCCAAGTCTCTTTTATTGTTTCACAAGCCATGATTATGTTGAGGATCACTTTAATGATAGCTAATTAAATACAAGAAAGATCTTTAAATTGTTTAGCCACCTACTTACTAATTCTTGAGCTAAGTGACTATTGGGTTAACATGTAATGTAAGAGGTTCTCCTTTATGCTTATTAACCTCACAAAGATTAAAAACCTTTAGATATGTCTTCATTATCATAATCCATTGTATGTTCTCACTTATGAACTTAGGTGCAAGAAATGGTGTGAAGTTTACGAAAGTCATGCAATTGGTTTGGTTTTTAGGAAAAACTCTCAGTTTTTTATTCTCATGGGTTCTTTGGTATTTATACTCACTCTTTTAATGGTTTATATTGTGTTTCATTTAATCAAAGATCCCTTAAAGAACTATGAAAGCTTTAACATTAGTTTGTCAATTTTGAGTTAGTTGAAAATAAAAAGTTTTCAATGTTTTTGGTTTTCATAATATAAAACAATTGCATGAAAGCTTAGAAAAAAGTAATGAAAGTTAAGCACACATCTTTCATTTACATTTCTTCCTTAAATATAGAAGAGTTTGAAAATTATATGATCATATAAAATGCGTGGTTGTTTTGCATGTCAATAGCTTAAGAAAGAAGGTTAACCAAATTGATAAGCTAACACAAATTTTTAAACCTATTTTTGAGCTTTTCAAACTAAGTTTGAGTAAGTAAAACAAATTGTTGAAAGCCCTAAACACAACTTTACACTAAGCTAGGTTATAAGACGAAAAATGCTGCAAAACTTATGGATTAAACCTTTTCACTTGGTTTACCTTAGATTACAACTAACTTAACTGATTTTTGAACAAAATGCCCTTAAAAGACTTCTTAAGCTTATGTAATTAAAAACAACAATTTTAACACTTACAACAGGATCATAGCTTATGAAGCAACAAAAGGAGGTATGGGAATTTATGAAAGAAGAGCTCTAAGGAAGTGAGAAGAGCATAAAGATGTGAGTACTAAACCTTATAAGAGAATTCAATGTATTTAAAATGAAAAAATCTAAAACAATAAAAGATTATAGTGACAAATTGATAAAGGTAATGATCTCAATTAGGCTATTAAGAGACCAAAGTTATCAAAAAGATAATGGTGAGTATACTCAAAATGTTTGAGGCCAAAATCTCATCCTTAAAAGATTCAAATATTGTTTCTAATATTACTATAACATAATTTTGTAATGCATTACAATCTTTGGAGTATAAGATGTTATAAAATAGTAAGAGATGTCAAAAGGTGCTTGTCAAGCAAAACACAAATGAAAGACCTAGTCCAATCAATATTGAAAGAAGCAACATGTAGAGAAGAATGAGGAAGGAGAGAAAGATACTGGGAGTAGTAAACTAGGTTAAAGAAGAGGCAAATTTTTGACCTATGAGCACTATAAAATAAAAGAGAACCATTTAGAAAAATCTTACTAAAGAAGGCTTGATATTATATGATAGGATTATAGCTAATTGTTCCTATTAAGAAGTTATGTAAGAATAAGAATATTTATCAACATTGAGCACAATTGTGTAATAAGATTGTAAACCTTTCTACAATTGTAATTAAAAATCGTGTCATTGTTGTAATTGGTCTCCTCTTTATTAAAGAGTTTGATAATGGATTCAAAACTCACATGATAATGGTCTTAGGGAAAAAATATAGGAACAAGAGTTTTGAATCTCTATAACTCATGATGTCTTACCTTTAGCTATTGTTATTATTATACAAACTCACACACTTAGCACATTTTAACTATTCTAAAATTTTTCCTTTATATGAGTTGGTTGTTAGTTTTACAAATTAAATTTAGTTGATTTATTTTTGTATATCTAACCAATATAAGCATTTATTTAAATTTTTCTAATTATAATAATTTATTTGCATATCTTGTCAAATTTTTGATCAGCTATAATCATTCGATTTATCACGTTACACACATTATAGGGACATGTTCTTTAGAAACTCAATTCACCCCTCCTTTTCGATATTTTTGGGACCAATAGTTTGGATAATGAAAAGAAAAAAGAGTGAAAGAAAATTGAGAGAAAATTAGTTCTTATAAGAAAATTCTTCATTTTAGCTTAAAATTACTCACTTGTCCTTTTATTTTTATTATCTAAAATAGAAAATAAGGGTAAAAGTGACCATTTGAATGTATATACTTTCTTCTTCATTCATTTTCTTGGATTTTTAAACAAGAAAAATGACTTTTTAAAATTTTCTTTCCTTATTTTTTTAACTAAATCCAAACATGTGTGGGAAAATTTCAAACTTTCTTTCCTAGTCCCTTCTTTTCTTTAACTTCTTTCAAGATTTCCAAAGGGTTAAAGTTGCTCTATTTTAGAACATGAGAAAATTAGTTCATGTTGGATCTTTAAGTTACAGAAACCCTAACTAGTTTAGACATGTTTTCCATTTTTTTTTTCTTTCTTGTCAATTTGATTTTTCTAACAAGGCTTACTAATGCTTAACTCAATGGTCAGCTTACCCATATAGTAATTCAACTCATAAGTCTAAGTTGCTTTTTTTAAAAATATTAGTTATGACTAACACATTTCAAAATATAACACTAGTTAGCAAATAATGTTCTTTTTCTTTTTTTGGGGGGGGGGAGGGGCATGACTAGGTGGCTTATCTTTTGAAATGACCAAGAGCCACAAAATGACATGCAACATATGGCTAAACCAAGCATATGAGAGATTTTTTTCAAATTTTATAGTAAGGCCTAAATTTTCATTTTAATTGAGAGGCTAGATATAGAATTTAACAATTTTATAATTTTTGTTGAAAATTCAATTCAATCCCCTAAAAAAATCACCTCCTTATCTACAACTCTCTCCCTCTAACACATATTCATCCATTGCTCTCTTATAACAACAAATATAACAATAGAAAATTATACTTTAATTATAATCAATATTATTACAAATTATACTCTAATACCAAATGTTATAAAATAATTACTAATGAGCCATAATAAATTGAAAGGAAGATGTACCTTTAGCTACACATATATAAGGAGAAGGGGATGTATGAGACAAAATTCAAACTCTTACATCCTCCTTTAACATAAAGCCTATAAACTAACAGCTCTAGGCAAATGATTTATACCTTTAACCATATTGGTCAATAATTGTTTGACTTACTAACACAAAGACAAAGATTGTTGTGGTACTAACCTTTTTATCTTATAACCGAATATTATTCGTGAGTGTATATTAATGGTTTACATGTTTCTCTATTATATGTTATACTTAAATGGTTTTAACTAGTTTAAACTTAAACTAACTAATTAACTTTAAGGGATATGATAAGTGGATAGTTATTTCTTTAATTATCACCTTAAAAAATAAATATTTAGTATTTATTTGTAATCATGTGAGTCACCTTAAGGATAATTTTAACAAACTTTGTATTTCTTGCAATGGCACCATAAAATTTGGCAAACTCACCGTCATCTACACATTAATTATAAATACTAAATTATTCAAGCAACTCTTCATCTAGATGTAAGTTTCATATTTTTGAAAATTTTTGGAAGCATAGTTGGACCTCATTTCTTACATGTTATACAAGATGTAGTAGAAAATAAAAAAAGAATTTTCTAATAGTAAAACTTTAAGATAACAAATAGATGAAATTAATTATTTTAATTTTGAAATATAGCAATAATACTTATGTTGGATATTTGCTTCATTAGTGAGACCCATCTAGATATCTTAAGCTACTAGAATGTTTTAGGAAGATAAACATAAACAAAAATGTATATTTAAAATTATAATTTTTGAGTAATAAATATATGAAATTAAACTTGGAATAAGAATAAAATATGCTTTATTAAAGATTGGAAATTTGTTAAAGACACATAAAAGACTATGTATCCATCGGTGTGTTTGCTAAATAGGTTGATGCACGGTAGGCTTTTCTCAAATAAAAGGTAACTAACTTCTCAAATAATGAATTAGTTGTGATAAATACAAATTAGAAAAGAAAACTCTCGATAAATTTAGAATTCAAAAAAAGTCACATACTTTTAATTTAAATAAAATAATAATACTATGAGTTGTCATTATTTTGATTTTAAATCAATACACTATAATAAAGAGATGAAATTATTAATCTTAATTAAAAAATAAATTAAAAATATTTACTTTTGGTATATGTTTCATCCTTGAAATTTATTTGAGGATTTTGAGTTGTTGGGGTACTTTGAGATGAAGTAGAATGCTCCACAATTGCTTGAAAGACATCATGCAACTAATCATTTTACTTATCAGACCCAGTTGATGAACCTGAGCCATCAAATCCATTCAATGTAATCGGTTCTCTTTTGATCTTGCAAATCAATTTGTACCGTTTTTCTTTTGTCTTCGTTTCAACATCTTCTGCAAGATGGTCGTACGAAGTGAAATTTGATGATCTAAATACTGACACCGTGAAAATAAAAGGCAGGAAAATATCTCTGTTCATCTTTATTGGGTTGTTATAATTTCATATCATGCTATCACTTGCTACTATCTAGATCATGTTTGAGGAAAAGGTCAAAGAAACTAGGAAGAGGGTTGGCAACAGAGACTTGGCTGCCAAAAAATGATTTGTTTGCTCTATTTAATATTTTATCAAATTTGCCACGTCAGTAGGAGATAGAATTACCAAGTTAGCTTGGACCATTCTATTAATATAATAAGAAATTGTATACCATCTAGGGACAATTTTGGTCTGGAACAAACTTGGAATAGATTTACTTGAAATATTTTAGTGTTTCTCTAGTTGACTAATGAATATTTTTTACACCTTGGAATTAGTGTACTTGTGCAATTAAATCATTGTTATATTATTTGCCTTTAACTTCACCAAACTAAAAGGAAGCACTGTGGTGATTTTGATTTTCTTTAATCTATAGAGGACAAAGTAATTACATGAATGCAAAGCCATATATGGTAGCTAAGGCAATTTGTTTTTTGTATGTGCTACTACTTAGAATTGGTTTATTTCTCGTATTAACTTCCTGTCACAAACGTTTTTATATGACATAATGTGTTTTCATTACAATAAGTGCATTTACACACACACACATATACAAACATATTTATATATAGTTCTATCTTTATCATCGAACAAAAACAAAATTTTGTTGGACAATCGATTCAAATATATCTTAACTTTCATCAATTGCAATTTAAACACTAAAATATATATCAACTAGTGACAAATAGAAGTAAGCTCTACGACTATTTATTGATTTCAAAGCTGATAAAGGTACAAAGAAAATGAATCACTTTTACTTTTAAAGTTATTGGCATCATTAAATTATATTAGGTGGTATGATACACTTTGTTATGTTAATTTGCCTATCTTTTGTAGAGGATGAACAATTGAGACAGATAAAGCCCAGGTTATGAGAGAAATCACTGCCTTCAACCTAGAGACAACCCATGATTAAGCTTGGTCTCTTGTTGCTATTTCATTTGTACCTTATGTAATCTAATCGCGAATCCTTTATCAGTCGTCATAACTCGGGCATTGTGACTATCGATATTCAAAAGAGCCTTTATGCGTCTACTTCAATATCCATGTGATTCTTCTACTGTGCATATTGAGTATTTATTTTTAGTGAAAGAAAAGAAAAAATTACTTTTACTTCAGGAATAGTAAATTATTAATAATTATTTTGTATTATTGAATATTCTGGAAATTAATGACTATTTATTTATCATACTTCTAATATAAGTTCAAATAATCATAATTTTTAGATTCTTTTTCTTTTTCTTTAATACCATTAAATCAGTCTATAAACAATGCAAATTTATAAAAAAAAGGTTATTATAAATTAAATAATAATTATAATTTTATCTATAAATTATTAAAAAAATAAAAAAATGTACTGATAATTTTAATATTTTATTTTTTTACTAAATCGGAAAATAATAACGACGGTGGTTTAACATTAGTCGATTGTTCTTTTTTTTTTCAATCATCCCTAAAATTGGCTTTCGAATGGAAGAGAAAACCCCATTTAAAAATATTTTTCTTTATTTTTGTCATTTTTCTTCCTTTCCAATATGCCTTTAATTAGGTCCTCTTTTTTTTTTTTTTTCCTCTTTCCAATTCCTAGTATATCCACACAAGCAAGCAATTTCTATTGGAATAAATTGGCCATTTACTTTCCCTTTATCATATACCCAAAAGCCCGACATCGACGGTAGGGGAGATGGCGTCGGCTAACAACAGCTTGGTATTGTTTGAAAATAAGGTAACTTAGTTCTCCGTGTTATTTGGTCTTCTGTTATCTATGTGTTGATTGATTTCTGTTGTTTTTTTTAGTTATTTTCTAAACCCCAATTTCATTCTGTATTAGGCTTCCTTTTATTGAATCTCAATTCTGTTACTTTTCATCATAATTATGAAGTTGTTAACCTGAGTTATACACTGCAGGCTATATGACTTTGTACAGTCTTTATTTTTTCTTTTTAGTGAAGATAATGCAGGGTTAGGGTAAGTTTACAATCCATTGCCCCCCATGCTCACCGATTGTGTGTTTTTGCTCATCTCTGCCAAGAAAACAATTGATCATGGTATCTCATAATAAGGCTTGAACTTGAGTGTCCAACACTCCACATACCATGCACTAGTCCCAAAGGTATGGACAATATATGATGGTGCCAGCCTTTTTCCTATCTTTTTAGCAAAATATTCAATGTTCCTCTTTAATTCTTGTTTTATTGTTTGTATCTTTCTATTTAGGTGAACCAAACCTAGAGCTAAAGATCTCTTGCTGGCAAATATCGCCATTCATACCACATAACTACAGAAATAGCAGTAAGTTTTACAGCTATTTTGGTTTACACTGAATGTTATCTTAACTTCTAATGTCAACTTCGGTTAAATAGCGTGGATCCTAATGCCACAAGAAATTAGACACGAATCGTTAATTCTGATTCATGTTAACTCCACTTCTAAGGTCAACTAATGTTGAATCATGTAGATCTTGATACGATAAGAAAATATGTAAACCACTTATTTTGTGTACTCTGAGTCAATGCAATTTAATGCATGATCATATATGTTTTCTGCACGAGAATGTGTCAAGATTCATGTCCTGAGATTGTTATTATCATACTTGGGATTCTGAAACCTCTTAGGGTGGAAAAGTGATGGTATATTCTAATGTTTTGAGCTAATACTACTACTTTTCATCAAGACATGTTAATTTTTTCTTTTTCCTTGAGGAAAGATGAAGTTCCTATTTTTAGAAATCTATTATCTTTGAAATATAAACAATGCTTATAGATATTGTTGACCATAATGTTTAAAGCTTGTGAACTTGGTCAGTTGGTTTATCTGTTTGGTCATGTTGATTTGCTACTTCGTTGAAAATTTTTCTTCGTAATGCTTAATTCTTATGCACTTATGGACATCTCAATTCTCAAATGCTTGATTAGTCACATTCTTTCCTACATTTGGACCACTTACATTTTTTTTATAAAAGCAATTATAGGCTGTAATTGTTTTGATGGACAAAGTTTGGATACCTAAACCAAATAGATTCAGTGAAAGGTTTTTGAGTGGATTTGAAGCAATTTTAAAACTTGCTGAAAATGGTTTAGAAGATGGAAAGGTCTCTTGTTTGTGTACAAAATGTGTTAATATGCTTCGTCATGCACTTGAGATTGTTATTGATCATGTTCTGAATGCGAGTTCTCCCCAGGTTATACCAATTGGACATTTTATGGGGTGCCAAAGCTTTGAGAGTCTGAAGAAGCTAATTGTTTAGAAATTGATCATGGACAAACTACCATAGGAGGAGACTTTAATCTACAAGGATATATTGAGGATATAGTTTTAAGTCGTTCCCATACTAAAGCAGGGGGTTTTAGTGGGGATAACCAAGAAATTGATGACTATAGGAATGATCAAAATGTCCATCAAGATGGTGAAGGATTGAACAGAGAAGCCTTGAGCTTTTGAAAGAAATTAATAGAGAGCTTTTCAAAGGGTGCAAGAAACATAATAGGCTATCATTTATCCTTGACCTATTCCATAAGAAGTGTGTTTATAAGTGGAGCAACAAGTCTTTTTCGGAGTTACTTAAAATGTTGAGAGAAACATTACCAAAGGGAGAAAAATTGCCCAAATCAAATTATGAGGTCAGGAAAATAATTGACGAACTAGAACTTGGTTATAAAAATATTGACATTTGTCCCAATCTTTGCATGTTGTTTTGGGGGGAAAATGAGAAAGACAATGTTTGTTCAATTTGTAATGCCTCAAAATGGGAGAAAAATCAAACAGATTTAAAGAGCCAATAAAGAAGAAAACCAAAAACATAAAAAAGGATTTACGTTAGTTTCCCCTGAAGCCTAAACATTAGAGATTATTCATGTGTTCCAAATTAGCATCCGTGAGGCGATGGCACTTTGATGAATGTTAAAAATGATGGGCATTTAAGGCATCTTGTTGACGGTCATGCATAGAAAAAGTTTGATGTGCGATATGGAGAATTCTCAAAAACTCCTCGAAATGTTCAACTTAGTTTGGCTGGTGATTGGTTTAATCCATTTAAAAATATAAGTGTTGTGCATAGCACTTGCCTTGTTATCATGATTGTATGTAACTTGCCTCCTTGGTTATGCATGAAACAACCTTCTTTAATTTTGGCTTTAGTCATTCTTAGTCGTGAGTCTCCTAGCGACAAAATTGATGTAATGATACAGCCTCCTAGTAATAAATTGAAAGACCCTTTGGCTTAATGGGTTTGAGACATATGATGCACATTCAAAAAAAACCCTTCTAACTGCATGCTGCATTGATGTAGACAATAAATGATTTTCCCCCTAATAGCTTGCTGTCAAGTTGGAATACTAAGGGAAAATTTGCATGTCCATCTTGTGGTTTTGATACATGTTCGAAATGGTTATATCGTGCTGGAAAGTACTGTTTCATGGGTCATCATCGATTTTCGGAACTTGATCATCCTTTCAAGAGTGATAAATGCAATTTGGTAATGAAGGAAATAGAAAAAAGCCACAGATTCTAAGGGAAATGAAGTTTTAGATCTATTCGAAGGTAGAATGGTTTTGACGAATGAAGACGGTAAGAAAATTAATTTGAGGAACGCATCGAAAAAGAAGTCTATTTTCCACTTTACCTTATTGAGAATTTAATCTAATAAGGCAAAACCTCGATGTCATGCATATTGAGAAGAATGCATCCTTGGATAGGTCTAAGTCAGCAATACTCACTCCATGAACTCACCGAAGGTGTGCTAGCATGAATCAAAGTTTGTTGGTTAAAGCTTGTCTCTCGGCCTGGCAAGTTGAGCTATAAAGGCATATTTTCAACATTGCTGTACCTCATAGGAGGGAAGGGATCACTTTCAGGGCTACAAAGCACAACAAATGTAATCGCAAATAGAGAGTTAGAAAAACACATTAGTGAAATACAATCTTTATACGATATAAATTGAAAATCAAGTACAAAGCAAGATTTAACCTTCTGCTAGGGCCACTTGTTAAGGATGCCATGACGATAGTTAAGGGCAATTTTAAAGTGTTTATATATAGGATGTGAATGCACTTTTTGTCAAGCAAGTTGGCTTCTTTTTTAAGTGGAATTAATATATCGATATATTTACATAAAGGTGCTTTTAAATTAGTATAGATATTTAGACATTAAAGGGTAACAAAATAAGTGCATATTCTTTAAGGTTGACACCTAATATTGTGGCTGATTTTTTGAAGCAAGGCATTAAAGTGTGGTCAAATGAAATTGACCAAGCTTTCAAAACCAATGGATATTGTGTCGGACCTTTGAAATTCCAATGATACACTATGCTTTTAGGCAGGAATTGGGAGTGTTTTTGTGTGTGGATATGTGTTTTGTCTGCTTGTGAGTGAGTTTTAATATCTTCTGATAAGACAACTTATAGCATAATTCAGACCCCTGGAATCCGACAGCATCTCTGTGGATGTGTACTATTTTCATATAGAAAAATGAAGATGATTTGATGTACCAAATCCATCGCCACTCAATATTGATCAAACTCAATGAATCTAAATGGAATAGTGACCAACCTGTACACTAATAAGTAATGATTGGATATCATTATCAAGGACAGTAGCTCTCATTGGTATACATGTAAAGATATGGTAAGGGAGAAAAACTTTGAAAACCTACCTATTTCTTTATAGTCAGCTTTGCTCTTCCTTCATAGGTCGGATAAGCTTCCTTTTAAATTATGCATTTGAGTATAGAGAAATGAACACTTAGCAAAGAAGATGAATTTCAATTAATGAAAGTGACATTAATTGCACTACACACACTCCATTTGTTTCCACAGCAAATTAAATATGAAAAAGTTCTTTTTTTTTTTTCTTCGAAGGTATATCTACTGGCAATTTGAAATTTGTTTATGCTGCAGCATACATTAACAACAGCCTTCCAGAGATATCGGGCTGAAAGAACGGCAAAGATTGAGGAGAAGAGAGCTTGCTCTTAAAACTGTTAAGAGAGGGTGGAAAATGAGTAAGAGAACTCATAATGGCTGAGCCATTTCCACTACTACGTATGGGGTAGCAAGTTGAAGCAATGGTTGAGCATGACATGATTATGCGTCAGCATGAACCCATCAGGGTCATTTCACCACAACACGCTAAAAGAGATCATCAAGACCTCACAGATGCATTGAGTAGTGCAGCACTGATGGTAGCTCACAGAGGACTGGGAGAATCAAGGAAGGTGTATGTCATTTTAATCCTATTTATTTAAGCAAAAATAATTACCTTTAACGAGGGCCTTGTACATTTGCCACTTATATGTTCAACTCTAATTACTTTTTATCCTACTCGATGTTCGTGGACTTATTCCATTGCCGTGTGAATGAACGGTTGTGCGTGCTTAATCAAGTCACATTTTTCTAATATATTTGGCTTAATGGCCCTTGAAGCTTCCATATAAAAGAAGATGACATGGAAGTCTATCACAAATTGACGATGTCACTAACAATCCTAAATGACAATTTTATGCTTACACTACCATAAACAGCATAAGAACTACTTCTCGGAGGAATTGGGTGATTGAAGTCCCAATTAGTTTATGCTTTTTACACCAAAACATGCCAGCATCATTGTAGACAAGGAATTTGTTTATTGGCATAATGGTTTTTCCTATTGAGCGACACTTACTTGAATCATTAACGAGTCAGGGTAATTGTGGGTCCTTCGAACGATGGAGGAACCAT
This sequence comes from Bruguiera gymnorhiza, assembly GCA_020883675.1. Taxonomy (NCBI): domain Eukaryota; kingdom Viridiplantae; phylum Streptophyta; class Magnoliopsida; order Malpighiales; family Rhizophoraceae; genus Bruguiera; species Bruguiera gymnorhiza. The sequence goes on from JAIRCJ010000030.1 coordinate 418,349, forward strand.
TTTACAATTGGGTCTAGATTTAGCCGCAAGCATTTGTAAAGTGAAAAAAAAAAAAAAAGTGAAAAAATGCACAAACTTGCATCCCATAGTTTGAGTCAATTAACCGCTTTTATAATTCAATCAGGGCTAATAAATTCGCGTTTTGTTAGAAAATTGGAAGAAAAATAAAAATTTCTTGCCAATCAAAATTCCTATTTAAATTGAGGAAGGGAAAGGAAACCGTACGACCTATTTTCTTGACCACATATATGAGATAGAAAAGAGAGCCCATTTAGGCTTTAGGGTTTTGCATTTTATGGTATTGCATATACAACCTTCCGCAGGACATACAAATTTTGGACCTTTTGGGTTCGAAGATGTGAAGTCAAACATTTAATTAGGAAATAAGCCTTGATGATCAATCGCTTCATAAGTAATTGGGTAATGATGACAGAAAACTAATATTGGTGTCAACATGTAATTGTTGCTAATGATCTTGCCCGAACATAGTTCTTTGTCGAGAATAAAACATTTTTTCAACCCTTTTCTTCATTCACTTTATTAATCTTAATAAATTTTCAGCTTATAGGTTAGTTGGAATGGAGAGTGGAATTAAATTAATAGTAAAATTTGTGGTTCAAACTATCATTTTTAACTTGGAGAATACAATTTTATATCTATTAAGTTGGATCAACCTAAAAATCAACTGTGACTTTATGATCAAATCAAATATTTTGGAGGAAAACAAATAAAGATACTTCATTGCCAAATATAAAGGATACAATGCAAGCAAGGATATCCAAACTTGAAGCACTAGTGGGCATCAACAAACTGATAGATGATTGTTATAATATATAATTTCTTCTTCTTCTTTTTTTTTTTTTTGTCATTAATTTAAAGTATCTTAGCATTCAAAGCTTTTATTATTGCCTATAGCAAACTTATGGAATAAACAGACACTAAATATAAAATGATTAATATAACAAACCACATTTCAGATGGATACAATATATATATATATATATATCATATGCCATACAATAGAGGAGGGCGGCTAAAAAACATGATTTGGATACCATTAAAGGAAAAGTGGCTATAACAGTATTCAAATTGGGGCTCCAAAAGAGGAAAACTGCAAGGTAATTAGTAGCAATTAATGGTAAAAGGCAACTATAAGATAGCCAATTAGGGTCCTTAAAGGCATAATATATATCACATTGAATATTGTAACTTATGGATTTATATTCCTTGGCCTTACTTCTATTTCTAGATTTAGTGAAATGCATCGTTTTAGAATCATACCTCCGGAGCTATATGCAGATATTATTCAGAAGAGAAGCCTATAGATAGCATTGACGACTGAGAACCCGGACAGAGTAAGGTTGGCTGGACAAGTGGGCGATGAGGGCACTTCACGAATAACGCTTGGCACATCAACTACCCCAAACAGAGTTCCGTCAACACCAAACCGCCTAGTTACAGTGCACAAAAAAGTAGCATATACCATTCTCTGGTTCGGTGTATCTCACTTGTACGGAGGTATAATAAAAAAACTTAAATTGCTTTTGTCGTAAAAAAATAATTCTCTCCCCAAAAGCTTTCTAGTTGACATTTTAGGGAATACAATTTCATGCAAAAATTAGAAACTTTTCATTGCCACATAAATAAAGAAAAAAAATAAAGATAGGAAAAAAAAAACTAATAAACAAGTATGATAATCCTCTTAAATTGCAGTTCAAGCCAACAAATTTCATACTAGACTTACTAAACTTTATTATGTATAATTAATTAAAATCCATCCAATTAGGTGACTGGGGAAATAATGGAAGTGTAATTACATTGATCGGCATACGTTAGATCAACAATGGTATTATACATATTTGTAGGATCCAATCCATCATAGAGATACGAGTCGTTCCTTTATTTGGTCTAGGGTTGACACCTTATCTAGGTGATTGCCTCAAATCATGATTGAATCCTTTCTCCCATCAGGTCTCTCACGAGTCCTTACTACTGGGCGATCCTTTAGACGTTAAGACACAGAGGTTCTGTTCGTCTTTATCTTTACTCTTGAGATCCCTTTGTATACTTTTTGGTATATGTTAATGTTACTTTAAAAACCTCAAATTTTCAAGATAGAGAGAGTGGTTGTGATTATCACATACACAAGTTATATTCTACCTCTTTCCTACTTTTCTTATAAATACTCTTGCTAAACATCCAACCCTACAACTAGATTGTAGGTTTCATAAATCCCTACCTCATGATACGTGAATTCTTGCTCAATTGCAAATAAAGGTCTAACATTTTTCTTCCCAGTCAGCACCCCATTTAACCTATCACTTCACAGTGAAAGCTTTACAATTTGCATGATTCTGATAGTAATCAAGATTTCATCCACCTCATCAATTATTATTCCCATAGTAAGAATCTCAACAACAATTCCTAGTCGTGGATCTTCACTCTCCAAACTACCTTAATCATTATTATCTCTAAAATCTACATTATTAATTGCCTCAATGAATAGTAAGCCCTTATTTGGTGAAATTGAAGTCATACAAGGTTAGATATATGCCTGTAACAATAATTGCAAATATTTTCAACAAAATGGCATGCTAATCCTAACAGTACATTTAGGGAAATTCACACAACTTTCATGGCGCAGGTGTATTATCGAGGAGAAACAATAAATAAGATTTAGCCAATATAAGGAGCACTTATATCAAACAAAATGTGGAATAAATTATCAATGAGTGAATTATAGGATATCATATTAAATACATTAAAATATTTAAATTTATATTAAGATGTAAAATACTTGTAACCTACAAATTGAGTTTAATAAGCATAGTCAAAATTTGCACTAAAAATTTTTTATTTTTACAACATCCATATTTATACAAGAAATCTTCAACTTAAAAAGTTGTCAAATATATTTTGAAAATTTTCTTTTCAATGTTTAAAAGAATGATTATTTATTTTGTTTGTTCACATTTTTATTATCTCTCTTATATAATATCTTATTTTATTAAAATAACATAAAAGATAAAACTTTACTTTCACCCAAGATGAAATATTGGTAGATGATTAATAAATACAGCAAAATTGTTGCTATCAAATAACACTAAGCAATGCAACAGCCACAAATGAAACCACCCAATCTTTATATTGTTGTCAACTATACCTCATAAATCAAGTGGTTAAAGCTTTACTTAACCTTAATAACTAGCTATAGACTAAATTATTATCTTTGATTATCATTTCAAATAAGGTTAATATAATGACAAAAATGACTCGTACAAGAATTACATTTTTGGTATTATTGATTTTGTTTCATGACCATTTGTCTGTTGGCCCCATTAGTCTCTTCCTACATGGATATATGGGTTAAAGTTTGTTGTTTTTATTTTATTTTATTTTTTTGGCCACAATTCAAAATAATTAAAGTGGATATAAATACCTATTTTTGGTTGAAAAACCTAATCAGCAGAAAAAAGGAGGTTACTGAAAGAAAGTGAAGAAAAAAGGCAGTGTTCTTTCCTTTTACATTTGGAAGGGAAATCAGTGTTTAATCAAACTGAAATTTAAATAGTTAATAGAGAACATCTGGTTCTTAATTCTAAATGATGAAAATTGTATTTCGAGCACAGTAAGTCCTACTTCTCTTCAGTTTTCATAGGTCTATACTTTAAGTGATTTTCTGCATGCAGTTTTGATCAACTGTGTAATTAGAGGATTATTTGTAGTCCGATCTAACTAATTTTTGGTTAGTAGTTGGAGGACACATATATCTTCTTTGTGGAAAATTAGATTGTGTTTTTGTGATTTGCAAGGGCAAGTTTTCTATTAGTGCTAAGGTCTCTCAATTCTAGTAACATTTTATTCTCTTATTTATGATAAAGTTGGTAAATCGTGTGGATGAATATTGATTTGTGGTCTGATTAAGTTGAAATTTGGACAGCTGGTAGAGGACATCTGGAAATTCATTTTGGATGGTTAGATTACTATCTTGAGGTTTACTTCTTGAGTTATAGTTGACAAAATGTGGTTAGCCTATTTTGCTCAACTCATTAGTCTTTCATTTAATCCAAATTGAATTTGTTCAATTTGTTAATGTAATTGAGATTGTGTACCTCTATTTTACTCACTTAATTATAATGAAGTTAACCTCTAGCATGAAATGTCCCATGATTTTCCCCTTTTTTGATTTAAAAGGGTTTTTTACATAAAAATTGGTGTATTCTCTTACATGATTTATTTGGATTGTCATATTTATTATTCAATCATCTCCTCATAGGTTCAAGTAAGCGAGAGAAGTTTCTTGGTCTATTCATATTGTGCTACCCCCTTCTCCCATCAGAGTGGTATCAAAGTCAGGTTAGTGTATTTGGCTCGTTTGAACGATGGAGTTAATTATGAATAAATTGGTTTGTTTGAATGACACAAATTATCATATATAGAGGAGTAAAATGAAGGATCTCTTATTTGTAAAGAAATTGCATTTGCTAGTATTTACTACTACAAAACTTGAGTTTAAAACTGATGAAAAATAAGAATTTAAGTATAAACAGGTTTATGGTTTTATATGACAATTTGTTAATGATAATGTTTATAATGACATTTGCAATGAGACAAATGATTAGACTTTATGAAGCAAATTTAAGACTTTGTATGCTTCAAAGTCTGGTAATAACAAGTTGTTCTTGTTAAAGAAAATGATGCAGTTAAAATATACTGAAAGGAGTTTAGTTGTTGACTACTTAAATGAGTTTTAGGGTCTCATTGGTTAGCTATCAAGCATAGGCATTAAGTTTGATGATGAAGTTCATGGGTTATGGTTACTTGCTATCTTACCTGATTTATGGGAGACTTTTCAAATCTCACTCACTAATTCTAGCTCTTGTGGTGTTTTACCATTAGAATTTATAAAGGGTGGTGTGTTGAATGAGGAGATGAAAAGAAAATCTTAGGGTTCATTATCATCAAAATCAGAGGTTTTAATTACTGAAAATAAGAGGATAAGTCAAAAAAAAAAAGAAATTGTAAAAGGGTAGAAGTAAGAGTTTAAGTAAGTTAAGATCTAAGTAGAAGAATATTCAATGTCATTATTATGGGAAAATGGGTCTTATTAAAAAAAAAATGCTATGAGTGGAAGAGAGAGAATAAAGATGGCAATGATAAATAAGAAAAGAAGAATGTGAGTAATGATCGTGTTGCTACTACATCCACTTCTATTATTGGTAACCTCATTATTATTTATGATAAAGATATTATTAATTTGACATCTCATAAGATTGATTAAGTCATAGATAGTGGTGCTTTTCTTAAAGTTACTTCAAGAATGAAATTCTTTACAATATATACTTTTAATGATTTTGGAGTTTTAAAGATAGGTAATAACGACTTAATTGATGTTATTGACATTAGTGATGTTTGCTTAAAGACCAGTAGTGGAGTACAACTGACATTAAGGAATATTAGATATGTCCTTAATATCCATTTAAATTTGATTTCAATGAGAAAGTTAGATGATGAAGGTTTTTGCAGTACCTTTAATAATGGCCAGTGGAAGTTTACTAGAATCTCGCTAGTTGTGGCACGAGGTAGAAAATGTTTTAATTTATATCTCATACAAGCTATTATCTTCAAAAATGTTGTAAATGCAATAGATGATGATAATTTCATTAAATTATGGCATAAACGGCTTAGTCACATAAGTGAAAAGGGGATAAATTGTTTAGCAAGAAAGAACCAACTTCTAGATATAAAGAATGCAGTTTTAAAGAAGTGTCCTTACTATTTTGCTGAAAAATAGAATAGAGTTACATTTAAGAGTTACTCACCTTCAAGGGAATTAGAGTTGCTTAAATTGGTGCATTCTGATGAGTGTGGTCCTTTAAAGGTATGTTCATTTAGTGGTCCTCTTTATTTTGTAACTTTTATTAATGATCACTCGATGAAGCTTTAGGTTTATACTTTAAAGACTAAAGATCAAGTTTTTGATGTATTTAAAAAATTTTATGCCTTTGTTAAGAGATGGACTGGTAAGAAACTAAAATGTGTCTACAGTAATAATAGTGGTAAGTACAGTGGTCCATTTGACAAGTATTGCAGAAAGTATGAGATTAGACACCAGAGGACACCTCTTAAGACACCACAGTTGAATGATTTAGCATAAATAATGAACATAATGCTAATTGAGAGAGTCAGATGTCTTCTCTCATATGCAAAATTGCCTAGATCCTTCTAAGCTAAAGCCTTAAATATAATGACACATGTAATTAATTTGTCTCCTAGTGTTTCCACTACAAGGTGATGTTCTAAATAAAGTTTAGTTTGGTAAAGAAGTCTCTTATGACCATTTACGAGCCTTTGGCTGTAAGGCTTTTATTCATGTCCTAAAAGATGAAAGAAGGAAGTTAGATGTGAAAACTTAGCAGTGTATCTTTCTTGGTTATGATGAAAATAACTTTGGGTGTCATTTATATGATCTGATTGAGAAAAAAGCTTGTAAGGAGTAGAGATGTTGTGTTTGTTGAAAATTAAAACATTAAGAATATTGAGAAGTCAACTCTTTAGGTTAAAGATCAAGTTTTTGATGTATTTAAACAATTTTATACCTTTGTTAAGAGATGGACTGGTAAGAAACTAAAATGTGTCTGCAGTAATAATGGTGGTAAGTACAGTGGTCCATTTGACAAGTATTGCAAAAAGTATGAGATTAAACACCAGAAGACACCTCTAAATGATTTTGTTGATATTCATAGCAATATTCAAGAACATAATGAGAATGTTCAACAAGATCATAATATACAAGGTACAGGTGATATTGATGCTCAATAGAAGATTATCCATACACACCTTTACCTTCATTTCAGCCATGGATATCCAATATAATTCCAATGTTTTCTACTTGGTACTCTCTTAATGAGTTTAGGATGTTAACTAATAAGGGAGAACCTAAGTGTTATAAAGAAGCAGTTAAAAGTGAGCACATACACACTAGATTGATGCCATGATAGATGAGATGAAATTTTTATATGATAACTCTACTTATAAGTTAGTAAAGTTACCTAAAGGTAAAAGGGTTTTGAAAAATCAATGGATTTACAAAATAAAGCAAGAAGAAAATACTTCACATCTATGATATAAAGCCAAATTGGTTATCAAGGGATTTAGTCAGAAATAAGGCATTGACTTTAAAGAGATCTTTTCACCAATGGTGAAAATGTCTTCCATTCGAGTTTTATTGAGTTTGGTTACTAGCTAGGACTTAGAGATCGAGCAAATTGATGTGAAAACAACTTTTCTCCATAATGACTTAGAGGAAGACATTTATATGGAACAACCACTAGATTTTGAGGTGAAAGGAAAAGAGAATTATATGTGCAGGTTGAAAAAAAACTCGTATGCCTTAAAACAAACTCCGAGACAATGGTATAAGAAATTTGAGTCTATTATGAGGGAGCAAGACTATAAAAAGACTACTTCTAATCATTATGCCTTTATTCAGAGGTTCACTGATGATGATTTCATTATTTTACTGTTTTATGTTGATGAATTACTTTATGTTAATGATATACTTATTATTGGTCATAATGCTTTAAGCAAGTCCTTTGCCATAAAGGACTTAGGACCAATAAAGAAGATCTTCAGCATGTCAATCACTTAAGATAGGAAAAAGAAAAGATTGTACCTGTCCTAGAAGTAATACATTGAAAAGGTGTTTTATAGGTTTAATATAGATAAGGCTAAAGTGGTGAGCACTCCTCTTATTATACATTTTAAATTATTTATTAACCAATGTCTTTCCATAAAAAAAAGAAGGAAGAAATGCAAAAAATTCCTTTTGCATTAGCTTTTGTATCAATTATGGGCAGTTTGATATATGCAATAGTGTGCACGAGATTTGATATAACTCATGTAGTTGACATAGTTAATCAATTCCTTTTAAAACCTGGTAAAGAAAATTGGAATGTAGTGAATTGGATAATGAGATATTTGTGAGACTCTACTGATTTAAGACTTTGTTTTAGAATTGATAAGTCTATTCTTACTAGATTCATAGATTAAGATATGACAGGTAATATTTACTTTAAAAAGTCTATTTCAGGTTATGTAATTACTCTTGCAAGGGGAGTAGTGAGCTAGCAATCTTGATTGCAAAAGTGTATTGCATTATCCATTACAGAGGCAAAATTTATTGCAATAATTGAAACATCTAAAGAGTTGTTTTGGATGAAAAGGTTTATGAAGGAACTTGGTTTTGAACAATCAAATTATATGTTATACTGTGATAGCCAAAGTGTCACCCATCTTGGTAAGAATCCAACTTTTCATGATAAGTCAAAACATATTGACGTGTTGTATCATTAGATCTAAGATGTTCTTGATTTTAAACAACTAACACTTGAAAAAATTCATACAAATGATAATGTTATTGATATGATGATAAATGTATTGTCAAGATGGAAATTTAAGTTGTATTGTTCATTGGTCAAGATGGTTAATATCTCCATATAGTCGGGAGGGGGAGAATTATTAGACTTATTAGTCTTTTCCTATATAGATATATAGGCCAAAGTTTTTTATTTTTTATTTTTCTTTTCGGGGCCACAACTTAAAATAATTAAAGTGGGTATAACTACTCCTTTTTTGGTTGAAAAACCTAAAAGAGAGTGAAGAAAAATGATAGTGTTCTTTCCTCTTACATTTGGAAGGGAAATTAGTGTCCAATTAAGCTGAAACTTGAATAGTTGATAACAAATGTTTGGTTTTTAATTCTAAATGGTGAAAATTGTGTTTCAAGCACAGTAAGCCTTGCTTATTTTCAATTTTCGTAAATTTATACTCTAGGCAATTTTCTATATGCAGTTTTGATCAATCATGTAATCAAATGATTTCTTGTGGTCTGATTTAGCTGATTTTTGGTTAGTAGTTGGAGAACACATATATCTTTTTTATGGATAATTGGATTGTATTTTTGTGATCTAAAAGGGAAGGTTTCCATAAAAGCTAATGTCTTTTAATTCTGGTAACATTTTGTTCTCTTATTTATCATAAGTTGGTAAAACGTGTGGATGAAATTGATTCGTGATCCAACTAAGCTAAAATTTGGACAGCTGGTAGGGGATATTTGGGAGTTCATTTTGAACGATTAGATTATTACTTTAAGATTTACTTATTGAGTTGTAGTTGACAAAACATGATTGACTTATTTTGCTTAACTCATTAATCTCTCATTTAATCCAAATTGAATTTGTTTAGTTTGTTTGATGTAATTGAAGTTATGTACCTCTATTATACTCACTTGATTATAGTATAGTTAACTTTTGACACAGAATATCCCATGGTTTTTCTCTTTTTTTGAATTAGAGGGGTTTTCCACGTAAAAATTGGTGTACTCTTTTATGTGATTTATTTGGATTTTTATATTTGTTATTCAATCATCTCCTTACAAGTTCAAGTAAGTAGGAAAAGTTTCCCAAATTATTCATATTGCGCTACCCCCTTTTCCTATCATTATCTTCCCTTACTTATTTGTTCTCCAATTAGAGGAAAATGATACAAAAACCCAAAATAACAAACTGAAGTAGCATTTTATGATTATTAACAATAATGGCACAACTATTAATCTCAATCCGCAATATTACTTATGCAAGATACACTCCTGAATATAAGAAAAATATTTTTTCTTAACATCAAATCTTTACGTTATTGTATTTTATGATGATTTACGAGATATTAGTAAAAAAATATTCAAAATTTTAATTACAAAACAATCAAACTTCATAAAATAATTTTCAACTTATAACATAAATTATTGTTTCATTCCTACATTCCTAGTATAAACATATTAGACTATGGTAGATATATTTACTTATTATTTCTTTTTAGAACAACATGTAATTAATAAGAAAATTATATCTTTATCAATTTTTGTTATATATATTTACTAACTCTAATTGTTTTATTCTTCAAACCTTTATAAAAGAAAAAAGGAAGAAGTTCATGGTTAGGTCATCAACTTTATAGATTTTGTAAGTTTAAGTCACTAATTCTCAATTTGTCCAATTAAGGATAAGAACTTATAAAAGTAGGTCAATTTAGGTCTTTCGACAAACTCTGTTAACACATATTTGTTAAATGTACACATGGCATGGCAAAGTGGGAGCCATTTATTTTATTGGTGTGGTAAAATAGGACCCTTTCTCTTCTTCCCTTACCACTTAAGTCCTCTTGTTCCCCTACTCCTAATTTTGCAATTCAAAGATCAAAATCCCTAAATTTGTGATATGTTTGGTTGGAGAAAAAAAAGAAGAGAAAAGGTATAAAAAAAAAATAAAGGAATAGGAGGAAAAGGAACATCACACATTCATATTTCTTTTTTCAAAAAAGATTTCATATATACCTACCTTGCTCCCTTTCAGTGGGGTTATTGCCAACCAAGTTGAGAACCCTATATTACAATGGAAACTAAACCATGTATTCCATTTCCTTAGAACTAAAATTAACAAACAAGTTTCCTTCTTATATGTTCCTATTTTCCCTTTCATTTTCTACATATTTCTTTACATTTACGTTTTCTCTTTTTTAGTAAAAACATAAATGTAGAAGAAAGAAATAGCAATTGTTCACCCCTTTTCTTTTATAGTAATAAAAAGTTAAAAAAAAAAAGAATAAATGTGTGATGTTTCCCTCTCTTTCATTCTTTCTTTTTCTCTTATCTTTTCTCTCTAACCAAGTAGATCATAGATTTATGAATTTTGATTCTTGAGTTGTAAAATTAAGAGAAGGGGAACGAAAAGGCTTGAAAGGTGGTAAGAAGGGAGATGAGAGAGTAAGGGGCCTCACTTTGCTACGATAGCAAAATAAATGGGCCTTACTTTGCTACATTAGATGTCATATGTACACTTAATGAATGTGTGTTAACAAAGTTTGACAAAAAAAACCCTAAATTGACCTGTTGTTATATATTTGTGACCTAAATTGGACAAATTGAGAGTTAATGACCTAAACTCATAAAATTTATAAAGTTGGTAACCCAATTATGAAATTATCCTTAGAAAAAAAATTTATCTTTATTTAATAAATGGAATTATATTTAGGCCCTATCTAAACAAATAAAAAACAAATTATTGTATCAAAAGTAAAATTATATCACAACCTTTCTTTAAATAAAATAATAAATAATTAAACTCTCTTTATGTACTTAAAAAATGTTATAACTTTTTTATTTTGTCTCACATGTTTTACTTATCTTACCCTTTTTATTTTAAGAAAAATATATTTAAAAAACAAATATTCTCATCGGTTACCTTTTAGGGACATTTGCATATGTCCTATTATGCCTACTCAAACTATAGGCAAATAGTTTTTTTTTCTTATTCTTTATTATTATTATTTTTCTTATCAATAAAATTCAAAAATAAATAATAATTCAATTATGCTTTAATTTTTATTTTATGCATATTTTACAAGTTCTTTTATTTGATTCTTTTGGTTAATGATAATTCTATCTTTTAATTTTTTTTTTGTGTTGTTAAATTTCTTATGAAAATTAATAGAAGATATTATTCTTATCAACTAATAAGAAATAGAATTTTACTTATTTATTTTTATTTAATATTTAAATAAAATATATATTCTAACATAATATATGTTAGCATGTTAGTTTTCATCTTCCTTCTAAAGGTGAATGAGGATTTGGAACCAAATTTCTTCTTAAGATGATAAATAAGGTGATTTAAGTGAAATTCAATATAAATATAAATTTTTACTCACTTTTGGGATTTGAATGATTTGAAGGGGACAACCATGACTCCTCTATTCTTAAGAATTAGTACATTCCTTATTAATGATTGGACAACTATCACTTGAGTATAGAATTAATTTCTTTTATGTAATACTAATGGATAGGGTCTTATTGGTAAGTGTTACAAGATCTTATAAATTGGAATCCATAACTATGGGCCCAAATTTATTAGTATGGAATATTTTCTTTTCCAAGTAAAATATCCCAAGTATATGGAAGAGTAAAAAAATACTTTTATTGTTACAAAATAAGAATCTTGTTCTACAAGTTACTACTTGATCAATTAGTTATGAAATATCATTAACTTTTTATATATTATCCATATTCTTATGTGTAATTCCTTAAAACATGAGTTTTTCCCTTTTCTTTTTTTTTTCTTTTTCAAAAGAAAAAATGTAATAAATTGAATAAGACATCTTCATTTTTGTATTTATCATTCAAGATGTTTTATCATGTTCCATCAACATGCTAAAAGGGTTATATAATAAATAGGCTATGGAAGTAGGCTACCTTAGTACTTCTTGAGTTGTGATTGATATCTTATTAGGTTCATTTATTGTAGTTGTTTAGAATTCATAAACCATTCTTACTTCTAGTTTTTTTTCTCATTAGAGTTATTTCAAAAGGACTCACTATGGTAAGGATAAAAGCGAGAATAATTACACTTAAAGAGTATAGTATAATAAAGAGTTGTATATTATGTTCAGGAAGAATGAATCACTCCTGAAAAGAAATCTATTGATTCTCTCCCAATTGGTTAAAATGTAGCATAACCTTAGAAAGGTGCACCATAGGAACGCAGAGGGAAAGAGATGGGAAAAGCACTCACATAAGGGTGTTATTGTCATTTAAAGGAGTGATGATGAGATATGTATTTTCCACTTAAAGGATATAAAAGGAATTTGGTATCAAACCTACCATTTCAAATTTTGCGTTCATTCTCACATGGGAATATGCAAAAATTAATCCTAAACCTTTATAGAATTTTACAATTAGGTTAGCAACCTTTTGATATTTTCATTTGAATTATATATTTTTTAAATTTGTTTTAAATTATTCCTTTTTGGATGAAAAGTGATTAAATCGTTAATTATTTTTATTTGCTCAATGTATAATTCCTAACAACTTTGACCACATTCTGTCCAAAAAAAATATCAATTTTGAATAATTTTAAAAGATATAAGACTTAAATATAAGTGTAAAAATGTTAAAAACCTAGTTGTAAAAATTCATAAAAGTTTAAGACTAATTTTTTATATATCCCTTCTCAAATGCTTGCTTGGATTTAATAAAAGGTTTGACCATTTTATCATTTTACCCTTATGAATTTAAGACATTTCTTATTAGATCACTTAAACTAATTTTATCATTTTACACTTATATATTTTTATTAAAATTATCATCAAATAAAATAATTTTTAGATTAGTTAATGTAATTGAAAAATATTAATAAATTGAAATATATTTTTCAAAAAATAATATGTAGTTATTATATTATTAAAATTAAAATATATTAGTGTTAATTAATACATCTTAATTACAAAATGTAGTCACTAAGATATAAATTTTTATTAAGAATGTTTAATTTTAATATCCACCAATGTTGTAAATCATTTGTTTTCATCTTACTCTTACAAAGCATCAAACAAAGAATTTTATTATGTTTACATATATACATATAAGATATACAATATATATGAAATTTAATATTGTCAAATACATATGATAGATACTATTTTATTTTAAAGTGTGAAATATATTCAATAAAGTGTTATTTAATTATATCTCTAAAACCTTATATGACCCTTTTTGTTTTCAAAATATCATATATAATATTTAAAATATCATATAATTTTATCATACTAATTAAAATAATAGATATAATTTATATGTTTTTTATGCAATATAATATATTACAATAATAAAAATATAAGAATTAACAATACATTGTACCTCATTTAAGATATATTAGAATATTAAATTATTTAAAATATAATATAATAACTTGTAATTAGTAACGTGCTGCTCCAAAATTTGTAATCACTCTTTAATTGTTGCTTGGATTTAATAATAGTTTGACCATTTTACTATTTTGTCATTTTAACTTTAAAAAATTTCTTATTAAATAACTTAGAGTAATTAATATTAATTAAATCTCTTTTGAATAGTTCATTAAAGTGTCAAACAAAATTTTTACATATAAAATGTAAATAAGTAGTATTGTAGCTCTTGGAAAGCTCTAGAATTAATCATTAGAGAAAATATATAATTATTTAGATAATATATATAACATCTTAAAAGAGATATACAATAATTTAATAACTTGATTCTTATATAAAACACTAAAAATCTCTTTTTTCAAATGTCTAATATTACAATAAAGATTTTTATAACACATACAAATTGATAATGAGCATTAACTATTTATAACTTTATATGACAATTTAAAAATTATATATAATATTTATATAAAATTATAAGTATTTATTTAAAATATACATGACATATGAAACAAATTATATAACCTTCAAAAAATGCTAAACTATTATATCATAAAAATATAACAAACCTCATAAAAGATATATAATAATTTAAAAAAAAGTATACAGTGTAATCAAATTATACAATAGTTTAATTGTTATATAAGACACCCAAAATTCTATTTTCAAAAAATGTCTAATATTATAATAAAGCATTTTAATAACATGTCTAAATTGACATAGGACATTATCCATTTTATTCCTTCACATATTAACCTTTCTTCTGTAAATTTATCTTTTTAAATACAATAAATGTTAAAAATAAGTATCAATTTATCAAAAATATCATGTTAATTAACATATAAAACTAGATTATTGCACATAAACAATTAAATGAAAAAAATCAAATGGAAAATGTATACAACTACACTATTTTTAATAAATTGGTAAAAAGTATTTTAACCCATTTTAAATTATTTGTTAAATGGAAATAATGATCCAAAGTTGATAACTCGGCCTATTATATCATGGAAAAATTAGATATAATATTGGCATAAAATTATGATTCATCATAAACATTTAATATGATATTTTAATTACAATTGCTTAATTCTTGCTAATAACATTATATATGCATAAAATTATAAGATATGCACAAATTGTATACAACATCTTACAAATTATATACCATATTTATATAAAATGATATGTACCTCACCAAGATATATACGAAACATTGTTAACATTATACAATAACTTGAAAATGATATGTCATCAACTATAACACATTTTATATCAGATATATAACACCTGAGAGAATATATATGCCAATTTATTATAATTATACAATATCAAAAGATTTCTGTTTTTTTAGAAATTGACCATTACTCTTTTTTAAAAAAAAAAAGAAATCATTTTTCTTCCCATAATTTTTTCTTTAAAATGAAAATTTTAGTAAATATAACTTACAATTTATCTTTAAGTTCGTGCCAATTAACAAATATACAGCACCATTAGTTGCAACACTCGCCCAGGCAAATGCTAGATCGTTGTATTGTGTTTGATTGGGCCTCCAACAAAAATTGGTTCATGACTTAGATGGCAAGATGCATAATATGCCATATTAAATGTTAGCACACCACTTTATAAGCAATACATTTGCTAATCAAAACTGTAAGCTAAAATAAGTAATTTATTACTATTTGCCTCCATTCGTAACAAGGTAATAACGGTCTCATTTACTTCATGGAAACTTTAAAAGTATTTAATATAAATTTTATGTTAAATTCCTTTCACTTTTGAACGTATTTATCAAGTTGTGTATATATTTTATTTTTAACAATATATTTCAATTGCTAATTAATTTACAAATTACATGTTTTTTTAACTTTTGTTTTAAGGATTCCTGTTGGGAAATGTTATTCATTGTAATTGATTAACAATTAAATTTATTGCATTCATTTCCTCCTACAATATTTAAATCACGGGTATGTGCGCCGCAGACCCCCCCCCCCACCACCAAGATGATGCATCTTAGGATTTTTGTTGAAATTCGATTAGTATATTTATCAATATTCGGATCGTGTGGGAAGAAAAGAAAAAAAGAAAATTGAACTAATAAATTAATATGATAAGGATGAGTTTTAATTTAATAATATTAAAATTGTATTTAAATTAAAATTTTCATCAGTATTAGTTAAAAAAAAAGGGGGAGAAAGAAAAGAAAAGAAAAGAAAAGAAAAGAAAAGAAAAGAGTCAACGCTTTGGTTATTGAACATTTGCGATCGAGAGGACAATCCAATGGGAAGAAAGGTTTGGCGCCCAAAACAAAGGTTTATAAGGCGCCCCACAGCCCACAGTAAAATAATTATAAAAAAGAAAGAAAAAAAAAGAAATTCGAATTTCGGAGCCATAGAAAAGCGCGGACAATGGTAAAAATATTATGTTAGGATTGTTACTAAACCCATCCCGCCCACTCACGCAACCCACGGAATTGGAATTTTACAGGGAAACCCGAAGAGGGAGGTGGGGGGAGGGGGGAGGGGGGAGGGGGGAGGGTGGGGCCCAAGTCTCATCTCACGCCCAAGGCTTTTGAGCTTTTGATTTCACCAAAAGAAAAAACTAGAGAAAAAGAAAAGAAAAGAAAAGAAAAAATTCACCCACAGCACACAAAATCAACAACTACCCACTGCCCTACGCCTCCCACCAGCACCACCGCCCCCGGCCCGCCATTATGGCCGGCACCGGTAGGAAGCGGCGGAAGGCGGCGGTTCAAGCGCCGGAAGTCGTCGGGGACGCGAGGAATCGCGGCCGGAAGCCAGAGGTTCAAGATCCCGAGAAGGATGAGAGCCAGAGAAAGGCGGACATTAATAATAATAATAATAATAATAATAATCAGAAGAATGGCGAGGAAGTGGAACTTATGGAAGAAAGGGAAAGCCAAGAGACCGCTGGGTCGTCGGATGCGACGGCAAAGAAATATTATCGCAAAAAGCGGGGATCATCACCTAAGCGACCTAACGGGTTTGAGCCTGAGAAAGTTGGAAAAGACAGCGGCGAGAGCGAATTGCAAGAACGTGATGAAAATCGACGAGATAAACAGCCGGAGAATGAGGAAGAGCGTGATTCGAATGATCCGGCAGAAGAAGGGGTTTCTCCAAAGATGAGCGGTCCGAAGCTTGAGAAGGATACGGAGAATGGCGAACTTGTGAAGGGGAGACTGAGAAATAAGGAGAGGAGGGCGAGCTATGCTGAGGCAGATGATGATATCGACGATGTGGGTTTAAATAAGAGGAAGAAAAGGAAGAAGAGGGATGCTGGTAGAGGCAAAAATGCAGACGCGGCAGTCAAAGAAAGTGAGGCCTCGGGAGCAGCAGGGAAAGGCGATGAGAAACCTGATGATTCGGACGATGAAGGAAAAGACGGGGGAACGGCTGCTCTAAGGACGCAAAAGAAGCCGAGTGATGATGAACCTGAAGGGGATTCCTCAAAGACAAGAACGAGACCTCTAAGATCCTCGGTGCTTAAAGCGGAGGAAGGAAAACTGCTTAAGCGTAATAGAAAGGTAACTAATTTGGTTTGCTCTTGTGGCTTGTTAACAAATCTTTTCTTTCTTTGGCAAAATTCAACTCATACAAATCTTTATTTTGCCCGTTCTTGTTCCTATTTATTTTTGGGATTGCAGTTTACTGAAGAGGTATGCCTAATGTGCCATCAATGCCAACGAAATGATAAAGGGCGCATTGTTAGGTGCCAGAAATGTAGGACCAAGCGTTTTTGTATCCCCTGCATAGAAAGCTGGTATGGTATCATCACACGGACCCCCTCATTTTCTTTTTTCCCTTTGGTGTGTACTTGTTCTTGTGCATGTTGTTGTTAAGATTGATGTGGTTAAATGCTTGGTTCTACTCTGTCTATGCAACTTTCTTTGTGAGAACCACTGTTGCTGCTGTGAATCATATGGATCATCTGTTTTCCTTGCTTGTTTACTTCTTAACAGTTCATACTGTGCAATTAGTTTGATGTTTAAATCCTACCGATCTAATGTGCCATGATGTATTGGGATCAAAATAACTGTAGACATTTGATGTGTTCGAAATTTCTGTGAAGTAGAGTGTACTTGTGTGCTACAATGACATAATTTGGTAAGAAATTAATTACATAATTTTCTTATCACTTGTGTTGCTTAAGTTCCTTTCTTAATACTTTAGGTATCCTAAGATGAAAGAGGATGAAATAGCTGTTGCTTGTCCAGTTTGCCGTGGGAACTGCAATTGCAAAGCATGCTTGCGTTTAGAAATACCAAGCAAAGATACACCAGATGCATTAAAGGTCAGTCTTCTACCGTGCAACTCCTGCTTCATTGTCCTTTGCTTTTCTAGTTATTGGCTTGACAAAAAATACATGAATTCTCTGAATTCACTGCAGAAAGAAAATTTGTTTGTGAAAATTGGCAAAGATGAAGAAATAGAGCATGCTAAAAATTTGCTCCAAATGCTCTTTCCATACTTGAAGCAATTGGATGAAGAACAGAAAATGGAGAAAGATCTTGAGGCTAGGATAAAAGGTACTGCTTTGCATTTCTTTTTGTTTTTCCAAATATGACTTATGCATTA
The DNA here is from genome assembly GCA_020883675.1 of Bruguiera gymnorhiza. Lineage (NCBI taxonomy): Eukaryota > Viridiplantae > Streptophyta > Magnoliopsida > Malpighiales > Rhizophoraceae > Bruguiera > Bruguiera gymnorhiza. The sequence goes on from JAIRCJ010000030.1 coordinate 436,738, forward strand.
TCTTTAAGGTAGACACTTAGATTCCAAGCTGATCACTTTTAGATGTAAACAGATGAAATCTTGTAGATGTAAAAGGTTCCATGGCATTTGTTAAAAATCTCTCCTTTCTAGTAAATATGCAAATGCCATTTTTTTTTAAATTACTTTTTTTCATTGTTTTCTATGTTTGCCTTCAATGCCAGATTGAGGGTCTTTCCAGTTTCTCACACATTATTGCAGTTGCCTTGGCAGTTATGGTCCTTAAAAGAAAGGCACATGGATTAATGAGTTTGGTTAAGAAAATACCTTTTAGCTTTTTGCTTGTTCTCATCCCTAGAAGTAACATTTTGCCTGCCTAGGGTTTGTGACATGTGTCCATGGATTATCTGGGAATGTGGAGCTGATTTTTTGTGAAAGACTGATTGTCTATTTGTGTAGGGGTACCACTAGCAAAATTAGAAGTGGAAAATGCTAAATGTCGCATAGATGAGCGTATCTTCTGGTAATTTCTCTCTGCAGTATGAACATTTTCCCTAGTTTTCCTGTTTTTCCATAATTATAATTGACTCTTTTATTCTTGTGCTGTTACTTTCCATTGTTTTTGGATGCAGTGATAACTGCAGAACTTCAATTTTTGACTTTCACAGAAGTTGTTCTAACTGCTCCTCTGATTTGTGTCTTCTCTGTTGCCGAGAAATCCGTAATGGAAACCTGCAGGGTGGTGGGCAAGACGTGGTTATGGATTATATTAATCATGGGTTTGAATATTTGCATGGTGGAGAGCCAAAAAATGTTGATGCATGCATTGTATCCATCGAAGATGGCTGTGAGGACCCTGGGAAGGTAAAATCTGGGTGGAAAGCAAATGAAAATGGGAGCATTCTTTGCTCATGTGGCAATGGCCTTCTAGAACTGAAATGTTTGTTCCCACCATTGGTGTCAGAGTTGGTGAAGGGAGCAGAAGAAATTGCCAAAAGATGTGAACAAGACATGATTAACACTCCTGTCAAACAGTGTGCATGTTTTGACCCTAATGGTAATGTTGACATGAGTAATGGATGTTTTTTAAAAGCAGCATCCCGTGAAGATTCTGCTGACAATTATCTTTACTGTCCAATGGCCAAAAACATCAAAGAGGAGGATTTGAAGCATTTTCAATACCATTGGATGAGAGCTGAGCCTGTGATTGTAAGCAATGCGCTTGAAACTGGAACTGGACTGAGCTGGGAGCCAATGGTTATGTGGCGTGCTGTCCGTCAAATAAAACACGAAAATTATGACACACTTTTAGATGTGAAGGCCATAGATTGTTTGGATCTTTGTGAGGTACGATTTTTTATTGCTTTGATGTTTGGGAACAACTGGTATCCCTTTTCTTTTTTCTTTATTTTTTGGGCAGATATGGATCATGTTTTACTTGAAGCAGTAAGTTTGCTGTATTCCAGCTGTTATAACACACCATACTTATGCATAATGTCATGTAACATGCACTCTCTGAGGATGCATAGATGGAATGACACTACTGTGGCTAGTTATTTAAACTAGTTTCTGATATTGGGATAGGTAAGCTAGTTTACTCATTATGGCCCAAATAACTGACAAACACAAACACTTTTTATGATCTGCACTTGTTCTTGGGTGCAGCTGATATGTTATAGGGGGAAGATATGATGGATGACCACCGGCATTTAGTCCCCTTTTGCTTCTTTGGTTGCATGTCTAGTTTAATGCCAGTTTTTTAGTTTGTATTGCATCTTATGGCATCATATTTCTTGTTGCTTGGATACTGGCAATTGCTTGGAATGTTACTGCTTGTTTATCTTGATGTGATGACACTGAATTCTTGTTGACATGCAGGGAGATGTTAATGTGCATGAATTTTTTCAAGGATACCTGAATGGTCGGTTCGACCAGCATGGGTGGCCTCAGATACTGAAATTGAAGGATTGGCCCCCATCTACAATGTTTCATTCGCATTTGCCACGGCATGATGCCGAATTTATTCGTTGTTTGCCCTTCAAGGAGTATACAAATCCTAACAATGGACCTTTAAACATTGCTGTCAGATTGCCTGAGGAGTCTTTGAAGCCGGACATGGGTCCAAAGACATATATTGCTTATGGATTTGGACAAGAGCTTGGTCGTGGAGATTCTGTAACCAAGCTTCATTGTGACATGTCTGATGCAGTATGTTCACTTTTATTCATATCCAATAAAGCTGTTTCCTTATCACTGTTACTTCAGATTGTGTCAGAAGAATGATGAATGGTCCCTCTTCTTAGTTTCTTTCTATGATTGTTGGTTGCAAATCGATGGCTTTAAGATATAGCCTGAGCAAGTCGAATGAGTTACATTAGGATGCTTCTGATTTGGCAAAACTGCTCTAATTATGGGATAGAATGACCAACTATATTGCAAAGTTGTCCACAATCAGCAACTTGTATGATTTGATTGCTAGTATTTGGTGTGTAGCCGTAATGTTGTAGAACACAAAGGGCTAATCCTAGTGTACTCTAGTTAGAATGTGTTTGATTTTTTAGAGAATTTCTCAAGCAGAAATTAAACAGCTAATTTTAATGTTGTGATTGTTGATTTTGATGGCCAGGAAGGGTCGATGATGAATTTTGTTTATGTTAATTGGTTGTCTGTCATACTAGAAACTAAAAAGTTAAAGCTCTGTCATTCCTATGAAGCAGAATGGTTGTGTAACTGAATTCTAGTGGTCTTCCTTCTAAATCCTTTGCTTTCCTTGACCAAGTACATTACATACATTACACTTTTTATTAGTCAGTCATGTACATCAATATTGCTTGTTTCAGGTGAATGTTCTAACACATATTGCGAAGGTAATTCATACTCCTGTACAGCTTGCTGCAATAGATGGTTTGAAAAAAAGGCACATTGAGCAAGACCAAAGAGAACTTTTTGGAGACAATCAGGTCATGAGTGAAGCAGTTGAGGATGGAAAATGTGCTAATGCACACAGTAGATTGCCTCAAAATGGACAAAAATCAAAGCTGAAAAGCAGTGAGGATGTGAAGTCAGTTCAACACAAAGACATGAAAAGAGATGAGGAAGCCACTAGTGAGTTTGAAAAAAATGAGCAATCACAGTTAACTGAATGTGGCAATGAGAATGCCAGACATTCAAATTGCACAACTGAAGATGGGTTAGATGCTTTGGAGGGAGGTGCTCTCTGGGACATCTTTCGAAGAGAAGATGTTCCTAAGCTGCAGGAATATCTCAGCAAGCACTTCCACGAATTTAGGCACATTTATTGCTGCCCATTGCCAAAGGTAATCCTGTACAGAGCAATTAATTTTATTTGCACTTGAATGATTATGGTAATTGAGAATTACTTTCATCTAGAAGTTGCCTGAAGACAATATTCTTCCAAATAAGGGCAATAATGCACAAAAATCTGGTTTTGGTTTTTGTTTAATGATTCTAGATATTTTAATTCTTTCAATGAGTTAATACTTGGCAGTATTTGTGGGATTTGGTATGATGGAGTAAAGTATTGCCAGCTAGTTACTTGTTTTTCAGTAGGTACTTCCATGTCTGACGTGACACCTGATAAACTGCTTTTCTTTTTGTTGTACAGGTGGTTCATCCCATCCATGATCAAACCTTTTTTTTGACCGAAGAGCATAAAAGAAGGCTGAAAAAGGAATATGGTTTGTTTTTAATTCATACAATGGTGTTATTCACATTATCTTTTTATATTTATATTTATATTTATATTTTTTTATGTTTTCAGTTTTTTATTGCACTGGTATCATGTAGGCATTGAGCCATGGTCATTTGTTCAGAAACTTGGAGATGCTGTGTTCATTCCTGCAGGCTGTCCTCACCAAGTGAGAAACTTGAAGGTACATAGGCTTATTTTTGGTGATTCTTTTTGGACTTCACAAAATGTGCATGCAGTTAATAAGCATGAATAAAAATTATTGCTGCTCTATGTTTTACCTGTTGTTGGTTGGCAATTTTTGTTGACTTGTATTTGGTTATTTCAGGTAAACTTCAGTTTTATTTCAGACAATAAAATACCTTTTTTGAGCCATTTGTTTATTCCATATATGTATAAAATAGTGTCATTTTTGTGTTATATAAATTCATTTTGCATGAATTTCATGTTCTATAGCTTGAAGTTTTGTAAATCATGTTATCAAATCCTGTCTATACATTTGTACCATGACTTATACTTACTGTATATGAAATCAACAAATTTTAAGATGTGGAAACTGGAATTGGAGCTTAGCAGTATGTGATAAGTATAAAAGGCTTCTTACAACAATGGCCTTCTCCATAAATTTCTTATATGGTCTACAACATACATATGCACTTGGCATTGGATACTCTATAAAAGAAAATTAAAATATTGTTCAGTGAAGCATCAAACATTTTCTAGATGCCTTGCATTTATTTTGCTTTCCTAGTTTATACAGGTTCTGGAAATATCCTGGTGCATTTCACATCGGTATTGCAATTCTAAATGGACTGTGATTTGCATAATCATATGTGGCCAATAATTATTTTCATTCAAAATGTGAATGCATGACCAAAGAACTTCACTACTTCAAATGATAATAGGGAAATCACCTGTTTTGCCTCCTTAGGTATCCAAAATTCAACAAACTTAATGATGCAATGAAGTTATATGTGAGCAATAACTCAGCTTTTGCCAATCAAAATGTGAATGCATGACAAAAGAACACATTCCTTGCAAACAAGCATAAGAATAAAATTTTTGTAATTTTACATTTAAGATTCAAATCTGGACTTTATGTAGCATCTTGTACCCTTTGTCTTCAAGGAATATGTTTCTTTATTGTTCTGTTTTAAGGCCTAGCTAGATAAAATTGATGTCTACATCTATCAGTGTGACACAAATGTAACTATGAATTTCCTTCTGATATACTCATTTTGCAAGTAAATGAAGAACTCATATGGTTACGTTTCCCTATTTGCAGTCATGCATTAAGGTAGCATTGGACTTTGTATCGCCTGAAAATGTCGGTGAATGCATCCGTTTAACTGACGAGTTTCGTTTACTCCCACCAAATCATCGGGCTAAGGAGGACAAGTTGGAGGTATTACTCACTTGGAATAGTTTATTTCTAATATTCTTTTCATATCCCTATGGGGTCTTGATGTATGTGTTATGTGTCTTTCCCCTTTCTGTTGAAATTTTGATGATATAAACTTTCATCTACTTGTAGGACGAGTTCCTGCCCCTGTTATTGGAAATATCTTGCCTAAGTATGTGTGTGCATATTTGCTAGTTGTATTATTTGTGGGACAATTTGCCATCAGCTCATTTTTGTTGGCCTTCATATTTGAAAATAACTATCATTCATTTTTGGTGTCATTACTTACAAAACCAATTGATGCTGATCATTCTTTTCTAGACCATATTTGATGTAAGAGTGATGACTTATCACACTATGCATATTGCATTGAACTTATGGGTTGCAGCTAGCTTTAAATGAACAGCGGCCTTTTCATCTTGGTGCCATACACATTAGTGTTGAACTTATTGTTCTGGATGCCACACTGCACTGCAGTTCTACCCTTTTCAGCTTGGTTAGCAACATTCTCAGTACTAGCCTTGGTGCCTTAGGTAGCTCCAAAAGCCTTGATTTCTACTGCTGCAACTTTGTGAATTGTCATCTGATTTGCCAAAAATAGAGATAAGTAGAAAATTAGTCCTAAACTTTTTCAATTTTTGCAATGTCATTTTATACCTTTGAAGTTTTTAATTTCAGTCCTCAATGTTTGTATTTCATTTCAATTTAGGATAATTTTGGATGGAAAACGATCAAATTGTTACCTTTGTATGTTAATCGCATGGAATTAAAAAAAAATTTAAAGGGGTAGGATTTAATTGAAAAATTCTCTAAAGATTTAGAACTAATTTGAAAATTTAAATACAGTACATGTATATATTCCTATTAATTTATACATGTTTTATACAGTTAATTTATAGAGTTAATATTATGATCTTTTTTTGTCTAAAATTATTCTAACTTGAAACTAAATACAAACGTTTAAGACTAAAATAAAATATTTACAAGGTGGAGGACTACATTGCAAAAATTGAAAAGGTTTAGGGCCAATTTTATGCTTATGCTGCCAAAAATGATCTTCTAGCTCTGTAGTGTAGAACTCACAAGAAAATAACCAGAAGTCAGTCGTTCATCAGCATCATTTAAATCAACTCTAATGGACAAATTATTGAAGGCTGCAATATACTTCTCAAAAGACATACTTTGTTACTTAATGAATGGAATTTCTCATGTCATTTCATTCTATAATCAACAGGTAAAAATTGTTTCCGTAACCTTCCCATCATGTGCTTGCAAGTGTTGATTTTTGCCTTGCCTTGTCATCCACATTGCTCTTCAATTCTCTTCTATCATTGGACAATAAGGCTCTTCATCTGAAGCTTAAGAATTAACACCTTTCAATTCTATATATTGCCTTCCACTCAAACTAATTCTTCAATTTAGCTTCCTGACATGCATCTTACTACGGAAATCAACAACTACCTTGATTCCATCACCATTTAGGTCAAGAGCATGGGTCAAATTTGCTTTCAACCCATCTCTTGTCCCAGAATTGATGGGTCAAGCACCATGAAAGGAGTTTTCAAAGCCTCCAAGATCTATTTTGTACTCATGACCACCTTCTACCATGTGTGGGACATTGTGTTTGCCTTTCGGATTCTCCATTTGGGCTCCCACAAGTTCTTCTAGCTGCAAAGCTTGAATAATTCGCAACATATTTTCAGTCATATACTGCAAATCAGCCAATTCAATTTGCTGGCCTGCATTTAATTTGCCACAGCTCTGCCGCATCCAAAAATGGTTAGTAACCCTTAACAGAATTTTAGGATTTGTTGGGCTCTGATGTCAAGTTTGATTTAGGGATACTAAAAACTTAACCATTGTTACATAAAACCCTAACTAATTTTAGCCATCCAACTTAATTTAAAATAGTTCTAGGCTAGTCATATGATCACTTATTGAAACTCATAAGTAATTATTAAAGGAGAATAAAGTAACTGAGCACAAATAACTAGCTAGTAGATCAGTACGATGGATGCTCTTGCATCATGTTAGCTGGCCCAATTCTAGGTTTTTCTATTGTTAAGATCTAGGATTTGATTTTGGAATTTAGTTGGAGGAAAAACTAGCTAATTATGTGTGACTGATTAGAGCTGTTTGCAAAGTTCTTGGTACTTGCTCTATTTGCAATTTTCTTTTGAAATTGAAGCAAATGGAGCAACTTTATTTTGTACTTCTCTATTTGGCAATGCAAAGGTTTAGTAATGGTAAATCCAAAGATTAATGTCTAGACAGGAAAAGTACAAAGAAAAGAAAACTGTCTGGCCCAGGAGGGATTCTGATAGCTAAAAATGTGAGAGTAACACAATTATAATTATTACTAACCAGATTATTCATTGAAAATTGGAATAATCTCTTAAAGTAACAAAGCTGAGATTACAGCAAAATGAGCCCATCATGAGATTGCTTAGTCTTGTTATTCTATAGTGTAGTTTTCCCAAAGTTGTTTGTTTTGATAATGGCCTAATCTGGGTGGATACTTGCTGACAGGTTAGGAAAATGTGCCTTCATGCCGCATACTGGGCAGCAGGGGTTTTGGATTCAGCTGGAAAGTGAGTCACCATTGTTTTATTGATTATATATGTTGCACTGGCATCAATGATGCATGTTCAGTATTTTCTGTTTCTCATGATACTGTTTAGAAATCTTGGAGAAGTATAATCCTACTCGTCTTTCAAAAGGGAAACTGAAAAATTAAAAAACCCAGAAAGATGATTTCCCCTTTGTTCTTTGTGCCATGAGATTAGTTTGGTATTAGTTGATTTGTGCTTTAATGAGTATCAGATAGATATATTCTATAATATAGTAAAAGGGTAGAAAGAAGATTGGAAAAAGCTAGTGGAACTTCCAGACAAAACTATGGTTATGCATCAAAAGAAAACATTGGGTGAATTAATTAGTGAATGTTACTATAAAAAGATAGAAAGTGAATTAAAGCTACTTACTCCAGTAGAAACAATAAGTAACTTTGACACAGGTAAGTTCTAAACTAACTTGTGCTAAAAATGTGTAGAAAATATCCTACTGTAAATTTTTTTGGGTGTCAAAAATTTGTTGATAACAGAACCAGAAAGATTTGATCCACCTTAAAATGGTTGAATTTCTACCAGATTTTTGTGGGATGATCTCCAAGGATTTGACTATAAAGAAATTAGAAACTTTTTTTTTTTAGCAAAAAAAAAAAAAAATAGAAACTATTCCTTAAGATCGTGGGCTTTATTTTATCTAAAATACCAAACACATATACTCTTCCTTGAATATCATGTGTATCTGTGTAGGCTAAATAGCTTATGAATACATTTATAGGTGTGAAGAACATTCCTATTCTGACCTTCTTAGCAATGTTGCTTATAATATCTTGACAGTATTATGGTTTCCTCATTGTCTTATTTTTCCTTCACTTAGATGGTTTGAGTATGAGTATAATTTACTTTTCAGGTCCCAAACAGCAGAGGAAGTGGAGAACAAGAGGCCAAAGAAGAAAGGGAGATCTAACAAGCTGTAGACAAAAGCTTGGCCTTTTGCAGTATGTTTTGGGTATATAAGTACTAATCAGTCTATTAGATTCCCATCCTTATTTAGAACTTCTAGTTTGCCAAGAGACCATTGGGTCAGGGCTGAATTTTGTATATGCTGTTTAGAAGGAAAATAGGAGATGAGAAGATGAGATGCCTCCCACGAGCTTTTGTGGCAGAGTTGAATGGAGCTGCAGTGCATTATTTGTACTGTTTACTTCCATGTATACGAGAATGGCTTATTAGTCAATATAAATATGACCACTGACCGGATGCAGATTTCTTTCTCGTTTTTCTTTTCGTCCCCTTGAGATTTTGCCAAAGCTCCTTTACCATATGATGATACATCGTTCCATTACGGTTTAGCAAGTGGTGATTGTGTTTTTCTGCATTTTAACCATATGTGGATGCTGCATGCCCTTACGAAAATGTTTTAAAATAATTTTTAAAAGCGTATTGTGCGTAGAAGTATTCTGCCAACCATTAGCCCCTCTAAACCAACTCGACTTGGTTTCAAGACCCACCAGCCGTAGGGGTCTGGTGGGGTCTTTCTAACACTTTGAGCGTTGGTCTACCTTGCTCTATCAGTGCCTCCAAGAGGGGTACCGCATGTGGCTGGCTCTTGTTTGGTTGATCTGCAATGGAGGAACGAGTGAAGGCTTGCGTCTGTGGACTTAAGACGAGAAATGGGGACTTTGATTTGCGACCTCGAGGTCATGGCAAGTTGTGAGTGCCATTACTTCAACTTTAGTTCCTGAATTTAAAAATAGCTCTGTCCCGATCCCGACAAAGATCTTTCTTTCATCTCCGTCCCTAACGAGGATTAGGGATCCCTGACTCCATTCTTTTCCTGTATACACTTCAAAACAAAGTAAATGTTTCCAACGTATATACTCCCAAGTAATTTTTCCTTATCTCATCTAAATTTTGAATGCAATTGCTGGAAGATTGGAAAGTTTGTGGGATTAATCTGTTCCACAACTATCCAGCCTTTCCACTACCTCTCTTTTATTCTAAAACAATCTCTCTCTCTCTCTCTCTCTCTCTCTCTCTCTCTCTCTCTCTCTCTCTCTATATATATATATATATATTAGTATTACTAAAACTAAAAAAAAAAACTTCAAGTCTCTTTTTTTGGTTGGTTACCTCGTCATTTCTATTTATGCAGTAAGTTCTCCTTAATTTGTAAATTAAGAAAAATAAATAAAATAATTACTCTCATAATTCTTTTCTTTTTCTTTAAAAAAAATCTCTTAAATTTCCCTATTTATTTTTTAAAAAAAGAAAAAAGCTATTTCTAATATCTTTTTTTTATTTTCTTAAAAAATAATTATTCCCAAATAACTACTCTCAAATTTTTTTAAAAAAATTATTGACAATTTAAATTATTTTTATTAAAGTCTTTATAAAAATTAGTTGATAGCCAATACTATATTAAATCTTATATAAAACTTTTGGTTACAAACTTTTCTCTTTATAAACCTAGAAGAATATAATAATAAATATTTAGATTTTTTGATCAATAATTTTAATTATAATTTTTTTTATACCCATATGTTTGAAATTATAAATTTTTATATTTTATATTTTTATACTTTACTTTTTTTTTCTTTAAATCATTATTTTAGATTATTAAATTTCAACAAAAGGATATAGTATATGCTTAAAGTTTTTTTTTTAATTAGTCTTTGATTTCTTTGAATTCCAACAAAAGAGTGTGGTACATGTTCATAATTTTTTTTCTTATTCATTCCTAATTTACTTTATGCCCAATAACATTATAATTAAGTTTATTATTTTAATTATTATTTAACTTATAAAATATTTATCAAATTGCACTGAGAATGAATTTATATTTGTAATCTTTGATGATTTTTTTATATATTATCAAAATTAAGAAAAAACTTACTTTTACCTATGTAGTAGTTTCTCATAAATTTACAAATTAAAAAAAAAATAAATGGTAAAAATATTCAAATTTTAATTTTTTTCTTAGAAAGGAAAAATAAAGGAAAAGCATTTAAAATTTTAGTCCTTTTTTTCCTCTTTTTTTTTTTTTTGGAAATTAATAGAACTAATCCTAAAATCTCAACTTTGTTTTATTTATTTATTTTTAAATAAGAATGTATTTATTACTCTTTAACCTAGTTTATTAACTTATTTATATCTATCTTAACCTATTTTTATTTTAAGCCATAAAAATAGTCTTTTACTCTATAATGTAAATTTTCATTATTTGTAAACTTTTAACCTTTTTTCTAACTGTTAATTTTAAAATTATTATATTTGTTCTTGTTCTTCATCTAAATTCCAAATGATATCAAAAGTATTTATTATTAACTTTTACAAAATTGTGTTTATTTATTGTTATATAACTACTACAATTTTTACAATTACACAATAATTAGAATTTATCTTGACATCTAATATAACTCATACTAGTATTCTTCAATAACTCTTATAAATTTGTTGATGAGAACTGTGGAGATGATTGGTGGAAGGTTTCAATAGATGTGAGAGGTCCATTGTATATTCCAGAAGACTCAATAATACAAGTTAGAGTTTCAATGGATGTAAGAGGTTTATTGTATATTCCAGAAGGCCCAATAACACGAGTTAGAACTTTAATAGATGTAAGAGGTCCATTGCACATTCCAGAAGGCCCAATAACACGAACTAGAACCAAAAAGATTAAAGAAGTACTAAATAAGCTGATTCAGGACATTCAGGCCAACCAAGTTTCAAATGGTGTGAATTCAAGTTTTAAAGAGAGTCTAGGCCTAATTAATATAATTGGAATACTTAATGGGTCAGACTAAGTAATAGCATTCACTCCTAAATAGGAGTTCATTGTATGTGCTGGAATTTGTCTGAAATTCCTCCAAAATAAGGATTTCTCCTAAGTAGGAATTGTTGCCTCTTTAGGATTGCTATCTTAGCCTATAAATAGGCACTCCTTGTAAGCTCTGGAAATCAGATAACTTTGAACTTTGAGTGAAATAGAAAACAAAGGTTTTTCTCCCTCGATTCTTTTGAGAACTAAAGAACTTATCAAGAGATACTTTTTCTTGTGGTGTTCAAATTGACTTATTACTCTCAATTCCTTTCTTTTCTGGAGTGTGACATCCATATCCTTCTTGAATACTCTAAGTTCGTGTTCCTTCAAATATTGGGTTTAGGGTTTTATTATTAAACTCTAATTTAGTTTTCTTGATTGTTCTTTGATTCTTTATGTGCGTTGGGTCCCTAAACCACGTTGTTTTGGAGTTTTCCGCATCAATTGGTATCAGAGCCTGGTTCTAAATCAGGTTGAATCCACTCACTCTTCAATTTTCTACCTTGTGATTTATTTATTTCTGGCTAGTTTGTCTATTTAGTGCTTTACCATTCAAATGCACTAATCTGTTTGTTTGCAATCCTTCTGTTTACTTGTTTGTTTAAGATCAAAACTATCAAAACGTGCTAATTCCAATTCCAATTGCTGTGTCTAAGTGTTCTATTGTTGTTTTGTGTTATGCAAAAGAAAAGAAATAAAAAAAAAGCAACGAAAAAGAAAAAATGGAGAAAAAGAAGGAAGAAGACATCAAATTCCATTTTCCTATTTTGTTATCTAAGTTTGTCCTCTAAGTTTAACTACCCCTTTCCTGATTTTTTGTGAGTTTAGTTCATTAAATTTGTTTGTGTTGATATCCTTTTTCAACTCCTTGCTCTCCAATTTGTTTAATCCTACGCCATTTATCTTATGTTATTCAAAATCATTCCTCTTGATTTAGTTTATTTAGTTCTTTACAGAGCTAAAAGGGGAAACCCAAGTGGTAAAAGGCAAGAGTGAAAGTTCATATAAGGAAAAAGCCATAAAAAGTGTAAACACGAGGGAGTGTGACACCTTCTTTTGAGTGAAACACGTGAGGGAGTGCTCTGTGAGGTATCTTATTATTTTGTATATAAGTAATACTATGACATCTAAAGACAAAGGTGCAGTTCAGAAAGGAGTTGATGATGTGTCCTTTATGATCAAAACTATGTAACAACAATTTGAGCGTATGAATACCAAATGATATGAGGGAGAGGATGAAGGAGCAGTCTAATACTATAACAAAGTTACAAAGGAGGCATGGGGAATATGAAGCTCTTAAAGAAAGAAGGTAGTTAAAACCTGTCTATGACCATGAATATGACATAGAAGATGATGAATTTGACGATCAAACTACTGTGGTCAGAACTACTAACAATAGAAGGGATCAAAGAGAATTTGGGAGGCAAGGCACCTATGACCATAATTTGGGTAGTATTAAAATGACAATTCCTCCATTCCAAGGTAAGAATCATCCTAATGTATACTTAGAATGGGAAAAGAAGGTTGAATTGGTTTTTGACTGCCACAATTATTCTGAGGAGAAAAAAGTAAAACTTGTTGCAGTTGAATTTACTGATTATGCTATTATTTGGTGGGATCAACTTGTTTTGACTAGAAGAAGGAATCTCAAGTGGCCTATTGATACATGAGAGGAGATGAAGGCTATTGTGAGGAGGTTTGTCCCTAATCACTATTATAGGGAGCTGTACCGAAGGTTGTAAGGGCTCACTCAGGGCACCAAAAGTGTGGAGGACTACCACAAAGAGATGGAGATTACCATGATTAGGGTGAATATAGAAGAAGATAGAAAAGCAAACATGGCTCGATTTTTGCAAAGGCTAAATAGGGACATAGCAAATGTGGTTGAATTGCAACACTATGTGGAATTAGAAGACATGGTACACATGGTAATAAAAGTTAAAAGGCAACTCAAATGAAAGGGTTCCACACGGTTTGGGCAGAACTCAGGTTCTACCTCATCTTAAAAGCCAAATTAGAGTAAAAAGAACAAGATGACCAATTACAAGTCCAAAGTCGAGGTATCTAAGTACAAGAATGTGGGTTTTAGTAAGGAGACAGGTAATTCTGACCCCTAACCAAGTAAAAATAGAGATATTAAATGTTTTAAATGTTTGGGTAGGGGTCACATTGCATCTCAATGTCCAAATAAGTGTGCAATGATCTTGAGAAGTAATGGTGATGTTGAAACTGAAAGTGAATCAGATGATAATTCTATGCCATCATCAAAGGGTGAAAGTGATGGAGAGGAGTATCCGATTAATGAAGTAGCTCTCATTACAAGGTGAGCATTGAATGTGCAAGTAAAGGAAGAAAATGAGGTGCAACGAGATAACATCTTTCAGACGAGGTGTCTTATCAAAGATAAGGTATGTAGTATGATTATTAATGGTGGGAGTTGCACTAATGTTGCTAGCACAACTATGGTTGAGAAGCTGGATTTACCTACTATGAAACATCCTAGGCCATATAAGTTTCAATGGTTGAATGAGAGTGGTGAAGTCAAGGTAAACAAGCAAGTACTTATATCATTTTTTATCAGAAGGTATTGTAATAAAGTTTTATGTGATGTTGTACCTATGCATATAGGTCATATTCTATTAGGAAGACCATGACAATATGATAGGTGAGTTATGCATGATGGCTTCAAGAATCGATATTCCTTTGTAATGAATGAAAAACCTGTCACTCTTGTACCATTATCACCTCAACAAGCTTGTGAGGATCAATTAAGGATTAAAAATGAGAGTGAACAGAAAAGAAAGATTGATAAAAGAGAAAAGAGACAAGAAAACGTGATGACACAAGAGAAATAAAAGAAAAGAGAAAGTTTCTATGCAAAAGAGAGTAATGTTAAAAGAGCATTCTATGCCAAACAACCTATAATCGTACTTCTATACAAAGAGACTTCTTTTAACACTAATAAGTTTGACCTATCTTTTCCTATTGTTGTTGTTACTTTATTGCAGGAATTTGAAGATGTATTCCCTGATGATGTTCCAAGTGAATTGCCACATAATAGAGGAATTGAACATTAAATTGATTTCATTCTAGGTGCATCCATCCCTAATCAGCCAACATATAAGAGTAATCCTGAGGAGACAAATGAGTTTTAAAGGTAGGTTGAGGAGCTTATTTCCAAAGGATATTGAAGGGAAAGCATGAGTCCATATGTTGTTCTTATCATACTTGTACCCAAGAAAGATAAGACCTGGAGGATGTGTGATGATTGTCGAGCAATCAACAAAATCATTATAAAGTATCGCCACCCCATACCTAGATTAGATGACATGTTGGATGAATTACATGGTTCATATGTCTTTTCTAAGATTGATTTGAAAAATGGATATCATCATATTAGGATGAGAGAGGGAGATGAGTGGAAAACAGTTTTCAAAACTAAGTACGATTTGTATGAATAGCTTGTTATACCATTTGGTCTCACTAATTCACCAAGCACTTTTATGTGACTAATGAATCATGTTTTATGTCCATTCATTGGTAAATTTGTGGTTGTATATTTTGATGATATTTTGGTCTATAGTAAAACCCTAGAAGAGCATCTTAATCATTTATGTTCTATTGTAAGTGTTTTACGTTTTGAGAAATTGTATGCTAACTTAAAGAAATGTTCCTTTTGTATTAATTAGATCACATTTCTTGGCTATGTTGTGAGTTCTAAAGGTGTTGAGGTTGACGAGGAAAAAGTTAAGGCAATTTGTGATTGGTCTACATCTAAGTCAATTAGTGATTTGAGTAACTTTCATGGTCTAGCTAATTTCTATAAACACTTTATTAGGGACTTTAGCACCATTGTTGCACCACTTATTGAGCTTATAAAAAAGAACACGAGTTTTAGGTGAGGTAGTGACCAAAACAAGGCTTTTAATTGCATTAAGGAAAAATTAAGTTCTGCACCCCTAGTTGCTTTACCTAACTTTGCAAAAGCTTTTGAGATTAAGTGTGATACTTCAGGTATTGGCATTAGAGCTATTTTAATGCAAGAAAGGCACCCAATTGCTTACTTCAGTGAAAAGCTAAGTGGAGCAAGCCTTAATTATCCTACTTATGATAAAGAGATGTATGCATTGGTACGAGCTTTAGAGACATGGCAATATTACCTTTGGCTGAAGGAGTTTGTCATCCATACTGACTATGAATCATTGAAGTACTTGAAGGGACAAGGAAAGTTGAACAAAAGACATGCCAAGTGGATTGAATTCATTGAGACCTTTCCCTACATCATCAAATATAAACAAGATAAGGAAAATGTGGTAGCTAATGCATTATCTTGCAGGTATGCCCTTATCTCTACACTTATTGCAAACTTATTAGGATCATATTAAAGATTTATATGTGAATGATCCAGACTTTGCTAATGTGTATGGAGCATGTGCGAAGTCAGCTTTTGAGAAGTTTTATAGGCATAAGGGTTTCTTATTTAGGTAAAATCGTTTATGCATACCTATGAGTTCTTTAAGGGAGTTGGTTGTAAGAGAAGCTCATGAGGGTGGTTTAATGGGTCATTTTGGAGTTAGGAAAACCCTAGATGTCCTAAATGAACACTTCTTTTGGCCACGTATAAAACGAAATGTTAAGAGGATATCTGATAAATGCATAACATATAAATAGGCTAAATCTAGAATTTTACCTCATTGCTTGTATACCCCTTTACCCATACCTAACCATCCTTGGGTTGATTTATCCATGGACTTTGTACTAGGATTGCCATGAACAAAAAGGGTTAGGGACTCTGTATTTGTTGTTGTTGATAGATTTTCAAAGATGACACACTTCATCCCATGCCATAAAACTGATGATGCAAACAATATGGTTGACTTATTCTTTAGAGAAGTAGTACGTTTGCATGGCATGCCACGGAGCATTGTTTCACACCGGGATACAAAGTTCTTAAGCTACTTATGGAAGAATTTGTGGGGTAAGTTAGGTACTAAGCTATTGTTTTCAACTACTTATCATCCACAAACTGATGGGCAGACTAAGGTGGTTAATCGAACTCTTTCTACTCTTTTGTGTGCTATTATTCGAACAAATTTGAAAACATGGGAAGATTGTTTACCACATGTCGAGTTTGTGTATAATATGAGTGTTCATTCTACCACTAACTACTCTCCATTTGAAATTGTATATGGTTTTAATCCATTGACTCCTTTGGATTTGGTACCTATACTTGTCAATGAGTATGCCAATGTTGATGGTGAACGCAAAGTTGACATGATAAAAAAATTGCATGAGAAGGTGCATCAACATATTGAAAAACAAACTGAGCAATACGCATCCCATGTTAACAAGGGACGAAAGAAGGTGGTGTTTGAACCTGGTGATTGGGTTTGGGTTCATATGCGTAAGGAATGATTCCTAGCTCAAAGGCGTTCAAAGCTATAACCTAGAGCAAATAGTCCCTTCCAAGTTGTAGCACAAATTAATGATAATACTTATAAGTTGGACCTTCTTGAAGAGTATAATGTAAGTGCAACATTTAACGTTTCTGACCTTTCCCTTTTTTATGTAGGTGATGATTCGAGGGCAAATCCTTTTGAGGAGGGGGGAAATGATGAAAATCGTGGAGATGATGGGTGGAAGGCTTCAATAGATGCAAGAGGTCCATTGCACATTCCAGAAGGGCCAATAACACAAATTAGAGCTTCAATGGATACAAGAGGTCCATTACACATTCCAGAAGGCCCAATAACACGAGCTAGAACTTCAATGGATGCAAGAGGTCCATTGTACATTCCAGAAGGCCTAATAACATGAGCTAGAGCCAAAAAGATTAAAGAAGCACTAAATAAGCTGATTCAGGACATTTAGGCCAACCAAACTTCAAATGGTGCAAATTCAAGTTTTAAAGAGAGTCTAGGCCTAATTAATATAATTGGAATACTTAATGGGTCAGACTAAATAATAACATTCACTCCTAAATAAGAGTTCATTGTATGTGTTGGAATTTGTCCGAAATTCCTCCAAAATAAGGATTTCTCATAAGTAAGAATTGTTGCCTCTTTAAGATTGCTATTTTAGCTTATAAATAGGCACCCTTTGTAAACTCTAGAAATCAAACAACTTTGAATAAAATAAAAAGTAAGGGTTTTTCTCCCTTGATTTTTTTAAGAACTAAAGAACTTATCAAGAGGTACTTCTTCTTGTGGCGTTTAAATCGACTTATCACTCCCAATTCTTTTCCTTTTTAGAGTATGACGTTCGTATCTTTCTTGAATACCCTATGTTCGTGTTCCTTCAAATATTGGGTCTAGGATTTATGTTATTAAATTCTAATTTATCTTTCCTGGTTGTTTTTTGATTCCTTGTGTGCGTTGGGTCTTTAAACCACGTCGTTTTGGGGTTTTTCGCATCATTTGTACATTATATAAATCTAACACTGGTGTATCTATGTTATAATTACTGAAATTAAGAAGAAATTAATATTTTGCTTCATATGGAAATGTCTTTAATTTTATAAATATTAGAAAACTCTTATTTTAATTAGGAATATTTGAAAAATTCTTTATTAATTAGATTAACTATAGAAAAAAAAACTTTAATCAAGTAGAGTTATATTCAACCACTCAATTATTATCGACAATTTTGTATAATTAAATAAACATAAAAAAATTTAACATTATTTCTTCTTATTATTATTATTTCTAATTATTCAATTTAATTTAATAGTATTTCATGTCATTTTGAAATTTCATGAAATTATGATTTAAATTTTACAAATATTACTAAATTTGATTTTTTTATAGGATTTTTCTATTATCTATAGTAACAATTATAGTTAGAAATTTAATTTACTTAATTATAATTTAACATGTATTGTAATTGCTTACTTTATTTTAATAATTATTTGTATGTATTTAAAATTCGCACAATGTGAATACACATAATTAACAAAAAAAAATTCTAAAAAAAGGGAAAACAAAATTACTTTTAAATTCTTCCTTTTGCGTTCTTAAGAAGAAAAAATATCTTTTTTTTTTTTAAAGAGAAAAATAAAACTCAAAATTTAAGTCTCTTTTTGTTTTTTTTTTCTTAAAAGAAAATACAAACAAAAATATACTTTTCAACAAATATGAGATAGCTCATGCATCCAACATGTTTATTACTAATTAGGTTTAAAAAGAGGATAGTCAATTAGCCAAATCATGAAATAGGAAGAAATAAAAGGAAAAAAGAAAAAACATATTAAAAAATCAAAAATCACACAAAAGTGTAAAGTTGAGATTTTCATTTATAAGATTACTAAGTCGGTTTGTTGTTAACGTAGTTGTAAGTCATTGTCTTCATTATTAAAGCCTTCACGACGTTTACAACATTGAAATAACCTTGATAGACAATTATAGCATTGCACATGCAAAATATACCCAAATACCCACTTCACTCGACAAAACTTCAAGTATTCCCTAAAACCCTTATTGCTTACACCACCCATTTTTCCTATCATGCCCATTTCAAATCTCTTTAAAATATACCCCCCAAAAAAAAACAACCAAGGTGGTGAAGAAATGACATATAACTATTCAACTCTTGTTATATAAATTATAGCATTGAATAAAGGTTTAAGTAAAGAACAACAAACATCTCCTGTGGAAAAAGAGAAAAAAATAAAAAATTATAATCTTTTAACTTAGAGTGAACAATCATACTTATATTTTAATCTTATGCTTAAAGGTGAAATTACCACACAACCATCCATTAAATCACTTATGTACAATTAGAAAACTCAATTGAAGTCACATCTTTTGAATGCTATAATCTTCTAAATTAAAGAGGTAAAAAGCTAATAAGACATAATATATGCATTATTTTTTAGATGATGCCATGAAAGGCAATAAAAACAAAGCTTCTAAAATTAATAGAATTGCATAATAAAATGAAATCCCTTAATCCAAAATACATTAATAAGTATTTGGCAAAATCATCTTATTGTCAAAAAGTGTGTATATTTTATACAAGTTATACAAGTTGTATTTTTATTAGTTTTCCATATATAAAATTAAACCATCCTTCACACAGAAGGCAATTAGTGATCTTATACTTGTATATTATACTAAAGGAAGAGCAATATATATATATATATAGATATATAATGAAAAATAAATCTTTATAAATTTAAGCATGACTATAAGTGAAAATGTTTCATTAAAGTCAACCCTTTGGCTTTGTTTATAACCTTAATCATTTTCATAGTCATTTACGTTTGTCTTTCTTTTGAAGACATTCTTACACTTAATAGGTTTGTACCTTTAGGTGAATTGACCAAGTTTATACTTAGTTAATGTATATGGAATTCATTTTAGATTTCACAACTTTGAGTCATTTATTGGAACCAATGTCATATATTATATTTTTATAACTAATAGACTCATCCTTAATGAGTAATACATTATCTCATACTTCAAGAGAAACTCATGTCTTTGTATAGTATAGTGTATCCTACTAAAAGTATTGAGCTTCTTATTATATTAAGTCTTGTATCATGATCCAATACTAGGACTATTAACTTGAGTTCCATCTAGATGTATTCCTTTAAAGAACAAATTCTTTTTCTAAAAGGTAATGGGCTTTAAGACAAATTCCTTTCCTCAACTATATGTTAAAAACAATATTTAACTATTTATAAATATCCCATAATTGATATATGTATTTTATCTAACTTTAAACTAATCAAATAATAGATACTTCACATAAGCATCACATCTATAACTCTTAAAATATGACAAGTTAGGTCTTTTACCATTTCATATCTCATATGAGATCTTATCGATTAATTTGGGTGGAACCTTTTACAAAGTGAGTAGAAATTTCTATGACATAATTCCAAAGAAAAGATTTAAAACTATAAGACTTATCATAAATAAAACAATATCTCATAATGTGAGGTTTCTCCTATCTAAAACACCATAAGATTTTAGGAGTTCATAGTGTGAGAATCTCATTCTCTTTAAAATAATCATCAAACTTAATCTAAGTATTCTCTATCTTAATCTAAGTGAGATAATATAATACTTTACAAGTTTGTTTTTCAATTTCATTCCTAAATTCTTTGAACTTTTCAAAAGATTCAAACTTGTATTTTACTTAATACTTGTATTATATCTAATATGATTGGTTATATGAAACATGAGAAATCTCCTTTATCATGAATAGCTATTAAACAACATACATCACAATAAATTAATCAAAACAATTCATTGACTTATTCTCCTTATCATGTAAAAGGTGATTTAATCATCCTACGTAATAAACAAGATTTAAGTGTTCTGTTTGATTCGTAATCAAATGGATCCAAGTAAGCATCTTAATGAAACTTAATGATTCTTATTTCATTAATATGACTAAATAGTTTCATATGTAAAGAACAATGATAATCTAATTTAGATTTCTTATTGTATACCTTGAAAACACATATTTCTTTAAAAGTTTACTTTTCCTAAGCTCCTAAAAGGAAACTTTTCTAAGTTTCATCACTTTTAGGGTAATAAGAAACCTTATAATTTCTTTCCAAATGTCATATGCCATTATTATTGTCCTTTTAATATCTCTAGACTAAACTACATTTACAATAAGCTTATTTATTCTAGTTTAAGGTATCTTTTAATAATCACAAGTATATTAAATAGCTTAATTAATGAATACATTCATTGATATAAAGGTACATCTCAAGTTAATAATAAACTCTAAGGTAAAAACTATGAGATAACTTAACATTTAACTTATGATCTATGACAAAACCTAATTGGATTAATTTCTTTAATTAACCAATCATCTTCATAATACTTACTATTCATTGAATATCTTTCCATCATCTCATGCCTCTTAGTCTTAATATATACATCATCTAATTCCTTGAGATACACAATCATGATATTGGCATTCATAATCCTATATTGTCATCAAATTTTAAGAGATATACTAATTAGCATCACACATGCTACTAGATTATTATTATCCTTGTAATGTTGTTAAGTCTCTTAAGCTTTATTTTAATGTCCTTAATAAGGACAAGCAATATAAGAACATTAAAGACAATCAAGCAAACATACTTTGTCTTATAGAAGAATAATTCTTAAATTAATATATTAGTCTAAGAAATTTGGATTTGTAAGCTTATTAGCATCATAATTCTTAAATTAATATACTAGTCTAAGAAATTTGGATTTGTAAGCTTATTAGCATCATAATTCTTAAATTAATATACTAGTCTAAGAAATTTGGATTTGTAAGCTTATTAGCATCCAATATGCTAATGAGAGACAAATTATTACTCTTTTTGTTCGATTAACAAAAATCATATAAAGATAGAGTATTAGGTTTATGCATATATATCCAAAAAAAATTAGATCTTTAATCCTTATTTTGGTTACTTTTATTATTTTACTCAAATTTATAGCCCTCACCATTAACTCAAAAAATCTTGTAGGAAGATTTTCTAGTGAGGTAAGATCCCATTTAGTTTACTTGACCTTAAGTGACTTAACAAATCAAATATACTAAATTTGGTAAATAACATAACTTATCAATCACATATAATGTAACTCCTAGATTAATTAAGTGATAACTCCTTATTAGAACATATCATTTATGTTTCATCCAACCAATGCCTTTAAATCAATGTAATTATAAGTGAACTCATTTAAATCACACAAATTTAGTTAACTAGAACTCATCAATTATAGTATTAAATATGTTTAGGTTAAGGTAGGCTTGAATGACTTGATAACTCAATCCTTAAACACAACTTTGGTTTTATACCATAATTTTGGAAGGCAACATACTAATTAAAAGTGTCTAACATGTACATTGGAAGTATTTAAAATGCAAATTAGAAGTTTTCAACATGTGTGCCTAATTTTTTATTATCTTTTTATCAAACACATTGTGGAGTAATTGATACATGTTTGATGTGTGTTGGGCGAGTGTCGTATTTGACATGTATGTCTGATATGGACATATGCCATTTTAGAAGTGTTTGTACTTCATAAATTACTTCAAAACAACTATAAGAGATTTGATACTTAACTCCATACAAGCAATATCATACTACATTTATTAGTAAGGATTTTTTTTTTTTATGATGCATTGATAATAGGCAAGCAAGAAAAAAGAAAAGCTTTCAACTCAGTCTATATAGATAAATAACAATACAACAAAAGGTAATGTTCCTACTGTAGGCCAAATTAGCACAACTACAATTGCTAGGAACTATTCAACATTTGATCTCACCATAAACTAGCCTATCATAATCAAACACACAAATAGTCCAAGATATTGAATTAAAAAAAAGCAAGATATGCCTTATTACTTGACAAATATTGTGTTGGACTTTTTGGTTACACTATACTCATGTGCAATTAATAGCCCTATAACTGTGCTATTAAGATACCACTTGAAATTATCTATATCTATTTAAACTCTCAAAAGCTAATTTATTATATGTTATATAAACTCAAACTATCAAATGTTTTTCTAGGATTGTGATATTTGAATTAGCTCATTGCATGGAATTAAAGTAGCTTATACATTTCATTACATATGATGAAAGTACATTCACCAATTGGTTAATTTAAGCCTTTTAGATTATCTTACACAATCACCATACTTTTAACAAAAGATAAAAAAGGAATGTCATCTTATATATTAATAATGATTTTTTTAGTTTGCCAACTTTTTCAATTCCTAATTGAGTTGCAACAACTTCTATCTTTAGCTTCATTACCTCATTATCTAGGTCCTTATTTTAATTGCTATTTCTTATCCTACAATTTGACTAGTTTCACTTTCCCTTAAGCTATCAATTTCTCTCTTTAATCTTACATTCTCCCTTTTTTGTGACTTAATCAATTCTTTTGTACATTCAAAAAATTCATCATCTTCTCAAAGAAAAATCCTTTGCATAAAAACCTACCAATTAAACATTAATGAAGAAAACAAACATCATGCTTCATGTATGTACAAATTTAATTTTTTTATTTTTGATATAAAATTTACTTGGTAATTGAGACACAATTAAAATCTTCTACCTAGGTTTCTATTAGTTTAGGAAGCACACAATCAGGCTACTTCTACACATCTACAAAGATTTAGTTAACCATCATGTCTTTTAAATGACCTAGACAACCCAAATGAATTAAGTAAACATAACTATATGGCATAATTGATCTTTTAGGTGATGATTATGTTAGAGAAATAAGAGAGCCCAAAATTGAGGAGAAATCTGAGTAGAGTCTAAGTAAGCAATAGATTTGTATGATTGACACTACATTTTAACCCAAAACCTTAAGGTATTGGGTTTACAGGTGTATCCTATTTATATGTTACTTACTTCTCCCTTTTTCTTCCAATATGAAATTTTTCTAACCATATAATTCACATATTTATACTTGAAATTTTAACAATCTTTCTCTTAGGTATGAATCTCTTTCATATTGAGTCTTACTCTCCTTAAATATGTTAAGAACCCATTACCCCTCCACTAAGTCCACTTACGAGCCATCCTTATTACACCTAATTCAGAATGTTTCTACTGTAAGATTCTTTTAACCATACAATTTACATATTTACACCTAAAATCCTAACAATCTCCTCTTTAAGTGAGAATCTCTTTCACATTAGGCCTTACTCTCCTTAAACGCATTAAGAGCCTATTACCGCTCTACTAAGCCCACTTATGAGCCATCCTTGCTACACTAAATTTAGCCACACAATTCACATATTCACACTTAAAATCCTAACAATCTTCCCTTTAAGTGCGAATCTCTTTTACATTAGATCTTACTCTTCTTAAATCTGCCAAGAGCCCATTACTGCTTCACCAAGTTTGCTGGCAAGCCATTCTTACTACACTTAATCCAAAATGTATGTTTACCAATACTTCAAGAACTATGCTCAAGTACACATGTGTTACAACTCTTATTTTGAAGTCACGCCTTACCAATCCATTTGAACCTTTTCCTGATGAGTGTAATTTGTCTCTTCCTTCCACACGTGTTACCATTCTTATTCCTAAGTCACGCCTTACCATTCTACCTAAACCTTATTCTTAGTGAGTGTAATTCGTCTCTTCCTTCGTTATGGGAATAATAGGAGCAACATACATATGAAACATGTGTTGTTCATACTTGTCCTTTGCTAAATCATCGACTTTGATATCATTTGTTGAGGAGGGAGAAATCTAAGTAAGGTCAGATTAAGCAACAGATTTGTAGGTTTGACACCACATTTTAACCTAAAATCTTAAGACATTAGGTTTATGGGTCCTTTCCATTTATATGTTATTTACTCATCCCTTTTTCAATGTCAGATTCTTTAACCACATAATTTATACATTCAGACTTGAAATCTTAACAATCTCCCTCTTAAGTGTGAATCTCTTTCACATTAACCCTTACTCTCTTTAAATGTAGTAAGAGCCTATTACCACTCCACCAAACCTGCTCACAAGCCATTTTTGCTATGCCAAATTTGAAATGTTTCCAATATATGATTTTTCAACTACACAATTCACATATTCACACTTGAAATCCTAACAGATTAGGGGCAAGAGAGGATGAGGAAGAATCAGCAAAACAAATAAAAAGAGGACAATATTGATTATATTGAATCAAGTTAGAGATTAAAGAGGACAACAATGTGGAATTCTTTTAACTACACAATTCACACATTTACAATTTCAACAATCTCCCTTTCAAGTATGAATCTCTTTCGCATCTAGCTTTACTCTCCTTAAAAGCACTAAGAGCCTATTACCACTTTACCAAACTTGCTCAAGAGTCATCTTTGCTGCACTTGATTTGGAATGCTTATAATGTGAGATTTGTTTTTATCACATAATTCACATATTAACACTTGAAATCTTAACATATTAGAGAAAAGAGAGGACAAGGAAGAATTAGCAAAACAAATAAAAGGAGGACAACACTGATTATGTTAAATCAAGTTAAAGATTAAAGAAGATTACAAGATTCTACGGGATAAAAGTTCAGTTGAAATTTACAGGAGAGACAGACAAATTAAGTCATTTAAATCTGCATTATTTTTGCCTTTTTTCATTAAAAACTTATTCTTTAATATTTTCTCTTTTATTTAAGAAAAAGAAGTTTTATTATTTTTTTTAAAACTACATCATCAAATATGATAATGTGACATAATAACTTGTCAACAAATTGATTATGTGGTGATCGATTTAGTGTCATTTAACAAGAATTAATGACTAAATTGATGGGGAGAGCTAAGGAGGCTAAAGGTAAAAACATTATGGATTGATTTTAAAAACAAAAAAATAAAAAAAAATGATGGACACGGATCAACAAAGCTAAAAACATTTACGGTAAAGTATCGTGTTTTGATGCACAATCAAACTTGATATGGTATGTCTGCAATATAACATTTGTGATCGTTCATTATATTGGTAACATGATTATAAAGAATAGTTATTAAATTGGTTGAGTTGTAATAATAACATTAATAAATAAAAATAATATTATTGTATTTTTTTAATTTTCTTTCAAACAAAAAAATTATAATTATATATATATATATATATATATATATATATATATATATATATATATATTTTAATCTTACTTTGTATTTTTTAGGTAAGAAAACTAATTTCAATCACCATGTTAGAAAATTTTTGTAATTATGTATATTCTACTTTTAAAAAAAAAATATTCACTAAAAAAATAATTTTATTTGTTAAATTTAACTAATATAAAATATTTTTTATTAAATACATCCATTTCACAATTATTTGTTTACTATTTAACATATGCATCTCTCTCACCGTTATTTCATTAAATTTATTAATTTAAAATAAATTTTAATGTTTTAAAAAAAATTAAATAAAAAAATATATATCTAAATGTTATAATTATTTTATTCATAATATTTAAAAAAATTATTTATTTCATTAATTTTATAAAAAATTTAAAATTTATATCACAGTAATAAATTTTGTGATATAAAAATATATTTATTGTATAATATATAAATAATTCTTAAGTGATAATATTTTATATAAAATATTAAATATAATTTAAATTTAATTAATATAATTAATGTATTTGATAAATTTAAAAAATAAATAAAAAATAAAATATGTATAATTATAAAAATTTGTAAATTTAGTTTTTATTTTTTATTTTTTTTAATTAAAAGGAAGCAAAGTGTCACGGAGTTACACTTTGTATATGCTAACCCATGCGGGCACTTAGTCGATCTTGCGTGTGAAGATGAGTTAAGTAAATCTTAAAGAGTTTAAGAGAATCAGTAGAAGCCGTGTGAGAGGCAAATAAGCGAGTTGGAAGTGTTGGAGAGAAAGAGTAAGAGAGCATTAGAGAGCTTTGCAAGTGAGCTCGTATTGAAAGAAAGGATTCGTGTTGTATAAATGAAAGGGGGTCACTTATTTATACATCTCAAGATGTTATAATGGTATATCCTAGATATTTATAAGGAATATTCTAGATTAAGGTATCCTCGTGACATCCTCCCTCACTCAATCTTACGACGTCCTCGTCGTATTCTCTATCTTATATTACCAAATGTGATCGGCAAACTGCCAAAGCTGGTCCTCCTATTCCCAACTAGCCTTTTGGTCAGATAAACCTTTCTATTTCACCAAGTACTTGTTGTAGTTGGGAACTCCTCTTCTTTGGATCACTTTGTCAGCAAGGATTTGTTCCACTTCCTTATTGAATTCGGTGACCATAGCCATTGGTGCACTTGGACTCGCTTTAACTTGGATCCTCATCATCCCCATGAAAAGTCTTAAGAAGACTTATATGGAAAACGTTATGGATTTTCAGCTTTGGAGGGAGTTAGACTTTATATACAATCTTTCCCACACGCTTGATGATAGGAAATAGTCCTTCGTACTTTCGTACCAAGCCCTTGTGTACTTTGCGTAGAGACTTGAATTGGTTGGGCAGCAACTTCACCATCACCACGTCTCCTGCCACGTAGTCCTTTAGGCGATGTTTGGAGTTAGCCTATCTTTTCATTCTCTTGGCCACTTTGTCAAGGTAAGTCCTCATTATGTCCACTTCCTTATGTAATTCTCTCACGAACTTAGAGGCAGATGGGTTGTTGCCAGTGTAGGGAGAGGCGATTGTACTTGGCATTAGCAGTTATTGTCCTATGACAATTTTAAAAGGGCTCTTGTTTGTAGCCTCACTCATCTGGAAGTTGTATACCTTAGGTATTGCTCCAGCAAGGCATTGACTCACTCGGTCTACCCATCACTTTGAGGATAGAAGCTTGTTGAAAAGTTCATGTTAGTTTCCAGTAACTTAAATAGCTCTTGCTAGAATTTGCCCGTAAAACGATGGTCTCTATCACTGATTATGCTCTTTGGCATACCCCATAACTTCACCACATTCTTAAAGAACAAGCAAGCAGTTTCATCCACCTTGCAATCAACAAGGGCTGGAATACCATACTTGCTGAACTGATCGACCACGACCATAATGCTTTCGTATCCCTCGGACTTTGGTAGAGCCACAATGAAATCCATTGAGACACTTTCCCATGGCTTCTTGAGAATGGGTAGTGACTCAAGTAGACCTGTTGGTTGTTACTATTCTACCTTGTCTTGTTGGCAAACTAAGCAAGTTTGCACATAGGCCTTAACGTCCGTATATATATGCAGCCAAAAGTAATGTTGTTGGACAAGAGCAAGAGTTCGTGTCATATCTAGGTGATTGGCTCATAGGGAATCATGACATTCCTTGAGAATCTCCTTTCGTAAGTTTCCCCATTTAGGCAAGAACACTCGGTTCCCGACTATCATTAGGGCTCCGTCGTCTGCCCAAAATCTTCGAGTTTTCCCCTCGCTAGCCAATCTCAGTAGATTGTTGGCCAGGCTGTCTTGTCCTGTACCATCCTTGATTCGTTTAAGGAGATTGCTCTTAGGCATACTAGTTGAAAGGGCAGCTAACTCCACCCTTCTGCTTAACGCATCAGCAACAACATTGGCTTGGCCCGGTTTATACCGCAACGTGTAGTTGAATTCTGCCAGGAAGTCTTCCCAACGAGCTTGCTTAGGGTTGAGTTTCTTCTGTGTATGGAAGTAGCTCGTAGCAACATTTTCGGTCATGATCACAAACTTACTTCCTAGGAGATAATGTCTCCAAGTGCGCAAGCAATGGATGACGACAGTCATCTCCTTGTTTTGGATGGTATACCACCTCCCCGTGTCGTTAAGCTTGCGACTCTCATAGGTAATAGGATGCCTATCCTGGATTAAGACTCCCCCGATAGCGAAGTTGGATGTATCAGTGTGGACTTCAAAAGGTTTTTCGTAGTCCGGTAGTACCACGATAAGTTCTTCAGAGACTATTTGCTTTAATCTCTCAAAGGAAGCTTGGCATTCACTTGTCCAATGCCAAGATTGATTCTTCTTCAATAGGTCGGTTAGGGGTGCTGCTACGGTAGAGTATCCCTTGATGAACTGACAGTAATAGTTGACAAGCTCCAGGAAGGATCACAGTTATGGGACCTTAGTTGGAGGCCCCATTGTTGAATGGCTTGCACCTTTGCTGGATCTATCATCAGTCTGTCATCTTTGATTTGGTAACCAAGGAAGTCCACCTCTTGCTTGGCGAATGAGCACTTCTCCTTCTTGACGAACAACTCGTTTTCTCATAGAACTTGGAAGACTTACTTGAGGTGCTCAACGTGCTCCTCAAGTGTGTTGCTGTACACTATGATGTTGTCCAAGTAGACTATTACGAATTTGTTAAGGAATGGATGTAATACCTTGTTCATGAGTGTGCAGAAGGTGGTTGGTGCGTTGGTGAGGCCAAAGGGCATGACTAGGAACTCGAACACTCCGTAGCGCGTTACGCAGGTCGTCTTTGACTCATCACCTTATGCTATGCGGACCTGGTAGTAACCCAATTGCAAATCTAGCTTAGTGAAGTACCTTGCCTTTCCGAGTTGGTTAAAAAGATCAGCTATTAAGGGTATTTGATACTTGTTCTTGATAGTGATCTTGTTCAAGACTCGGTAGTCAATACACATACGCAGTGATTTGTCCTTCTTTTGGAAGAGGACTAGGACACTGAAAGGGGTTTTGGATGGTCAAATATAGCCTAAATCAATCAAATCATGGAGTTGTTTCCTCAGTTCAGCGAGCTCTAGGGGTGCCTTGCAAAAGGGGCCATGGCAAAAGGTTTGGCACCGAGTTCCAGCTCAATGTGGTGATCCACATCTCGCTTTGGTGGAAGCTTCTTTGGCAGTTCGGAAGGCATGACATCCTTAAACCTAGTAAGGACCGCCTGGATTGGTTGCGACAGTGTGGGAGTTGGTGCTGCTATGTCTTCCTCATCACTTAGCTCTCTTATGGTAGCCACCTAGCCTAAACCCGACTTGAGACCCTGCTTGAATTGCACGGTAGAAATCATTGATGGTTGAGACTTCTCTTTGTGTTTCAAGGGAACTACTCAAATTTTGCGAGCGTCAACGACCACAAGAGAACTTGAGGCAGGAACAGGAAAAGTCAAGGCTTCGCAAAAAAATGCAAAACCTAACACCACCTTAAAGTCATCCATGGGAACAATGGTAAAGTTCAACTTACTAGTCCATTTGCCAATCTGGACAACTACTCTGTATACTATGCTTTGGATAGGCTTTGCTTCCGAGTTTACTGCTTTGATGGTGTCGTTTCCTTTCGTCAGTTTGAGACTTAGACGTTTGGCCTTTTGCACGTCCATGAAGTTGTGCGTTGCCCCTGTATCTAGCATCGCATAGATTGCTTTGCCCCCTATGGCAATACCAGCGTATAACAGTCCCTTCTTCTTAGATACTACTAGGGAGGCACATTTTGAGAGATTACCCAATTATTGGATACATTCCATGTTAATTTGGGGCTCTTCGTCAACCTTCTCTGGGTCAAGTATTGTTGTCATAGTATTCATTGTTTTACGTTTGAGGCAGTTTCTCACCTAGTGTGGTCCATCATAAATGAAACAAGGACTAGGGGGATTACCTGAGTTGCGCTTACCCGCAGACTTCTTTTTATACTAGGAATGACCATTTGAGGGTCTCTGTTATCTACCCTCGTTGTGGCTAGAATCTTACTTGTTCTGCCCGGTTTTCTCTCCTCCACTTTTATCAGAGTTTGGCTTCTTACTCTCAGAATGGATAGGGTAGTTGACGAAGGTTTTGGCAGCAGCAATGACAGCATCCAAGGTCTGCACATCACACCTATCCAGCTTAACTCTCGCCCAATCCTTCAAGCCGTCTTTAAAGTAGAAGAGAAACTCCCTATCAGACATCTCGATTTCAAGTATAAGGATAGTAAATTCCTTAATGTAGTCAGAAATACGACCTGTCTGACATAGGCGACATAACTTTCTCCTCACTTCGTTGTCTGCATTATAAGAAACAAAGTACCTACGTACCTCAACCTTGAATTGCTCCCAAGTGTCGATGATGGACAAGCCCTTCTCCCTCTTGGAGTGCTTACGTCTTCGCTAGAGTTGGGCAGCATCCCTTAGGAAGATTAGGACGTTACCTACCTTAGCAAGGTTGTCAACAACCCTCATGACCTCGAAGTATTACTCAAGGCCGAACAGAAAGTTCTTCACGACAGTGGCATTGTGTGTGTCGTTGTACATAGCAGACTTCGAGACCTTTAAGCCATGCACTACAGTAGCACTAGTAGTGGTAGTTGTACTAGCGATTGAGTTGTTTTGACACAACGAATTCATCTCCCTACAGAGGTCATGAATCTCTCCTTCAATGAACTAATGCAAGTTGGACAAATCTTGATTTAAGGAACGTAGTTCTCCTCTAAACAAATAACCAAACTCTTCGATCATGACTTTGGCAGCCCGCATGATTTCTGCATTCTCATAGATAAAGTTATTGACTTGATCACTGAATTCGCTCACAACAGAACTTATATTGGTGACGCTCCTTTCTAAGCCACCAACACAAGAGTCTATAGTCTCTTTTGTTAGAGTCTTGGACCTGCTACGCTTGGTTAGAGCACACTACTCCTCATGCCCACAAGGTTGTTGCCTTGCTTATTGCTCCTCCATAATGGTCACAACAAATCCTTATTCGCTTATCATGCTTGTTGTCTCAGCAAATAACAAATAAATAGGTTGCATTTAAAGTTTGGACCTTAGCTCTGATACCATCTGAGAGAATTAGCGGAAGTCGTGTGAGAGACAAATAAACGAGTTGGAAGTCTTAGAAGAAGAGAAAGAGGAAGCACTAAAAAGCTTTGGAAGTGAGTTTATATTGAGAGAAAGAATTCGTATTGTACAAATGAGAAAGGGTCACGTATTTATATATGTTAAGAGAAAGTGTTAAAATAATATATTCTAAATATTTATAAGGAAATATTCATTTAATATAATTACTTCTGAAATTTTCTATATGAAAACACCTTTACAAACTTTTTGCACCTTGCATAGTCAGCAAATGGGCTCGGCAATGCTGTTAGGCCGCATAAGTTCAGTTTTAGCCGGAATTTTGCACCTTATGAATACTTAGATAGGGTATCCTCGTGACAAAAGGCTTCGAATCTGAGTTCGTCACCAGCCGCTCACTTTCCTTCCGATCATCAGTAGCTCTGCCCTCGTCCAAGTTCGAAACCCGCCTTCTTCCCCCGTAAGTGACAAAGCCATTATCAGGGACAAAGTCTCAAGTAGTACGCCGCCCTTTATATATGGTGCGCCCCCACGCCCCCGCCGGTGGACACCTTTACTTTTGATTTCTGTGTGTGTGTGTGGGCACCTTTTGCTTGTAACCATCCTTGGTCCAATTCCCCCCATTTAGTTTGGAATTTTATGAGACTTTTGGAGCTTCAAATTTGGGATTTGGAGATTATCGTGATCACGATTCCTGGCTGGAATTCATTTTTTTTTTATAATTTTTTTCTTCCGGTTTTAAGGGTATGTTTCGGTGATTTGTTAGCATCATTTGCGTGATGTATCGATGTCTGAGCTTCGCCTTGGTTTTTTTGAAACTCTTGATGTGCTTCCTAAAGTGTTTAACTTTTAGCTTGAGTTCATGTTTTCATATTTCAGTACACTTTGGGATTGTGTTGGTTCTTTAGTTGATCATTTTTAGCCTTCATAAATATGAACTCAAGCTTAAGTGGGCTTTGTTTTCTGGATTGACTTTATTTTACGACATTAATTAATAGTCTTTGATTTAGTGAACTTGGCTTTGTAAAGTGAAGTTCATTGCCAGTAAAACACAGATCTTTTGTTGCCGTCCTACCGATTTTGTGTGAAATCATCATGGATCAGAATTCTAGGGCCTAACTAGTGATGTGAACTGCACGAAGCCAATCAAGCCATCTTGGAAATTTGGGCTGCCTGGTTTTCACTTGTGCATAGACTTCTGAAGTTCCCAAGCTTCAGATTTCCCATTCCATCTTTGCTAAATTTATGTATCAACTCTGTGTTTCGAAATTTACCCTACTCTTTGTGTGCTTATGGGGACATATTTATATGGTTGAAACATGAATTATCCAACAAAGATATACTACAAATGCTGCCTGCTTCTTACTTTTACAAGCCTAAAATTTATCAAGGTGCCCCATGGGGAAGAAAAACTTTTTCTCAATAGGTGACCTTGAACATATGATTCTTATACTGTTGTTGAGGTGATCTATTGTTTGTAAGCATTTGATTATCCTAAAGCCTGACAGTTTATGCACAGAATTCCTAAGCCATGCTTTCTGTTTCTCTCCTCCCTCACAGAAAATGCTACATTTGAAGCACTTTTTGTGCAATGGGAATGTTGAAGTTCAGCAGTTATGATGTGCTCTGCATGGTGAGTGGCAACTCCGTCTGAATAGCCTTTCTATTCAATGGAAAATATATTGGTTTTTCACCCAAACTTTCTGCTTGACAACCCTCCCCACTCATTGCTTTAAATTTGTCCACATCCACCCTATACTAGGTCATTGTAGAGGCTTCGTATCCAAAACTGGTTAGGCATCCTACCGAGAACATAGAGAACTGCAAAACGGGGATGAAGGTTTCACTATCCTGTGTTCAAGATGAGATTTATGAGAAGCTTGGAATATTCGTTTACATCAAAGCAGAAATCTCTGCTTTTGTTTTTTCAGAAGCCTTTTAACTCTAATGTAATCTTCAAGCACCAATGCCAACTATATAGATCCACAGGAATGTCATTCACTAATTTCTTATTGGGAAAAGACACATCTACACTTGCTGCAGCACTTTCTTTCTCAGAGAATATGTTATCTCCAATCCTCAGTGCCCAAATCCATGCCTGTATTTTCAAAGTGGGATTTGGTAGTGAGATTTTTATTCAAAATAACTTGATCAAAGCATATGCAAAAACTGGTGCTTTGGATGATGCATTTAATGTATTTGACGAAATGCCTCAAAGAAATCTTGTTTCTTGGACTTTGCTCATCTCAGGTGCAACTCAATGTGGCAAACTTGAATTAAGTTTGGAGATTTACTTGGAGATGATGAGAATTGGTCCCTCAAATGAGTTTGCCATTGGTAGTGCCATGAAAGCATGTGCCAATATAAGATCTAGTGTGTTTGGTTTGTGTGTTCATTGTTGTGCTCTAAAAATGGGGATCGAAAGGAATCCACATGTGGGTAGTTCAATCTTAACCTTTTATGCTAAGTTGGGTAATATAAAAGCAGCAGAGAGCATCTTTAAGTGCATGGATCATACAGATACTGGTTGTTGGAATGCTATGATTGGCGGATATGCTCAATGTGGCTATGGCTTCGAAGCTATGAGTTTAGTGTCTTTAATGCGATGTAAAGGAGTACCAATGGACAGATATACTTTCATTAGTGCCTGCCAAGGGTGCTCGCTTATTGGTGATTTAAATTTTGGGAGGCAACTTCACGGAGTGATTGTGAGAAGTGCAATGGAATTCAGTACTTCAGTGATGAATGCTCTTTTGGATATGTACTTTAAGAATGATACAACAGGCTGTGCTTTTAAAGTGTTAGGAAGAATGTGTTATAGGGATGTTGTGACATTGAATACTGTACTTGGCAGCTTCTCTCAATTTGAGGATCCAAAAGAGCTTGTACATTTGTTCTATGATTTGGCGTCGCCCGGCACAAGCCCTAACCACATTACATTCTCAGTAATCCTCCAATATTGTGGGAAGATAGATGATCTTGACCTTGGGCTTCAGTTTTACTGCCTTGCTTTACATTTTGGTTTTTTTTATGAAACCAAGGTGACTTCCTCTGTTATATATATGTTCTCTAGATGTGGGGCAATGGAAGAGGCATGTCTTGTGTTTGACAACATGGTTTCCAAAGATGTAACCAACTGGAATGAGCTAATTTCAGGTTATTCTTTGAACTGTTGTGAAAAACAAGCATTACAGACCTTCTGCAATTTATTGCAGTTGGGAGTTGATGCAAATGAATTTACTTTTTCAAGCATTTTGGAAACTTGTTACCTTTTTGGAAAACAACAAATGAGCAGACAAGTTCATGGCATGGTTGTTAAGTCTGGGTTTGCTTCATATGGATGTATTTGTAGCTCGTTAATTAAATGTTATGTTAAATTTGGACTGTTGAATGATTCTTTTGAGGTTTTTAATGGAGTTGAGGGGCTGGATATGATATCCTGGGGGAACATGATATCAATGTTGGTGCACCAAGGCTATTGTCATGAAGCCATTTCATTTTTCAAATCTCTGTTAGAAGCTGGTGAGAAACCTGATGAATTTATTTTTGGCAGCATTTTAAATAGTTGTGCTGCTATTGCAGCTCACCGGCAAACCAGATCTGCCCATGCATTTATTAGTAAATTGGGATTTGACAGACATGTATTTGTTGCTAGTGCAATTCTAGATGCTTATGCAAAGTGTGGGGACATTGAAGGTGCAAGGATGGCTTTTGAAGAGTCATGTAGATCCCATGATGTTGTTATACATAATGCTATGATCATGGCATATGCCCATCATAGTCGTGTTGTGGAAGCTATGGAAACTTTTGAAAAAATGAAGTTTCTTAATATACAGCCCAGCCAAGCAACATTTGTCTCACTTATATCAGCGTGTGGTCATATGGGTCTTGTTGGTCAAGGATGTTTTCTGTTTGATTCTATGAAGTTGGAACACAGAATGGAGCCACGGTCTGATATTTATGGCTGCATGGTAGATATGTTTGCACGAAATGGATACCTTGAGGATGCTAAACAAATCATTGAGACAATGCCCTATCCTCCTTGGCCTGCAATTCTGAGATGCTTGCTTAGTGGTTGTAGAATATATGGAAATAGGGAGGTAGGAGAATGGGCAGCTAAGAACTTACTGCAGTTATTACCTGAGGATGATGCTGCTTATGCATTATTGTTTAAGGTCTACACTGAGGGGTGTAGTTGGGATGATGCAGCAAACTTGAGAAGGGGAATGGCTGAGAGAGATCTTAAAAAAGACCTAGGATGTAGTTGGATTGAGGCATGAGTTGTCATTTCCTATCATAGGATCTTATAAGCAACCAGATTTCAGAAAAGCAGTGTGGTTGGTAATTGTTCTGTTTTCCTCTAAGAACCTGTGCATGGGTCAGAATATTTTCAAACCTAAGAATTTTTAGTATATATAAGGCATTGGTACACTGTAGACAACAATGAGCATATTTTGTTTGAAAATTGATTCTCTGATCATTTTATTAATCTTTTTGTACAGCATACACAATTTAATTCAGCAGCTAGAACTTCTTTCATCGTTGGTTAGGCACCTAGCAATTTGAATGAAAAATTCAAATGTGACTCCTTGAAATTCTACATTTATGCTTCCATCCCGTGAACATTACTTTTATGAGAAGCAAGAAAAAGTGATAGCATTGTAGTTGAAATTAATTGTTTTGATCCTTGGCTACCAAAAGAAAACCAATTTTGTTTTAGATAAACATTTCTTCACTCTGTTTCTTTGTCTGTTATGACCTCTTGTGAGGATAATCAATGTCTGTTTTCAGCATAGCACGATCACTTGTCTGACTAATCAACTTCATGTCTTGATTTGTGCTCTACTCTTTCCGATGCCTCAACTATGAAAAAGTTATATTGCAGAAATAATTACCCAAAATCATGTTATTCTGCAAATGCTGTTGCTTCATAGCTTAAATTATGTTGTGAAAAAGTGGAATTAAATCTGTTCCTTTGAACTCCATTTTGATTCAGACTTTCTCTATGTTGGAGGGCAATGTAGGTGGAGCAGATGACAATTTGAGCACTAACAGTTTATGTCAAAATCCTTAAGCTGTTGCTTGATTTTTCACTTTTACAGTCAGTCATTTTGGAAGCACCCTAATGGGTGAAATGAATATCGAAGTTTCAGTATTAATGCTATGATTCTGGATAATTTTCAGGTTTCAGGTAACCCACAGGAAGTTACTTCATCCCAGTCATTTGCTTAGATTGCAACATATTGTAGAACTGTATCTTTATGTTGAGACACGGGTTGGCTCACTTCATTTGAAAAATATGACAGAAATCTTCAGTTCCACTTCCTTCAGACAGTTATCACAAATGTTTTTGGCAGTAATATTCTTTAACAGCTCTGAATACCTTCTAGCAGTTGCAAACCATGGGAAGTCAAATGTAACTCTCAAGTCATTACTGATTAGCAAAAATTATCTTCTTGCAATGGCCTTTTCAATACTCGAGTACTTTGTGGAGATTATTCTATTTCCTGGATGGAAGGAACTTTGGTGGATAAGCAATGTAGGCCTTGCACTGATTGTAATTGGGGAAACCATTCGGAAAGTGGCAATTATAACAGCTGGTCAGGCCTTCACTCATGTCATCAAGATTTATCATGAGGAGCATCACAAGTTGGTTACCCATGGAATCTATAGGTTTGTCCGTCATCCTGGCTACTGTGGTTTCTTCATCTGGTCAGTTGGCACTCAGATAATGTTGTGTAATCCTATATCAACCGCTGCATTTGCCTTTGTTGTCTGGCGGTTCTTTGCACAGCGAATACCATATGAAGAATATTTCTTGAGGCAGTTCTTTGGGTCAAATTATGAGGCTTATGCTCGTCAAACTTTCTCTGGTGTGCCATTTGTGAAGTGAATTCAGTCCATGGTGACAGTTGTATTTGGTTTTACTGCACTCATCAGTACCATCGTGGTTTTCCCAGAAAGCTTCAGAAAGTTTCCTGCTGTTTTATTGAACTCATGTCTACTTCTGGGAAAACAGGACTGAACAGTTTTATCTGCTTGCTGCATTTGTTATTGAGAGCAGCTTCAAGTAGACAATGCAGCGTAAGTGGTAACGCTGGGCCTGTTTCTTTTTTATTTTTATTTTTTTTTTTTTGTTTTTTTGGGGTGAATCGTTATAAGTGACTACCTTACACCAATGTTGATCATAGTGATGGATGACTTTAGTGCATTGACATCTGTCAGATCCTGGCTTAGGGAGATTACGGTCTGTTTTTTCGACATCGAAGACTGAATTTGTGCATTTACATTTGCTTTAGCTGCTGGTTATTCATATGCACCCTGACTGCAAATGTCCAGGGTTATTTTAAAATAGTTCAAATTAGTATGCTTACTAGGGTTATACCTGCACAATGCATGGATTATAATAGATTTATAATGATAAATATGCTGTATCAAAAAGAAAAATTTAAAGCAAAATAACGCACATTGGTCTTCAGTAAGTGGAGAAGAACAAAATTAAGAAGGTAAAAGAAAAATTGTCAGAAAGTTTTGCAATCACTTCCACTTTGGCTCGAGTGCGAGGCACAAGGGAGCTACGGTAACGTGGGGCTACTATGATACCCGCGAGCAATGCCTATGCCCAAAAAACCTGATAATTCACGGTTGTACTCTTCTGGTTTTCTGTTTTTTTTAAGGTTCTTTGCCCCTCCGCTTTTTCTTCATAGAAGGAGGCGGCAGCTAGTCGCTGCAAGTTATAATCTTTTTTATTCTTGATTCACTAAACCAATGACAGCCCTCCCTCGATGACTGAAAACATCAAGTAAGATTCACAATTCAATAACTTGCTCTGGGGAATCAACAATTTCACCCCGTCGCCCGGTTCTAGGGCGTATGCCAAATCAGCACTCACATTGTAAACAAAGCATCTAAACACCTTTATATAAACACCCCATTTCATACCATAAATATAGATACATGGATCGATAGAACGATCGAGTTTTTGAAGCTGAAAAACTGTGATTTACGGTGTATTTTTATGCAGACAACGAAAATCATGTCTGACAAGAGTGAGTCGTCGGATTCCGTTTTATCTTTAAAATCTGATATCAATTTCTAAAGGGAAAATCGCCTATTTGAAGAACGTCTCTCTGACGACATTCTTGTCAAAAATACAGTCACCCCTTTTTCTCTATTAGCTCCATCACTACGACGACCACCAACACTAGTAGCCACTCCGACATCCATGGCCTCCACCTTTAGCTCCGGCGGACTGACCTCTGCCTCTGGTCTGCAATCTCTTCACCTCTATGGGGTCTTGGGGTGATATTTCTACATTTTTTGTTCTTGTTTGTTGAACTAGATGAGCCGCCCGTGAAAAGAAAATAAATAAATAATTGCAATAATGCAAACAGGAGTTCTAGGATTTGCTGGAAATTATATTTTCTGGGTGTTGAATGAATATATTCTTGAATTGAATTGTTATGCGTTCCGTATGGGCAATGGGATTGAACGTTTGTGGTGGTGGTTATTGGTGAACGGAAAAATCTTCGTGTTGGGTGGTTTGTCTTAACATCCAATTTCGCCGCCATTCCTCCATTCCTTCTTGCAAGCCTGCTGATGCATGGGGTCAACTTTCTTTTTTCGTTTTTTTTCTTTTCTCTTTCTCGTCTTTTGTCTGTTCACAAATGTGAATATGAAATATGTTGCTGGAAAATCTCTACTGGCAATACTCTTTTGATAAAAAAGAAATCATTCAATGGGTAGAGAGTTGCATGAAATATCAACACAACAAGAATGATGCCGATTGCAGCTTTGACGTGGTGAATATATATTGTAGCACCACCTATTATCAAGTAACATAAGGTTATTCTAGTTATTATTGTTATCTTTAGTATGATCAATCGCCTTATGAGTATTCTTGGTCACTCAATACAGCTCAGAGCACTGCAGATAACCTTTTCTTTTTTTTTTGGGAAAAATGAGATATTACTTTTAAATCGATGGACTTGAACCATCGGAAGAAAGGAAGGAAGGAAGGGTAATTATTAGATAAAAAAGTTACTAATTCTTATAAATGAAGTTACTAAATTTTTTATTATATTATTAAATATTAATATAATATTTTAAAACTTTTTATTTTGTAATTAGATTAAAAAATTATAATAACAAAA
Source organism: Bruguiera gymnorhiza (assembly GCA_020883675.1). Classification (NCBI taxonomy): domain Eukaryota; kingdom Viridiplantae; phylum Streptophyta; class Magnoliopsida; order Malpighiales; family Rhizophoraceae; genus Bruguiera; species Bruguiera gymnorhiza. The sequence goes on from JAIRCJ010000030.1 coordinate 476,575, forward strand.
AATTATATATAAATCGGTATAATTTAATTATTAAAAAGAGAAAATAATATATTATTATTGATTAAAAATAAAAAATAATTAATTTATATAATTTTAATTAAAATTTAATTTTTATTAATAAAATTTTATGTAAAAATATTTTAACTATATTTTATTTTTTTCTTAAATATAAAAATATATATATTTTTATTTTTTACTTAAATTATATATATATTTATTTATTTATAAGATTATTTTTTTTTAATATATACTGAACCAAAATATAATACAATATTAATCAGGTTTTTTCTCCATCCTTAATAAAATACATTTTTGATCGCCCCTTGTTCTCTCATTCTAATTGCAAAGCCGGTGTTTTCGTTCTTAAAAACATTTTTCCTACTTGTGAAGCTGGATCCAGACTTTCTTTATTGATATCCACTGCAACCCTCCACTCCTCGGAATCTTTCTTCTTCGTTTTCCAAGGATTCCCCCGTCGAGGTCTCTGACCCCATCAATAATTGCTTCTTACATTTTAAGAAGAAAACATAATCGGGACATTTCCGATTGATTCCTTCCTCGGAAACTTGGGGTTGTAGGAACTTCCTTTCCTCCCCCAGCACCATTCCGTCAGGAGGAAGGTTCTGATAGTCTCTTTAGCGGGGAATTTCGCAATCCCAGGTTATGGATCCGGGCAGGTGCTTGAGCTTTCCCTCGATTTTATTCTCAGCGAGAACGCCACGGTGGTTCGTAAAGATGGTTGAGGAACGAGGCCGAGCAAAGGGCGACAAGAAAGAGGTAAATAGCAAATCCTGCAGCTGGTTTCTGTGTAATTTTGTGTTCAGAAACCAAGCTTGATGAGGCGGATGCAGCTTGTCTCTTCAATAATAATAATAATAATAATAATAATAATAATAATAATCTCATTTTTTTAGTTGTTAAATTTTTATAACCCAAAAAGAAAAAAAAAAAAAAAAAACGTCGTGAATACATTAATTGTTACATTTCAAATTTTTTAAAACAAATATCAACTAAAAACTTTTAAATTAAATTAATATAAAATAAATATATTAAATTATTAACGAAAATGATATTATTATTTTATGTGTTATTTTAGCATTCCAATTTTTTCCTTTTTTGTTTGACCTTTAATCATAAATTTTTTTTATAATTAAAGTGTTAAATTAATTAATATGAGTGACCCTTGTTATTTAAAGTGTGACCCAATATAAAAGGTCCAATATGATGGTCGGTTGGACATAATGGCAATTTGGGTCACTGGGTTTAAAATTCCTCCACTTTTCCTATTTAAAGATAATTGTTATAGAAAAAAGATAACGATTACGGGTAGCATAATTGTTATCGGAAAAGAGGGATAATTTTCTAGTTGATAAATAAACGTTACATAAGGAAAATGTAACGTTTTAATTAGGATATTAATTCCCTAATTAATAATTTAATTAGGATATTAATTCCCTAATTAATGATAACGATTTAATTAGGATATTAATTACTAATTAACGATAACAATTATGGAAGGGAAATAAACGTAATCGTTAAGATTTCCCTAGAGTCTCAACCATCAGAGTAATCAGAAAAGGAAAGGGAAGAGTCGGAGAAAAGAGAGAGAGAGACAGAAAAGGCAGGAAGATACAAAAGGAAAGAATCAAAAAAAAAGGAAAGGCGCAATCTTCTCAGACACCGATCGATAAAGAGATCTTCACCTCGGCGAAGGAACCGACATGGACAACGGTACGTCGATTCCTTACAGTTCATTTGCTAGTATTCGCTTAAAAGAAAGATTTTGGATTATAGAAATAGGAATTTTTCATAAAGAAAAATTCTAGAAATTTTTAACAATTGGTATCAGAGCCAGATCTTGCGAATACTGCAATTTGTTTTACTTTTGTTTGTTTACGCCGAACTGTCTTCCTTTTATGTTTTTCTGCCAAGAGGAAAACGACTGTGCAATTGGTTTTCTCTATTTTGTTATTTGTTGTATTTAACGGATAACGAAACGGCCGGCGTTGAAAGGAGAAACGCCGACCATGGAAGGTCCGCATCGCCGAAATGGTCGACGTCGAAAGGAAAAGGAAAAGCCGGCACGAGGACTGTACGCCGCCGGACCCGAACGGATCTGGGTATGGCAGCGCGACCCGATCGAGGCCGAAAGGACTACCGGCGAAGCGCGACCCGACCGAGGCCGAAAGGGCCACCAGTGAGCGCGATCCGACCGGGGCCGAAAGGGCCACCGGCGAGCGCGACCCGATCGAGGCCGAAAGGACCACCGGCGAAGCGCGACCTGACCGAGGCCGAAAGGGCCACCGGCGAGCGCGATCCGACCGGGGCCGAAAGGGCCACCGGCGAGCGCGACCCGATCGAGGCCGAAAGGACTACCGGCGAAGCGCGACCCGACCGAGGCCGAAAGGGCCACCGACGAGCGCGATCCGACCGGGGCCGAAAGGGCCACCGGCGAGCGCGATCCGACCGGGGCCGAAAGGGCCACCGGCGAGCGCGACCCGATCGAGGCCGAAAGGACTACCGGCGAAGCGCGACCCGACCGAGGCCGAAAGGGCCACCGGCGAGCGCGATCCGACCGGGGCCGAAAGGGCCACCGGCGAGCGCGACCTGATCGAGGCCGAGGGTCCACCGGCAAGCGCGATCTGACCGAGGCCGAAAGGGCCACCGACGAACGCGAGGCGATCGGGGCCGAAGGGGTCACTGGCGAGCGCGATCCGACCGAGGCCGAAGGGGCCACCGACAAGCGCGATCCGACCGGGGCCGAAAGGGCCACCGGAGAAGCGCGACCCGACCGGGGCCGAGGGGCCACCGGCGAGCGCACGTGGCCGAGACCCGATCGGCCTGCTGGGCACGGCAGAGGCCCGGCTGAGCTGGATCCGGGCGGTGCCGGCAGGGTTGGCCGGCGTGGAAGGAGCTTCGGCCGGAATCCTGCACTGCCGGAGACTGTTGGCTGGAATAGTGCACCGGTCACTGGATCCTATGTGGTTGTCGGTTGAATCGCGGGTGGTTATCGGCGTAAGGCATAAGCCGACTACGGGGAAAAGTGCGCTGCCAGTGTATTGGCCTGTGTCAACTCCCACAGAATGGAAAATTAAAATTTTGAAAACTTGTTAGTCACCAAAGTGACCTGGTTTGAAAAATTTGAATGACCGTAAATTTCAAATTGTTCATTTTGATGCTAATAAAGGGTTGTACATGAACAATTGTAGTTATTAATTATAAAGTTAGGAGATCATCCAAAGATGGATCATTGCCTATAATTAATAACACTAAAGGGGATTGATTGATATACTGAGTAAACATGATTGTATATCCAAAGATAACATTCATGTTTCACTCTAGTATGATTGATTGATCTATTAAAGTATATCTAATTAGCATCATTATTGATTAAAGTCATGTATTTGAGGATCACCCAAAGGTGGACTTAAATACATAGTCAAAGTTTGTAATGTATGTATCTGAATCCATCAAAGTTTGCTCAAAGTATTAATGTGTAAATTTGGATTATGTTTGCAGCCTTCAACAACGTTTTCGCCCTAGGCAATGCAATGATCAAATTCAATGGGCTAAACTATGCAGAATGGTCTGAGCATATTCAGTTTCATTTGGGCGTTTTGGGCTTAGACCTAGCGGTCATCACGGATAAAAGGCCTACAGCCATTATGGAGACCAGTACAGAATCCGATAAGTCCTTTTATGAGGCTTGGGTACGGTCTAATAGGCTGAGTCTGAATTTGATGCGAATGACGATGGCTGAAAATGTCAAGCCATCGATGCCTAAGACCGAATATGCAAGGGAATTTATGGTGAGAATTAAAGAATATTCTCAGTCAGACATAGTTGACAAATCCATCGTAGGAACCCTAATGAGTGAGCTGACGACCAAGAAATTTGATTGGTCACAGTCCATTCATGATCATGTGACTAGTATGGCTAACCTAGCAGCAAAGTTAAGAACGATGGGAATGGATGTGAGTGAATCCTTTTTGGTTCAATTCATCATCAACTCACTGCCTCCTGAATTTGGCCAGTTCCAAGTGAATTATAACACTATTAAAGAGAAATGGAACTTTCAAGAAATTAAGGCCATATTGGTTCAAGAAGAAGGGAGATTAAAGAAGATGAGGGATCACTCCATTCATCTCACTGTTCGCAATGAGGCTAGCAGTAGTGAGTCTAAACCATACCGGAAGGGTAAGAAGAAGGACAAGGCCTCTATAAAAGTCATTGGAGGTCAGATCCAAAAGAATCAGAAATACTTCTTCTGTAAAAGGATGGGTCACTTCAAGAAGGATTGCCCAAAAAGGAAAGCTTGGTTCGAAAAGAAAGGTATGTACTGTATATCAGTATGTTTTGAATCAAACGTAATTGAAGTACCCAACAATACTTGGTGGTTAGACTCTGGAGCTACTACTCATGTGTCACATATTATGCAGGGATTCCTTTCAATCCAGCCCATAAGAGGAACTGAGAAGTTCCTTTACATGGGAAACAGAATGAAGGCTCGAATAGCGGGAATTGGGACGTACAGATTGATCTTGGACACTAAGTGTCACCTGGATCTAGAAAAGTGTCTCTATGTTCCTGAATGTGCTAGGAATTTGATTTCTGTTGCAAAGTTGGATGAAGAAGGATTTAATTTCAAGATTGGAAACGGTGCATTTTCATTGTATAGACATTCGTACTATTATGGATCTGGTAGTTTGGTAGATGATTTGTACCGTCTTAATCTTGATGCTATGTATGCTGATTCTCTATTTCTTGTTGAGCATAGTATAGGTAACAAACGTAATATGCATAATGATAGTTCTGCTTTCTTATGGCATCAAAGATTGGGTCATATATCCAAAGAAAGGATATTGAGGTTGGTGAAAAGTGATATCCTACCTCAATTGGATTTTGCTGATTGGGAAGTGTGTGTTGATTGTATAAAAGGAAAACAAACAAGACACACATCAAAGAACCCAGCCATGAGAAGTAGTGAGCCTTTAGAATTGATACACACCGATATATGTGGCCCTTTCGATATTCCCACATGGGGTGGTGAGAAATATTTCATCACATTTATAGATGACTACTCACGGTACTGTTACTTATATCTACTGCATGAAAAGTCCCAGTCAGTAAACACCCTGGAGGTGTTTATTAACGAAGTGGAAAGGCAGTTAGATAGAAAAGTAAAAGTGATTAAGTCAGACGGGGGTGGTGAATATTATGGAAAATTCAATGAAAGTGGACAATGTCCTGGTCCATTTGCAAAATTTCTTGAAAGTCGAGGCATATGTGCACAGTACACAATGCCTGGTACACCACAACAGAATGGTGTAGCGGAAAGGCGGAATCGCACACTTATGGATATGGTTAGGAGTATGTTGAGTTACAGTACTGTACCTCTATCTTTGTGGATGCATGCATTAAGGACCGCTGCATATCTGCTGAACAGGGTTCCTAGTAAGGCTGTCCCTAAGACTCCCTACGAGTTATGGACAGGTAGGAAACCCAGTTTAAGACACCTTCACGTTTGGGGTTGTTCAACAGAAGTAAGGATATATAATCCACATGAAGGAAAGCTTGATGCAAGAACCATTAGTGGTCACTTCATTGGCTATCCTGAAAAGTCTAAAGGGTACAGGTTCTACTGCCCTAACCATAGCACTAGAATAGTTGAGTCTGGTAATGCTCGGTTCATTGAAAATGGTCAGTTCAGTGGGAGTGGGGAATCACGAAAAGTGGATATTACAGAATTGCAAAATGAAAGATCCACATTGAGTACCCCTACTCAAGTTGGTATCCCCACACCCAGTGTTTCTACTCAAGTTGTTGTTCCTTTTGTTGCATCACAGTCACGTGACATGCAAGGACAACAAATTGATACACGAAACACGCAAAGTGAGCACATAAGAGATGAACCAAGTGACAATGTACAAATTTCGAATGAACAAGCGATGCCACAAGATATGACATTACGGAGGCCTACAAGACAGAAAAGGCCAGTTGTATCGAATGATTATGTGGTTTACTTGCTTGAGCATGAATCGGAATTAAGCATTGATAAAGATCCAGTCTCATTTAAACAAGCCATGGATTGTAATGATTCTGAAAGGTGGTTGAATGCCATGAAGGAAGAGATGAAATCGATGGATGTAAATCAAGTCTGGGAACTAGTAGAGTTGCCTGAAGGATCAAAACGAGTTGGCTGTAAGTGGGTCTTCAAGACCAAGCGAAACTCAAAAGGCAACATCGAAAGGTACAAAGCCAGACTTGTTGCCAAAGGTTACACTCAAAAGGATGGCATTGACTATAAGGAGACTTTCTCTCCAGTGTCTAAGAAAGACTCCTTAAGAATCATTATGGCTTTGATGGCTCAATATGACCTGGAGCTCCACCAAATGGATGTAAAGACCGCCTTTCTGAATGGAGACTTAGAAGAGGAAGTGTATATGGACCAACCTGAAGGTTTCATAACCACAGGGCAGGAAAGTTTGGTGTGTAAATTAAAGAAATCGATATATGGACTGAAACAAGCTTCCCGACAATGGTATATTAAGTTTAATGATACCATTACGTCATATGGTTTTGTAGAGAACACCGTTGATCGGTGTATCTATATGAAGGTCAGTGGGAGCAAGTTCATTATATTAGTCCTATATGTCGATGACATCCTATTGGCTGTTAATGACATGAGTTTGTTACATGATGTTAAGAAATTTCTCTCTGAAACTTTTGAAATGAAAGATATGAATGAGGCATCCTATGTGATAGGAATAGAGATATTTCGTGATAGATCACAAGGATTGTTGGGATTGTCTCAGAAAGGTTATATCAATAAGGTATTAGAGAGATTTAGAATGGAAAATTGCTCTACAGGAATAGTTCCAATTCAGAAAGGGGATAAGTTCAGTGAACTGCAATGTCCAAAGAATGATTTGGAACGAAAATCAATGGAATCCATTCCCTATGCATCATTGGTTGGAAGTTTGATGTATGCTCAAACATGCACTCGGCCAGACATTAGTTTCGCCGTTGGAATGCTGGGCCGATATCAAAGTAATCCTGGAATAGATCATTGGAAAGCTGGAAAGAAAGTACTTAGGTACTTACAAGGCACCAAGAATCATATGCTTACTTATAAAAGATCAAGTCATCTTGAGATAGTAGGCTACTCGGATTCAGATTATGCTGGATGTGTAGACTCGAGGAAATCTACATCTGGTTACGTGTTCCTCCTAGCTGGAGGAGCAGTTTCCTGGAAAAGTGGGAAGCAGTCTGTCATTGCTACTTCCACTATGGAAGCTGAATTTGTAGCATGCTTTGAGGCTACTGTTCATGCATTATGGTCGCGGAATTTTATCTTAAGACTTGGTTTGGTCGACAGTATAGAAAAGCCGTTAAGAATTTATTGTGATAATTCCGCAGCTGTTTTCTTCTCTAAGAATGATAAGTATTCTAAAGGTGCGAAACATATGGATTTGAAATATCTATCTGTTAAGGAAGAAGTGCAAAACCGTAGAGTGTCTATTGAGCACATTGGTACTGAATTGATGATAGCGGACCCATTAACTAAAGGTTTGCCACCGAAAACATTTATTGGACATGTTGAAGGGATGGGCATTTTGGATAGGTCCGCATTCTCATGAAAGCCAATATACTGCTCATATTGTTGTAACACTCGTGAATTCAATTAAAGTCATGGTTTTGTTTACGCTCTGTTATCTCCATTTGATGTATACAATTACAGTTGTGAGATAACTAGTGACATGTTCAGAAATGACAATTAAAGTTTCAACGTTCCTCAGTTAGGTTATTACGAATTATAATGATCATGTGATACATGGAAGGAATCATGTCGCCAAAGGACATGTGACCGCCATGATCCAATCATTTTGATTCAATCAAGTATTGTGGTTTGATGATCCTTAAGGATTGTGCACACTTATTTATTGTTGATTCATCAAATCATAACAAGAGCCAAGTGGGAGATTGTTAAATTAATTAACATGAGTGGCCCTTGTTATTTAAAGTGTGACCCAATATAAAAGGTCCAATATGATGGTCGGTTGGACATAATGGCAATTTGGGTCACTGGGTTTAAAATCCCTCCACTCTCCCTATTTAAAAATAATTGTTACAGGAAAAAGATAATGATTACGGGTAGCATAATTGTTATCGGAAAAGAGGGATAATTTCCTAGTTGATAAATAAACGTTACGGAAGAAAAAGGTAACGTTTTAATTAGGATATTAATTTCCTAATTAATGATTTAATTAGGATATTAATTCCCTAATTAATGATAACGATTTAATTAGGATATTAATTACTAATTAACGATAACAATTATGGAAGGGAAATAAACGTAATCGTTAAGATTTCCCTGGAGTCTCAACCATCAGAGTAATCAGAAAAGGAAAGGGAAGAGTCAGAGAAAACAAAGAGAGAGACAGAAAAGGCAGGAAGATACAAAAGGAAAGAATCAAAAAAAAAGGAAAGACGCAATCTTCTCAGACACCGATCGGTAAAGAGATCTTCACCTCGGCGAAGGAACCGACATGGATAACGATACGTCGATTCCTTACAGTTCATTTGCTAGTATTCGCTTAAAAGAAAGATTTTGGATTATAGAAATAGGAATTTTTCATAAAGAAAAATTCTAGAAATTTTTAACATAAAGGTCAAACAAAAAGTGACACCCATTTATTTAGATTCATTTGCATCCAACAAATTAATACTATCAAAATAATAATAATAATAATAATAATAATAAAAGATCATCCATTCTCATCTCGCCCAGAATCAAGGATTATAGAGCCCGCTCTCAAATTTGAGTCGATGTTGGCGTCGGTGATTAAAGTAATAACAGTAGTATTAGCAAATGAAGGCTCTTGATTGTCTTTTTCTAATTCATTTTCCACGCCTGGGGTGGCAAAGTCTTGAGGCACACTCAAGGAATTTCAATTTCTTGCAAGAACTTCATTCTCAATTGTGAATTGGAAATCGCCTGCATTCTCCTCATCCCCCACCAATTTCTATTTCTTGCGAGAGACCACCACTGTTGCCCCAGTCAACGCATTGGGCCAAACTAAGGGTTTGGGGAGAGGGAAGACAACTTGGGGTACTTAGGATTGGTATTAAGCATTTAGATATATATATATATATTTTTTTAATACCTATTTAGTTTAATTTATTTAATTTTATTTAGTCCAAATATCGATAAATTGGCACGTATTCCGTTATTTGGATTTAATTACAATAAAATCAAAATATTTTGAATTAAAATAAAATAAAATAACTTTTAAAATTATATTAAAAAATTAAAACCTTTAGATAAAAAATATGGTAATTTCTAAATTCAGACAATTCTACTCATAGTATAATAGTTACACCGTCAATCTTTAATAGGGAATCTTTAACATTCTCAAGCAGTGAAGTAAACCAAAGTTGGCGAGTGGTCTAACCAAGAAACAAAAAAAAAATAATAATAATAATAATAATAATAAAAAGAAAAGAAAATCTTACAAAAAAGGCTATATGGTCTTTGATCAATCTGTCGTTGTTTCTGTAGGGGCATTGAATTGCTACCTTGAAGGTTTTGACTGAAATGTGTCACATTCGTATACACACGGACATACAGTAGCGATTGAAACAATAAAAAGGAGGCCGTTGGTTTTATTGCGGACAGCAAAGAATTTCTGCGGTGACGTTGTTGACAACGTTGCTACATCTCTTTTGATGTAGGTCAATGTGAAGTTGCCATTGATAATGACACCATTCGACCTCTCGACCTATCCCTCTTTCAGAGCGCCAAAGGGATTATCTCAGCCTCCCCTGGTAAACATCGTGAAAATAAGCTTAAAATCTTTACTAGAAATGTAGACCCTGACCATGTGTTCTTGTAACCTGCTATAACTACACTAGAGAAGAGCCCTACAATCCCCGAGAACTGCCTGAATTCCCTGACAGGAGACTCTGGTGAGTGAGACTTGATGCTACTTATCCTTGGCTACCTGTCCTGTTGGCTGGCTCGTTATGCAGCTGCGTTAGTTCCTCGCCAGGTAATACACTCCGTTTGAAAGTCAATCTGTCATCATGTGCCAAGCATGGTTAAATTGCGTACCCATCAAAGAGGGGTGGAAAAGGACCATCATGCCTGAATAGGCATCATCATTAATGAAATCAATTGCAACGCATCAATCCTAAAAGTTAGCTATTTGTTCCTATCATTGAAACATAATCCGAATATTTTCAAGCAGGTGAACACTAGGTGACAGTCCAATTCTAAAGGACTCAACAACACTATCTCAGATAACCAGCTGCATGTTTCTTCAACCACATCAGGACATTGTGCAGTAGAATGTTCTTCTAACAATACCGAACAAGCAAATTTGTGAGACGGGGCGTCCCATGTCAAGAAAAAACTTGATAAGGGATAGATGCACGGGACGGGGTTCAGAGCTCATCCGCATTTACAACAATCGTTATCACGACAATATTGAAAAATGCAACAAGGTATGGAACAGAGAAAATCCTTCAGAACACTCGACTAAATTCTCTCTTATAGACCTGAGGCGTGGAATAAATATCCAGTCATACTGTGAGCATGTTTTGACAAGAAGTTGCCAAGGTTTGAAACAGGAAAATTTTTGCCCTTTTTCGGTATCACTGCATGTTGTGGCTTCTCAAATCCTTGCTATCTAAAATTGACGTCGTTCATTTGGTCTTCCAACTCACCCTCTGATTTCTCTTTCTTCGTTCAAGTCTCCTCCGTTGTTGCTCTCTCTAGCTTGCTCCTCTTTTCACCTCGCCTCTCTGTGTACATTTGAAACTTTATCTTTCCTATTTGCTTTCTTTTATATATATATATATATATATATATATATATATATATAGATATCAATCCAAATTCATATAATACATCTGTTTCTTTTTTATTTATTTTTTGATAATTATTTTGAGATATAATGTTTGATTTCTTTCGTTAATGGTGACATGTTTGTTTAAAACGTACTATTAGTGATTCTAAAACAAAAAATCTTGTTTAGAATAAAAAAATAGTAGTCGTTAAAAAAAATCAAAAGTCGGCAATAAATAGTATAAAAATACAATAAATAATAAAATTAGAATACCATACAATAAAAGTCAATAACAAAGATTTGACTACGTAAAAAACTTTCTGGGGCTGATGATTTTTTTCACTCTTCCATGGCATCATCTGCTTCGATCACCTCAACTTTCTTCTCCAGTGAAGTACTCTTCGTTGAAAGAACTCCGAAAACACAAACATAACAAAAGCTTTTTCATCATGGAAAACAACAAGAAGATCAATAAGTTCAATGCTGGTATGAATAATATACAAATTATCCTGCTTAATCAGACCAAAAACTGCATTAGACCCAACATTCAGAAGTCATAAACATTCTTCTAAGCATCAGTTGAATAATATGTGATTAATATCTTAGCAGCTATTGTAAAAGCTACTCAAATTCATCTGCAAGCAAACAAGTCATATTAGACAAAAGGGATGAGAAGCAAGGTGGTGGCTCAACACTAGCACACCAGTTTTACTCAATAAGAGCACTTAAATTGAAGGGCACATAAATAAAACAATAGAACCAAAACCAAGAAACTGTACTTAGTATCTAACTTCAAAGAAGGGAACCATAAGAACTCAAAGTACTAGAGAAGGAGACCTAAGGAGAAACATGAGATACACTGTCATTTATCTTTGGATAAGAAGATGCTCCATACCCTTAAACACGTTGCTAATCCTCTACAAGAACAAATCCATAGCATGGAAAAACCTGTATGATATGGCCAGTTTAAGGAAATATGAAACTAACCAGTTTTCTCAGGAAAAGCATAGCCTTTTAGATTGACACATGTTTGAGGATTTGTAACAAGGGGTTCCTCAGGTATTACTTGTGTCCCTGTACCAGAGAAAATTTACAAGAGAAACAATCATCAATCTCAACTAGAGATGTCTTTTTCCAAAGAGTAGAAAAGTGATTGGTTGAAAACAGCATACCTTTGTTATCACACAAACATCAACATTGCCGCCAAGTCATTGAACACACCAGAACATATTGCCTCACATACAAGCTTTGTTCCTTCATGTCTCTGCAAATGTGAATACATAAATCAGACTAAATAAAATGTTATAGCCCATAGAAAATGGGCAATAATCTTCCTTAATTTTTCAAGAGTTCCGTCAAAAGAGTGTTTGGCATACATATAAATGAAGCAAATAGAGAACAAAATAAGCCTAAAAGCACATATGGATGATAAAAATAAGTCCGACAGCATTAGCATTTTATCTATCCTCTAGATACGGGATCTAAAATTCAATGAAATCTAGCTTACATTGGGTCTTTCTCTGTCCTTTGACTCGAAAATAGCCATTGCAGCAAGAGAACCAGAACCCATTGTAGCGAATGGCAACGTGTCAGTTGATCCATGAGGATATATCTGGGACATGTGCCATTGCATTCGCAAGAGATCAGAACACTATGAAAACCAGAAGGAAGGTTTCCTTATGACTCAACGCTACAGTATGCAAATGAGGCCCCGTGTAATCAACCTCTCCAAGCACCAAAGCAGCCTGAACATAACCTTGGTAGCTGAGCAAGACACAAGGAGTCAGGAAATGCTCTAAAAGGAAACAACATGCAAAATTTATAGAGCTCAAAACCAAATAAAGTCAACTTGAAAAAAATGCTTTTTAAGAAGAGTCAGTGCTGTGAAAACCCTTGACTCTCGGCCAGTATGATAGCGGTGCAACTGCAGCCATGAGCTTACTATGTCTGTGGAAATACAGGAAAGATAGCAATGCATTGTGTGAGGAAAAGTTAGTACAAAGCTTAGGATTCTAGCACATGAGATAAGATAAGACACCAAAGCCCTAAAAGTACCTGTTACTGCCACTGTATCAGCAGCTGCTTCTACTCCATAGCCATCAATATATGTTGGGTGCCAGGTAATGAAACTTCTCACAATTCTTATCCCAAAATATGGGTCCTTCTGTAATGAGCGAGTCGAATAAGAAGAGTAGGAAGACCATTCACATTTGTATGACTAAATTGCCAGGTCTCTGAAGTACAGACAAAGCCATCAACTGTTCAGCAGAACATTAATTGCCCGATTTAACAATCTCGATGATAAAAGAGATAACGTAGGGTCTTCCCATCAGGGAATATTACTAGTGGAAAACTTTTGCAGGAAACCCCAAGTTTTAAGAACCAAGATTGGTCCCGAGACCATACATTGCCCACTACTTGATTCCAAAATGACGGCAGTAAATTATCTGGGCCTGACTCTCCTTAATCTCTATTGTCAAAGCTAATCACAAGATTGCCTCCCGAAACCGCAATCCGGAGCATACACTCAACACGGACAATCCATTGAGATCAGAATTTAGACCAAACCCAAACTTCCACTCAAAAGAGTGGAAAGATAGCAGTTCGTCCACAAAATTCTCAATTGAATCAGTCTACAGAACCAAATTTCATTCGAGGGACTTATGGTTCACAAACTGATGCGTCCTCCTGAACTTCAACCAACACCTTGAGTTTCGATTTCCAACCCCCCTCTTTTTTTTTTTTTTTTTGGGCGTGCGTTTGACCTTTAGGCATAAATCTTTCCCTTAGCTACTGAAAACATTACAAAGGAGAAAAAAAAAATAATAATAATAACGAGAGAGAAGAATTGATGGAGATGGCTCTGATGAAGTGACAGTATCAAAACTCATATTGGTAAGTCGAAACAGAAAATAGAATACAAACCCAGACAATCATTTTAATTTTTACACATAATATAATATTTACACCTTCAATCTTTAACGGGAATCTTTACCTTTTTTCTTTTTTCATTCTCAAGCAGTAACCGAAGTCAGCGAGTGGTTTAGCCAAGAAAAATGAAAAAGGAAAAGGAAATCTTGCAGAGCTCGACCATTTCGTTTCAATTACAATCAAAATAGATGAAGCAAAAATCACTGTACAAAGTGAAATTTCTCGACAACTTCAAGGAGGCTCAGTTTCTGTTCCCTTCTCCGCATACCCAAATTTCATTTGAAAGTTGCCCATGACAATCAACAGGAGCTCCCACAAGTCTTCAACTAGATCCCCCTTGTCAGCTGTCACACAAAACTCTCTTTAAGGCCAAGCCAGGTCTAAGCAAAACTTGGGATCTTCCATATCCTCACCAAGGAGCTCCAGATCAGACTCCTTGTTGCCGGTGTTGCCTGCAGTTGCATATGATTTTTTCTGGGTGGCACCACTGGCAGAAGAGATGACCGCTGCAGAGACACGGGAAGAGGTAATAGAAGAAGAAGAAGAAGAGGAGGGTATTGTACCAGTGACGAGAGCAAGACTTGGCTTTTGAGGACGAACAAGTTGTGACAACAAAAGCACGAGAGAAGCCATAAAATACTCTTACAACAAGCTATACGACGGCATTTTGTTTTTCTTCTTTGAAGTCTGGCTATGGCGTTGCTTCTAGAGGGGACATTGTGCCGATTTTTATATCCACGCAGTGGCGATGGAAACGATGAAAGTAGGCCGTTGGTTTTATTGTCGCTCACCAAGAATGGAACGCTGCGCATGGTTTTCAACCTCTTTCTGGGGCTACCTTTTGCTGGTAATTTCCGTGGCGGCGCCGTCGAAAATGTGGTTACATCTTCTCTCTCAAAATTTACCGTACTGATCTAAGCCGTAATCTGCTTTTCTATTTTTGTGAAATCATATAGAATGTACATATTTAATTTAATACCCATCTTGTAGTTACATGAATGTCACTGTAGTACCCTTTTTTTTACCTCTATCTCTCTCTCCTTTTTTCTTTTTTGTTTGTTTTCTCATTTTATCATTATTAATATTTCATTATATTAAGAAATTAAAACGGTTACTTTCGGTTAGGTACATGTTAACTGTTAAATTTTGACATAATAATAAGAAGGTTCTGTATTACTTGCGGCAGAAAAACTGTCGAAGTGGTGGTGGGTTCTTACCGAAACTATGGGCCAGTTTCGTTTTTTGGTCTACACTGCCTTGTCATCCACAGTTCAAGAAACAAGTGGTGTGGCATTGCATTGTGCTCGGCGAATCTTACCCCCCCAAAAGAAAGAAAGAAAGCAAGAAATAATAACAACATTAAAAGATGCATATTTTTTAAAACGTTTTTATACAAATTTTTTTTTTCATTACTAATCATTTATATATATTTATGATGTATGGACAAAATATGAGAACGGATGCAATATGACAAAGATTTATTATATTATTTTGTAATGTAATTAGTACATTGTATATATTATATATGCATATAATAAAATAGAATACAAATTACAAATTAATATATCTAATATAAATACTAATATTAAAGAAATTTATTGATTATGTTATTTTTTATTAATAAATTATTTAATAATACAACCGTATTGTTATTTAACAA
This sequence comes from Bruguiera gymnorhiza, assembly GCA_020883675.1. Classification (NCBI taxonomy): domain Eukaryota; kingdom Viridiplantae; phylum Streptophyta; class Magnoliopsida; order Malpighiales; family Rhizophoraceae; genus Bruguiera; species Bruguiera gymnorhiza. The sequence goes on from JAIRCJ010000030.1 coordinate 492,016, forward strand.
AAGTAGAAAAATTCTTTCCTGTTCCTTTTCGGCTGTCCCCCATATTTGTCACCTTGACTTGTCCCCTTGAATAGGCCTCTTCACTATGAAATGCAAGATGCGATTTCCTGTGACTCTTGCTCCAATTCTTGGTTAAGAAGCTTAAACGGTTGTAATCCCCTTATGGCGGAATGAATATCCTGGACATGGGCAATGACTTCTCTTTGGTTAAGTTCAATTTGGATAAGGATATGAATAAAGTGATCAATGATTGAACTTGGGCTACTCAAGATCATTATTAGACAGTACGTTGTTGGGATCCTCAATTTATTCCTTCGAATGATGCTATCAAGTCTACTGTGGCGTGGGTGTGCCTTCTTAAGTTAACAGTTTCATTTTATAACGACGATGTTCTCGTGGCAATTGCTTCTTGCACTGGTAAACTTGCTGAAGTTGACCGGAATATTACCTTCACAACTAGGGAGCGTTTTGCTCGAAGCTATGTTAATGTTGATCTAACTAAACCTTTGATTTCTCAACTCTGACTTAATGATTGCCATAAAAAATTTGAGTACAAAAGTCTCCACACAGTCTATTTTGGTTGTGGAAAATTTGGCCATCCCTCTACAAATTGTTCTGGATGTGTTCTGACAAATTTGGTACGATTCTAAGGGGGTGTTGTAATGGCTTAAGCTTCTCTAGCTGTTCTGGCCAAGCCCCTGTTTGTTGGCGAGCAATGCATCATGGAAAATCAGGAAGGAAATCATGCTACCGATTTTGCTAGCTATGGACTGTGGAGGATGGTTATTAGACAAAGGTGAAATTTGAGCAAAAATGGGCAAACAATCTTCTAAGATACCGCCGGCGTCGTGGACCTATTAAAATTTTCACTTACTCAAAAATTTTTTTATTTAATTATATTTAATTTATTTATAATATAATTTATTTATAATATTTAATATAAGAGTTGAATCATATTTAATTTATTTATAATATAATTTATCCATAATATTTTCTTTCACTAAATTTATCGACTTACTCCTAAAAAATTAGACATCCCCTATTTTTTTTTTTTTTTTTGAAGTATTTGACAAAAAATACCGAAATTAGGATCAGATTAATTCTAATATCATTTGTTACCAGATAATTACTTTCTTATAAAAAAATAATTTATTAAAATATATAATATTCATATTTATATAATTTATTATTTTTTTTTTTTCAAAATAATTTTCACGGGGCAAATTTAGGCTTTGTAAATGCAAGAGGGCCTTCAAGGGGATAATAGGCTAGATCCAGTAGTACCTAAAAATTATTTTGTCAAGGGGTATCCAGAATGGGACTACATCTCGCAAGCCCAGGAAGGGGGTTGTTATTGGCAGTGGGGCTTTGCTATGCAAATTGGATCCTTTTCAAATAAATTTCCCGTTACAAAAAGTAGCCACTTTTTAGCAAGAACTCGTGCTTTGGGGCAGCAGCATGTAGCATCTAGTTCTGGTATTAGAGAGATCATGTTTAAGGATCCTTCTCCCTTCCTTCCTCTTGGTCGTCCACCGGATGTTACTTCTCTTATCTTGGGAAAGGGCCATAGCTCTTCGTCAAATTGGGATATGGAGCTTGAGAATGCTTATTTGGTTTTGAATGATAGCATGGAGCAAGAGCAGTAACTTGCTCGTTTTTTGCTTTGTTTTTGTTTCTTTCCTCCACTTTATTATTTTTATTATGAATTGCATGCATAATAGTCATCTCAAAATCCTCTCTTGGAACATTAGAGGTGTAGGGAATGATGATGCAAAAAAGCATCTTGTTGATGTGGTGAAGACTCGTCATCCGGACTTTGTTGTAGAACTAAAAGTTTATCTTGGAAACTCATGTTTCATTTGGATGAGATAGGAATTCATTTGCTTCGACTCACATGAAATTGTTGATCTAAATAGGCGTGCTGGCAGAATTTGGGTACTTAGGAAGTCATTAAATGTCAAAATACACTATTGTTAATGGTTCTCAGTACATCCATTTCCTTCTACTCAACGAGATAAAGGTGTGTAGAGGTGTTCATCTATTTATGCCAACCTTATTCCCTCTTGTAGAGAGAATCTTTAGGAGGAGCTCAAGAATCTTGCTTCACATAATTTTACTCTATGGCTCTTGTTAGGTGATTTTCATGACATCCTTAACGAGTCAACAAAGAGAGGAGATTGTTTTCAATTCAATAAGGTTAGAAAATTTGTTGATAATGTTGAGTTTTTTGAATTTCAAGATATGTGTTACATGAAAGCTTTCTTTACGTGGCATAGGAAGGAACATGGTGGTAGAGTGGTTATTTCGGAGAGAACTGACGGTGCTTTTGCTATGAAAAATTGGAGAGCTATATTTTCGGAAGCCTTAATACTCGCTTTGCCTAAAACCCCTTTCGATCATTATCTAATACTTCCTTATTTCGAAGGTTGTGCTGCAACATGTCAATCTTCCTTTTCGTTCTGAGGTAGCTTGGATGACATATTATAGTTTCAAAGTTGTGTGCCGAAACTGGGCTATTGGGGATCAGATTTCTATTGAGAAGCTTGTTATTATGCAACATTGTAGCTTTTGAGTTTAATCGAATCACATGTGGTACTATTTTTTTGAAGGAAAAGGCATTTGCAGGCTAGGTTAAATAGTATTCAAATGGCATTGGAACGAAGGCCGAGTGAATTTCTTTCATTGCCTGAAAAGCAATTGCAATCGGAGTAAAAATTAGTTCTCAAATAGGAGGAGATTCATTGGTTTTAAGAATCGCGAATTCAATGGCTCTAGCTGGGTGACAAGAGCACCAAATTCTTTTACGCGTCCACTGTGGCTAGGCGAAAATTTAATAAAATTAAGTGCTTGAGGCTCGTGGAAGGTAATTGGAGTTGTGACCATTAAGAAATACATGATGATGCCATGTCACACTTTCAAAATTTGTATTGTTCCACTGAGATCATTGCTCCTCTTCCACCAATAGCTGATCACCCCCAGCTCACAGCAGTGCACTGTGCTTCTCTTCCAGCCCATTTATTGGTGAGGAGGTTTATGTGGCAAATAAATATGTTATGTATATTATATTTATTTTTTTTCTAAATGTACTTATTCAAGTTAATTTCATGATTTAAAAGAAGACCAAATGAACTGAAATAATTTAGAAATTTAAACAAGTAGTTTTAAGAAAATTTAAGTTATTTTGAAAATTTTATATTTTAAATATTATTGAATAAATTTGAAATTTTCTTAAAAATTAAATTAGACATTTTGAATTTCTTACAATGGGTTTATTTGCATAGATTCACAAAAAATTGAGTTATAAATAAGTGTTTTTAATCAGCTTATAAGTTAGTTAAGTCTATTTTAATTTAATTAAAAGTTATTTTTCAAATAAACTAAATTATCTTTAAAGAGGAAGTATCCATTTTTTTTTTAATTAATTTTTACTATCCCTTAGGAATTATAAATAGATATGTTAAAGTACCAAAAATACACCTCTCCTTTCTTTCATTCTTGTACATGCCTAAGATATGCAAAATTAAGGTCTTACTTTCGATTATAATGATTAAAATTATTAGAAAAAATATTATAATACTTATTAGTTTTTATTTTTAATTTAATTTTTTACTTTGAATTCTTATATTCTTTTATTTTAAATATTTATAATTATATTGTTTGATTACTAAGATGCCTATTAGACAATTATACTTTTTTGATTTATTACTAGTTTAAAATTCAATTCCTTAATTACTTGATAATTATAATGTTAAATAGTAAATAAAAATTAATAATTATGGTCAAATTTTTGTCGAATTTCTATGAAAAATATGGTCTAAAATTAAACAAATCAGTTTATGAATTTATTATTTACATTCAATTATCTTTCTTATTTTAATATTATCAATAAATTATATTAAGAAAACTTATCCTATATAATTTTATTGATAAGAAAATAATTGAAAAGCTTGTCTTAATTAATAATAAATTAAGAAAAGATTTAAAATAATAGAATTTGTCATTATTTTAAATCTAATATTCAATTAAAGAATTGATGATTTTGGTGTCAATAATCAACATGTGAATCTAATAATGTAAATATCCTTATTGTTGAAGATGTATTTATCTATTGATTTTATTTATAACTAGTTTTCTTTTTTTAGTTTTATTATTTTAATTAAAGCTAAATTCCTTTTCTTTTGCTTTTTATTTGCATGAATTCAATAGGACTAAAATCATTAATTAACTAATTAATTAAAACTCAATCTTTATAGATTTAACCTATACTTACTTTAATTACAAATTTGTTAATTAAGTGATTTAAATTAATTTTGGTATATTTGATATAAATCAAATTTTAGTGTCACTATCAGAGATTAATTATTTAATTAATTTGTTTTCTTATGATTGTATTTTTATATAACTTGTATTACAAACTTCTATGTTTGATAGATAATTTGACCAAATGCTCAATCAAATAAAAGGCTACATTCAAGTTGACAAGCATATAGTTTTTCCACCTTTTCTGGGACTTACATTTACATCCACCCTTGCGTCATCATCAAACTTATCAAATGAAATTGAGATAAAAAATTATAGTTGCAAACACTAATAACAACAACCAAACTTTTAAAAAGTTAGTGGCTCATAATCTAAACCAATAATCTCTTCGCATAAAGTATCCTAATGTTGACATTGCTTTTATGTTAAAATTTAGTCAAATTCATCTCTTGTCAATTTTTATGTTCTTGTAGGTGAATATCCACATAAGCATCTAAAAGAATTTTATATAGTTTATTCAAGTATAAAACTTATTGGGACATCTAAAAAATAAATCAAATTAAGGGCATTCATATTCTCTTTAGTAGATTTAACAAAGGATTGGTTTTATTACTTACCTTTATAATTCATCACCACATAAAATGAGATAAAGAGATTATTCTTGGAGAAGTACTTTATGGCTCCTAAAGTAAGTATTATTTGAAAGGAGATATATGACATTTGACAATACAATAAAGAGTATTTATATGAATAATGAGAATATTATAAGAAGATTTGCATGAGTTACCCCTTATCATCAAATCAATGATTAACTCCTAATCTAATACTTCTATGAAGGACTTCTTTCCATAGATGGAAATACAATAAATGTATCTAGTAAAGAAGTATTGCTAGACAAAACCTTAGAAGCCATAAAGAATTTAATAGTAAACAAGGCTATGAATTTCCAGTAATTTAGCACTCAACATAATCCACTATATAAGAATATCAATAAGGTAAATATATCTTCTTTTGATAACAAATTACTAATATGACTTCTCTTATACGTTAAATGGCTATAGGAAACATATGGCAAGTTTGGGCATTTGAAATTTGCTCAAATCAAAGACATCTAATTAATATGTGTTCAACACTTTAAGATAATATAATGAAGCATGTCAATGCCATAAGAGAATTGGAAGGGCAACCACAACACAGGTATGAATCCTTTCTCTAATACATATAATCTTAGATGAAAAGATTATCCTAACTTTAATTATGATAATCAACAAGCAATTTACAATGCCCCTAATTGCCAATTTCAAGAAGTACCACCACTTTTTTAAACTAGACAAAATGTTCCCTAAAACTTTGGTATGTTTCTTAATGAAATTATTAAGGCTCTTATTAATAATACTAAACAATTTCAACAGAAAATAAGGCAAGCATTCAAAACTTGGAGAATTAAATGAGTTAACTTGTCATGGCCATGAGTAAATTATAAGCACAAGGATTGAGCAAACTAACTTCTCAAATCATGATAAATCCAAAAAAAAAAAATGCATACGTCAAAATTTTGAGGAGTAGAAAAAAAAAAGTGAAAGCACCAATAAAGACACCTCCTAGGGCAGAAGAAGAGGTGATAGAAGAAAAAGGTGTGCCCATCAAAGATAAACCAATCAAAACCTAAACTTCACCACCTAAGGTAAACCCTTAGCCTCTTATTCCCTCCAATGTTACCTCACATTCTTTTATAAACAAATTTTCAAAATTTACAAAAAAAAAAAAAGCAAAGAAAGGAGATTTTGGAGATGTTTCAAAAGGTGGAAGTAAATAAACTCATTTTTATGCAATTAAACAAGTTTCTCAATATACAAAGTTTCTCAAGGAATTGTGCACCTCCAAAAGGAAGCTTAAAGGTGACAAAAAGGTAAGTATGAGAGAGAATGTCTTAGCTATTATTTAAAGAAAAATTTCCCTTGAGTGTAAAGATCTTAGTACATTCACTATTCCTTGCACTATAGGTAATACTAGATTTGAAAGAGTTATATTAGATTTAGTAGTATCAATTACTATTATATCACATTGTATTTATACTTCTTTAACTCTTAGTCTTTTAAAAGAAATTGGTGTGATTATACAACTTGTTGATCAATTTAGCGCTTATCTTAAATGAGTTATTGAAGATGTTCTTATACGGGTTAATGATTTAGTCTTCTAAGTAGATTTTTACATTCTTGATATAGAGACTAACAACTTCCCCAATGCTACCCTTATAATGTTAGGAAGACTTTTCTTAAAGACATCAGGGACAAAGATAGATGTTTATAATGGTACACTCACCATAGAATTTGATAATGAAATTATTTGATTTAACATTTTTTAAGCTATAAGGTATTCCAGTGATGTGGATTTAGTTTTTGCTATTAACATTCTTAATTCTTTAGTGCAGTAAATTTTAAAACTTAATGGAAAAGACAAGTTGGAACTAGTTTTTAACCAATATCTTAAGAAGGAAAATAACAAGAAACTGAATAAGGAACTACTTTGTGAGAAAGCATAAAGGATATGATAATGATATCATATTCATTACATCTTATTTTAAGAAGGTATGATATATTTTATATTGAATTACTTGTTTCTAACAATAAAATTTTACCTTTTATTATATAACAACTCATACTAGAATTGAAGCTAATATGAAGCATCCCATGTATGTTTTGATGGGAGATGGAAAAACCCTATGAATGATCATTCCAAAGAACTTGACCCCATTGCAAAAAGACCTAATAATCAAATTTGCTTTTCTCTTCCCTTTCATCTTTAATTTTGTTTTTATGTGCAATTTTGTGTTTTTGTTTACATTTCATTATTACATTAAGACAATATAAGGTTTAGGTGTGAGGGAGGGATAAGTTTGTTTTATTCAATTTTTTCAGTCTTTTATCTTTATTTTTTTTATTTCACGATAATGCATGTGACTGACATTTTCCTTACTTAATGATTGATTTGAAATTTGACAAGATCTTATAAAGTGAGTTAAAAGTCATTTGATTTTATAAGTGTTAATGTGTATGCTCTTTAGAGAGGTTTGTGTAGGTTTATGATTTGACATGGTTAACTTATGATTACTCCTTAAAGATTGAAAGTTGAAGTAGATAAAAAAAAAACAAAAAAGAAAAAACAAGAAACAAAAGAAGAAAAGGAGATAAAGAAGAAGGAATAAGAAGGCAATTGAAAGTTTGTTAAAATAATTTACTCTAATATTTTAAATTACTTAATAACTAGGATTCTTTATCATAAATGTTGATATTTATGTCAAAAGGTGGCTCAAATTATAAGTACACAAAATACTCTAAGTATCTGACTTGTAAAGTCATTAGGTACTCTCGTTACACGTGTTAGTATTTGTGTTAAAAAGTAAGTGAGTGTTTACAAAAGTCAATAAAAAGAAAGTAAAAAAGAGAAAAATCTCAATTTCTTATTTTTGTTATAATAAAAAAAGGGTAATCATTTGTTAGATGTTACTTATTATAGTTGTGTTGATCATGAATTTGCATAAGTTTATTTAAGAGTATGCATAAATATACTAGTGATAGTTAGAACATGATTGACTTATTTGGTTTTGTTAGATTTTCAAGTCAAGATTTATATTTGAGGGATGTTATGATCTTGATTATTACTTAGTATTTTCTTTTATTTTGTGTGTTCCATATATTGCATTTATAAATGATTTTGTGAGTATATCTCCTGAAAACTCTCATAAGACAAAACTCATTTACTAAAGGGTGATTTAGAAGTTTAAAAGCTTATTGCATATGCTAAATGCAATCTGATTCCTATGAAATTGAATTAGAATTTGTTTTACTTTGTTTTGTTTTACTTTAGTACTAGTATAAGTTAAATGTGTAAAAATTTGATATATTATATGCATTATATTTATTTTCTTATATTTAACTTTTTTTAGTTTATTTTCTTCTTAAAAGTACTTATTCAAGTTGATTTTATATTTTAAGAAAAAACTAAATGGATTAAAGTAATTTGGAAGGTTAAATATATAGTTTTTAGAAAATTTGACTAGTAAAGGTTATTTTATAAATTTCACATTTTAAATATTATTAAATAGATTTGAGGCATTCATGAGAATTAAAATGGATATCTTAAGTTTTCTACAATAAGCTTATTTGTAAAGATCGAAGAAGAATTAGACCAGGAATAAATGTGTTCAATCTAACTTATAGGTTGGTTAAACTTATCTTATTCCAATTAGAAGTTATTTTCCAAATAAACTAAGTTAATTTTAAACGAACAGTATTCATCTTTCTTTGGGTTATTTTTGCTATTTCTTAAAATTATAAATAGATATGTTAAAAAAGTACTAAAAATACAAACATATATACACCTTTCCCCTTTTTTTTAATGTTTTTTGTACACACTTACAATATGTAAGACTAAGATTTTATTTTTAGTTGTAAGAATTGAAGTTATTGGAAAAAATATTATGAAACCTATTTGTTTTTATTTTTAATACAATTTTTTACTTTGAATTATCATATTTTTCTATTATAATTATTTATAATTATATTACTTTATTGTTACAATACATAATAGATAATTATATTTTTTAATCTATTACTAGTTTAGAACTTAATTTTTCAATTGCATGATATTTCTAATGATAAATAACAAATAGAAATTAATAATTATAGTTATGTTTTTATTTAATTTTTATGGAAAATATGGTTTAAAATTAAATAAATTTATTTATGAATTTGTTATTTACATTTAACTATCTTGTTTATATTAATACTATTAATAAATTATATATTGAGGACTTATTAAAGTTAATTTAATTGATAAAAAATTAATTAAAGAGTTTTTCTGAATTAATAATAAACTAATAAAAAATTTAAAATAATAGACTTTATCATTATTTTAAATTAAATTTCAATTAAAAAATTAATGGTTTTCAATGTTAATGATCAATGCGTGAATCTAATGATTTAAATATTCTTATTGCTAAAAGTGTATTTATCTATTAATTTTATTTACAATTAATTTTTTATTTTTATTTTGATTAATGTAATTACAATCAAATTCCTTCCTTTTTACCATTTTATTTACTTAAACTCAATTGTTAATTGATTAATCAAAATTCAATTTTTGTGAATATGATTTATATTTGTTTTAACTACAAACTTATTAATTAAATAATTTAGAATAATTTTAGTGTATTCAACACACATGAATAATATTTAAATACATGAAGTCTAATAAAACTCTAAGTGCTGATGGTTTCCAACTTGTGACCTTTAAAGCATATTAGAATGTTATTAGGGAAGATATTGTGGCTTCTGTTCAAGAAGCTTTCCACAAATGTACTTTTCTTGAGCGACTATTGGTGACTCTTATCTACCTCATTCCAAAGGGTGAAAATGTTGACCAAATCATGAAGTTTCATCCTATTAGATCATGTAATGTGTTATTAAAGTTGATTTCAAATGTGTTAGCCAACCATCTTCCATTATTGCTTAATGAGCCCATTTGTCCCCTCTACTTTTATTCTTGGTCATAGTACCCTTGATAATATCATTGTTGCATAAGAAATAATGTACTTAATTTGTTGTACAAATAATAAGAAAGGGGTGATGGCTTATAAAATAGACTTAGAGAAAGCCTAAGACAAAGTGGACTAGAATTTCTTGAAGAATATGAACTGTGTCTTAAGTGCCTTTTTGATAGTCCTCTAGAATAGGGAAAAGCCACCCAATTTTAAACTTTATCGCGACCTGAGACAAGGTGACCCTTTATCACTATATTATTTGTATTATGTATGAAATGTTTACATTTGCTTATATAGAGGAAGGTCAATAGGAAAGACTGACATCTTGTCGAGTGCTATTCTCGAAGGCCATGACTTATCAAGCTCGCATTGTTTATTCAACGTTGAATGAATTTTGTATAGTGTTAGGCTTCAAGGTTAATGAAACTAAATCAAAAGCATTGTTTCCTCGAATGCATCAAACAATGTCCTTCATCAAATTAACTGCATCAATAATTTCTCTTTCATTAATGATTTGGGAAAATTTCTTAGAGTGCCTTTTCTTTATGCATGCCTTTTAAAGATTACATACAATTTTGTTGTTAACAAAGTTTGGCAGTGCCTTTTGGCTTGGAAATCTATATTATTAAACATGTTTAGTCACATTGCTTTGGCTCAGAGTTGCCTCTCATCTATTTTTATTCATACTATGCAGACAACTTGGCTGTCAAATTCCATTTGTGATAAGCATGATAAAATTACTTGTAAATTTATTTGGGCTTTTGATTTTGGAAAATGTGGTGTTCATTTGATGAATAAGGAGGAGATAACTTCTTGTAGAGCAGATGGTGGTCTAAGTATTCGTCAAGCTCGATTGAATAATGTGGTGATGTTAGGCAAATTGTCTTAAGATGTGCTAGGTGTGAAAGTAATAAATTGTGGGTTTTAGTCCTTCATGATAAAGGGTAGTGGAGTATAAATGACCCAAGAAACTTCTCTTGTTTACTTGAACCTGTGAGGAGATTATTAAATAACAAAAATGACCTATTTTGCTCAACTCATTAGTCTTTCTTTTAGTCCAAATTGAATTTTGTTCAATTTGTTTGATGTAATTAAGGTTGTGTACCTCTATTATACTAAATTATAATGGAGCTGACCTTTGACTCGAAGTATCCCGTGCTTTCCCTCCTTTTTGATTTGGAGAGGTTTTTCCCGTAAAAATTGGTGTATTTTTGTATACATAACCTTAATGCGTTGTTCAATTCATCCACACGGTTTACTAACTTTGTTATAGATGAGCGAGTAGAAAGTTACTAGAATTAAGAGGCTTTAACTCTAATGCAAAAATCTACCCTCGTAATTTATAAAAACCCAATCCAACAATCCATAAAGAATATATATGTGTCTCCCAACTATTGACTAAAAGTCAGCCTGATCGGACCACAAATAATCTTGTGATTATATGGTTGATCAAAATTGCATGCCGAAAATTACCCAGAGTATAGACCTAAGAAAACTGAAGAGAAGTAAGACTTACTGTGCTCAAAACATAATCTCCACCATTTAGAATTAAGAACCAAACGTCCTAAATTAATTATCCAAATTTTAACTTAATCGAATACTGATATCTTTTTCAAATGTAAGATCAAAGAATACTGTCTTTTTCTTCTTCTCTTTTGATGACCTCCCTCTTTTTCTCTCTCTTTTTCAGTAGCCCTTTTCTTTTTCTCTCTCATAATTGGCTAGCTAGATTTTCTAGCCAAATGGGGCATTTATGTCCACTTTAATTATTTTAGGTTGTGACCCCCAAAAATACTAAGATAAAGTAAAATATTTTAAATTATATATCTACATACGAAAGGACCAATGAACCCAACAATTCTCCCCCTCCTAACTATGTGGAAATATTGGTCATCCTGACTAATGCACAACACATCTCAAATTTCCATTTTGGCAATGTCTTTGTCATCATATCAGTAACATTATCATTAAGATGGATAACACTCTGGTTATTACAGTACAACACATAATTTGATTGTTCAAAACCAAGTTCCTTTAAAAACCTTTTCATTCAAAGTGACTCTTTAGACAATTTAGTTATTGCAATAAAATTTACCTTTATAATGGACAATGCAACACACTTTTGCAATCGAGATTACCAACTCACTACTCCCCCTGTTGGAGTCAATGCTACCTATTATATCTAAATCTGTGAATCCATTAAGAATAAACTTATCACTCCCAAAACAAAGTTTCAAATCAGTAGAGTTTCATAAATATCTCATTATCTACTTTACTACATTTTAGCTCTTTACTGGGATTTAAAAGGAATCAATTGACTGTGCCAACTACATGAGTTATATTAGGTCTTGTGCGTATCATTGCATACATCAAATTGTCTATAACTGATGCAAAAGGAACTCTTTACATCTCTTTTTTCTCTTTCTTTATGAAAGGACATTAGTTAATAACTAATTTAAAGTGTGCAGCAAAAGGAGTGCTCACCACTTTAGCGTTATCTATGTTAAACCTTTAAAATACCTTTTCAATATAATGCTTTTAAGACAGATACAACCTTTTCTTTTTCCTATCCCGAGTGATTGACATGTCGAGGATCTTCTTTACTGGTCCTTACTCCTTCATGGAAAATGACTTGTTTAACTCTTACTTTAACTTGTCAATCCTAGAAGTATTATGACCAACAATAAACATATCATTAATATAAAGTAGTAAAATGATGAAATCATCATTAGTAAATCTCTAAACAAAAGCACAATAATTAGAAGTAGTCTTTTAATAGTCTTGCTCCCCAAAACAGATATAAACTTCTTATACTAATGTCTTGGAGCTTGTTTTAAGCCATACAAACTTTTCTTCAGCCTGCACACATAATCCTCTTTTCTTTTCACCTCAAAACCCTATGGTTATTCCATATAAATTTCTTCTTCCAAGTCACCATGGAGAAAAGCTATTTTCACATCCATTTGCTCGATCTTTAAGTCTTGGTTAGCAACCAAACTTAACACAACTTGAATGGAAGATATCTTCACTATTGGTGAGAAGATCTCTTTAAAGTTGATACCTTATTTTTGACTGAATCCCTTGACAACCAATCTAACTTTATATCATGGATGTGGAGTATTTTCTTCTTACTTTATTTTGTAAATCCATTGATTCTTCAAACTCTTTTTACCTTTAGGTAACTTTACAAACTCATAAGTAGAGTTATCATATAAAGATTTCATCTTATTTGTTATAACATCTATCCAGTGTTGTCTGTGCTCACTTTCAACTATTTTTTTTGTAGCACTCAGGTTCTCCCTCATCAATTAACATCATAAACTCTTTAAGAGAGTACTAAGTAAAAGACATTAGAATTTTATTAGACCTCTATGACTAAAATAGAGGTGGAGGTGTGTGCGGATGATCTTTTATGAGAGCATCAATATCACCTACACCTTGCATATTATGATCCTATTGAACATTCTCATTATGTTGTTGAACATCACCATGAACATCAACTAGATCACTTAGAGGTGTCTGAGGAAGTGAAACAATATCAGTAGGATTATTATTAACTTGAGGAGTTAATTTTTCAATATCTTCAATGTTTTAATCCTTAACAAATATAATATCTCTACTCTTTACGAGTTTTTCCTTAATCAGATCATATAAATAGTACCCGAAGTCATCTTCACCATAACTAAGAAAGATACAATGTTGAGTCTTCATATCTAACTTTCCTCTTTCATCTTTAAGGACATGAACAAAAACCTTATAGTCAAAAACTCATAAATGGTCATATGAGACTTCCTTACCAAACCAAACTCTATCCGGAACATCATTTTGTAACAAAACACTAGGAGACAGATTAATTACATGTGTTACTGCATTCAATGCTTTACCCCAAAAGATCTCGGTAATATTGCATATGAAAGAAGACATTTGACCTTCTCAATTGGTGTTCTATTTATCCTTTTTGCTAAACCATTCAACTATGGTAACTTAGGAGGTTTCCTTTGGTATCTGATCTCATACTTTTTGCAATACTTGTCAAATGGACCAATGTATTCACTACCATTATTAGTGTAAATACATTTCAATTTTTTACCAGTCTCTCTTTCAACAAAAGCGTAAAATTGTTTAAATACATTAAAGACTTAATCTTTAGTCTTCAAAGTATAAACCCAAATCTTCCTTAAGTGATCATCAATAAAAGTCACAAAATAAAGGGCACTACCAAGTGAGTGTACCTTCAAAGGACCACATACATCAAAATACATCAATTCAAACAACTTTGATTTCCTTGAAGGCAAGTGACTCTTAAATATAACTTTATTTTATTTCCTAGCAAAATAGTGAGGACACTTCTTTAAAACTACACTCTTTATGTCTAAAAGTTAGTTTTTTCATGCAAAACAATTCATCCCCTTTTCATTCATGTGACTAAGTCGTTTGTGTCATAATTCAATGGAATTATCATTCTTTGTTACATTTACAACATCTTTGAAGATAACAACTTGCATGAGATATAAACTAGAGCATTTCTTACCTTATGTCACAATTAAGGAGCCTCTAGTAAGTTTTCACTGATCATCACCCAAGGTACTATAAAAACCTTCGTCATTTAGTTTTCTTATTGAAATCAAATTCAAACTGATATCAAGAACATGTCTAACATCCCTTAATGTTAGTTGTGCTCCATTGCTAGTTTTTAAGCAAACATCACCAATGGCAGTTATCTCTATTAAATCGTTATTACCCATCTTCAAAATTCCAAAATCACCAGGAGTATATGTTATAAAGAATTCCATCCTTGAAGTAACATGAAGAGAAACACCACTATCTATGACCTAATTAGTATTATGAGATATTAGATTATTCACATTCTTATCACAAACAATAATGAGATCATTAATACCAGAAGTGGATACAGTAGCAACACAATCATTACTCATATTCTTTTTCTCGTACTTATCACTATCATCTCTATTTTCTCTTTTCCACTTATAGCACTTTTTCTGAATATGACCCATTTTCCCATAATAATGACATTGGACATTCTTATACTTAGATCTTGACTTGCTTTGACTTTTACTTCTACCTTTTTTACCATTTCCTTTTTCTTGACTTCTCAACTTATTTTTAGTACTTAAAACCTTTAATTTGGATGATGATGAACCCTGAGATTTTCTTCTCATCTCCTTATTCAACACACCACCCTTCATAAGTTCTAATGATAAAACACCATCAGAGGCAAAATTAGTAAGAGAGATTTGAAAAATCTCCCTATAATAAGGTAAGGTAGCAAGTAACCATAGCCCAAGAACCTTGTCATTAAAATTGATGCTCATACCTGACAATTGATCAATAAGACTATGAAACTCATTCAAGTGGTAAGCAACTAAACTCCCTTTATTATATCTCAACTATATCATTTTCTTTAAAAAGAACAACTTGTTATTACCAAACTTTGAAGCATATAAAGTCTCAAGTTTGCTCTACAAAGTCCGTGCATGTGTCTCATTGTAAATGTGATTATAAACATTATCATTAACAAATTTTCGTATAAAACTACAAACCTGTCTATGCTCAAATTTTCATTCTTCATTAGTCTTAAACTCAGGTTTTATAGTAGCAAACACAAGCAAATACAATTTCTTTACAAATAAGAGATCTTTCATTTTACTCCTCCATATATGATAATTCATGTCATTCAAACAAACCAATTTATTCACATTCAATTCCATCATTCAAACAAGTTAAATACACCAACCAGAGTCTAATACCATTTGGAAGCAAGGAGTAGCAAAGTATAAATAACCTAAGAGACTTCTCCCATTTGCTTAAACCTGTGAGAAGATGATTGAATAACAAAAATGACAATCCAAATAAATTACGCAAGAGAACATATCAATTTTTACGTGGAAAACCCCTCCAAATCAAAAAGTGAGAAAAACCACGAGACATTCTGAGTTAGAGATCAACTCCACTATAATCAAGTTAGTACAATAGAGTTACATAACTTCAATTACATTAAACAAATTGAACGAAATTCAATTTGGATTAAAAGAGAGACTAATGAGTTGAGAAAAATAGGCCAATCATGTGTTGTCAACCATAACTTAACAAATAAGCCTCAAGGTAATAATCCAACTATTCAAAATGAACTCCTAGATGTCCCCTACTAGTTGTCCAAATTTTAGTTTAGCTAGACCATAGGTCAATATTTATCCACACAGTTTACCAACTCTACCATAGATGAAAGAACGGAAAATTACTAGAATTAAGAGGCCTCAGTTCTAATAGAAAACCTACCCTTGTAGTTCATAAAAACCCTATCTAACTAACCACAAAGAAGATATATGTGTCCCCCTATTACTAACCAAAAATCAGCTTGATCGGACCACAAACAATTCTCCAATTACATGGTTGATCAAAATTATATGTAGAAAATCATTTAGAGTATAGACTTATGAAAACTGAAAAGAAGCAGAACTTATTGTGCTCAAAACACAATCTCCACCATTCAGAATTAAAAATTAAATGTCTTCTATCAACTATCCAAGTTTTAACTTGATCGGATATCAATATCCTTTATAAATATAAGATCAAAAAATACTATCTTTTCCTCCTCTTTCAGCAGCCTCCCTCTTTTTTACTCTCTCTGGCAGCCTTTTTTTCTCACAACTGGCTACTAGGTTTTATAGTCAAAAGGAGTATTTATACTAACTTTAATAATTTTAGGTTGTAAACCCTAAAAATATTAAAATAAAGTAAAAAATTTTAAGTTATATATCCATGTAATAAGGGATTAATGAGCCCAATAGCTCTTTCCTCCAAGACCTTGTATGCTTGGCGATTGATTTCCAAAAATTTTGAGGTTTATGGAAACTGCTTTGGCTTCCGCATTAGCTTTAGTTCTCATGTTTCCTTTTGGTTTGATCGATGGGCATCGTTGAATCCTTTGGCTCTTATGGTCCCTTATATTATTCTAGATGAAGAGCAAGCTTTGGTTGGTTTTATCATTCAAAATGAGAAATGGCACTCAGACACCATTAGAACTTGCTTATCCTGGTAGGTGCAAAGTTGGATCTTATCAATGCTCCTCCCATGGTACCTGTAAAAAAATAAATTAATAAGATGAAATAGGATGATAATTATTACTAAGAAAATTATATTTCACTAATAAAATTTTATACATATTTTTAATTATACGTTAATTATGCAGTATAATATTTTTTTATAATATAAATTAAAATTATATCATTAATATGAAATATAATGATAATTTATTTTAAAAAAATTAATTTTAATTAGTGAGTAATTGGTGAAAAAGTTATAATTAATAAAAATTAAATAATTAATAAAAAATTATAATTAAATTCAAATAAATCAATGATTCTTTTTATAGTATCTATTCTAGTGTTGGTTATAAATGGCTTTCAAGGGGTTCAAATCAAGAGGACAACGGGAGTTGGTGTTTTGGAATGTGGAAATTCACGGTGTTCCAGAAGTTTAAAACATTTCTGTGGTTCATTTTTAACATTTTTAAAGGGAAATTCCTTACCAACGTGGATTGGATTGTGTGAAGATTCGATTTGCACCAGATGTCACTCAAGTGCAAGAGATACGCTATATCTTTTGCGAGATTGTCATTGGGCTTGTGGCGTGTGGGAAGATCTATATACAGGGGGCTTTCCAACACGATTTCTCTCCTTCGGCTTGGGTGACTGGCTGAGCAGATTCTTGCAGTCCAACACAACAACACATTTTTTGAACAGCTAAGGCTTGTCATTCCTATATGCTTACTGGTCCATTTGGAAAGCTCCAGGTTCATAAAGTTCATTTGACGGTCTTGGAGGTTTGTTTCGCTTTTATGCTCCCTGGCAAGGAGGTTTTGTCAGCTGCTCGGCTAGTGGGGTTGGTGCCCCCTTTGCACGGATTCACAAGGATTAAATGGCAGTGCATAAAGGAATCCTGGGAGAGTTGGGTTCGGAGGACTCTTTAACGTGGTTAATTAATTTGAAACTCTGAATAATCCATATCAGAAATAACACTATTGCAAAAGTTAACAAACAAACTATTACCATTTTGGTATCACTTTATTTTACTTTTTATTCCACAAGAGGAAGATCAAAATGACAGGACAAGGGAAATCAAGATAAAAACATCAAGTTTATTTAACAACAAAAAAAAAATTCAAAATCTTAAGAAAAAGTAGATGATATATATATAACACTTTTTGAATAGATAACTAAATAAAATTAAAAGTATAGAAGTACAGAAGCACTTACACTAGGCCCGTCAATTTCTATTGGGTATAGTGAAATAAAAGTAGATTAGTAGGAACATAAATAAATTTTTATTTATACTACTTGAAAAAAAAAAAAAAAGGTTAAAAAGGACTTAACTAGGTTCTTATTTAAGGAAAACAAAGTAGTTTGAAAAAAAAAAGATTTGAAAAACAACAATATTCCTATTTAAGAGGGTATTAATGAGATATTACTAATTATATTGCAATTTAAAAAACAAACATATTTTTATTTGAGAAGATATTAATTTGTTGATATTCATAAAAGTAAAATAAGGAGGCATTTATTTTTTTAAATAAATTAAATTTGAGTAATTTTTTTATTTTCAATAAATTAAAAAGGAAATTTTAGAAATAATTTTTTCCCTTAAAAAAAAAGAAATTTTGAGAATAATTTATTTTCTTTTAATAAAAATAGTTGAATTTGAAACAAAAAACAAAAAGATAGTTTCGGAGAAATTTTTTTAATCTCCCTTTATTTGTAAATTTAAGAAAAATCACTCCATAACAAAAATGATAATATGGCTAAAAAAATACACTTGAGGAAGTTTTTGTACATTGTGTGAGTTTTTAGATATCTAATAAAATGAAAAATTTTAAAATAATTAAATTTAAAATTTAATTTAAGCTAAATTTATTTTTATAGTTAATTTATATTTGAAAAAAGTAGTTAGTACAATAAAATTGATTATAAAAGATTTAAAAATATTTTTTTTCTTTTCTTTTCCTTAAGAGAACTCAAGACTATTTCTTTTCTTTTTTCATTATTATTTTTGAGGAAAAAGAGGTGAATATGATTATTTTCTTTCTCTTTTTGTAGAAAATGAAGATTTTATAGTATTTTTTCTTCCTTTTTTTCTTTTATCAAAAAATCTTATAATTATGAAAATTTAATTAAAATCAAAAGTTAAGATTTTATGGAACAATAGAATTCTTATTTAGTTATAAATAAATGTATATTAATTTATTCATAAAATCTTACTTTGATTACTAATAAATTTATATAATTATAGAATATTTTATTATTTTTAATTTATAAATTTATAAAAAATAATACACATGGGTAAAGCTAGTATTTTTTCAATTTTGAAAATATTAATATATATACTAAGTTTAGGCTCACGTCATAATGTATTAAAATATGCTTTTAATGATAATTAATTAAGTTGATTTTTTAATTTATATTTAAAAAATAATTAAATAAAATTAAAATTGATTTAATTATTATTTATAATTAGTACTTTAATTAATTTAAAAATTTTTAAATTTAGACTTGTATTGGAGATATTGAATGAAATTAAAATTAAGTAATGGATTAAAATGTGAAGTAGATTTTATTATTATATACTTATAATAACTTAATTCATAATCAAAAATTTAATTAATAATATTATTATAATCAACTACAAGTATTAATTTTAAAGAAAAATTATTTGAGTAAACAAATTAATATTTAAAATTAAGTAATTTGATTGAGAAAAAGGAAAGAAATAATAATATAAATTAAGTATACTTAATTTTATAATATGAAAAAAATATTAGACTAATATTAAAATTTTTATTTTATTAAAATATTAAAAAATTAATTATTAAATGAATATTAAATATTACAAAATATGAAAAATTTTTAAAAAAAATTTAAAATTAAATAAATATTACAACATAAACATTTTTCCCTTAAAATATTATTGAGAATGCTAATTTAAATATAGATACGCATACATTTGGACCTAGATCTTTGTATAGAACAATCTATTGATTGCTTTCAATTTAATGTCGTCAAGTTCCTAAACTTTTAATGTAGAATTAGATGTACATTATTTTTATCCTTTTCTCTCTTTTTCTAGAAATAAGAAAGCAGTCAAATTTGACCAAACTTCCTTTTTCGGACGCATCACAAATCATGCAAAGTACAAGTAGACGTAACAGGCCTTAAGGGAAACTATACTGTCATTGTTGAAAAGCGAACGTATCAGACTTTAAAGAAAAATCAAAATCAATACTTTTTCGTAGTTTATGTTAGCGAACAAAAACATAATGAAGGGAGAGGATATGGTCAGTTCATTTACTCAAACAAGCCAATGAAGCTCACAAAACACCCATCAGGAAAATGAAATTAGAAAGAAATAATAAAGGTGTATCTAACTAAGGAAACTATGTTCTAATTAATTAATTGCTTTAATTAAAGAAAAAAAATCAAGGTTTATAAATTTATTAATGACGGTTATTTGTAACTTTTTTTGATTATTTTATTTGATGTTATGATTTTACTTGTCATTTTACCTTATCTTCCCAATATATATATATATATAATTTGAATCGTATGAAAAACTCATAAAACCTAGAATTGTAGGACCCTAAGGTCACCATGGCGATTTTAATTGCAATAACGCATTGGCCGCAATAGAAACTGCATTAATGACAGTTACGGCTGCATCAATAGCGACGGACACAAATGTAATATCACTTTTAGGCGATTTTGTCGAATATGGCGGCAGGCAGAGCGGGTGGTGGCTATGCTGCAAAAGGCGGGTACAAACGTGCAGAGTGAGACCTCGCATGGGGTGGCTTGCTGGCCAAGGCTGGCCTACTACCCACATGCCCCCTCGCGGAAATTGCTGCCCTTTGTCCCTGATCTCCACCCACACATTTCACAGGTTGTGGCCCCACGCTCACCGCCTTCTCACATCTACAGCTCAATAGCCCTCCTCTTCCTCCCACACTGTTACTCTTACTGCTGCCGCTACCGTGACCCTTTCCGGGAAGCTCATGGCTGACATGGCACATTATAGCCGTCTCATCTTCGGGGGCAGCAGCAGCTTCTGATGCGGACACAGGGAAGTCTGCTACGCTGCTTGCTCGGTCGAAGCCCTCAGCTGTTGTGACGCTCCAGTCAATGCTAGCCTCACTTGGCGCGTAACATTCAGTTTTTGTAGGAAGCGGCATCAGGTGGGATGGTGTGATCATCATGGGTTCACGATCATCCAGACCCCTGTTGCAATACGTAGCCCCTCCAGCTCTAATCTTGGCAGCAGCTAAGCACCGTGCATTAAAGCTTGAAGCCTCATCGTCGAGAGAGTCTCTACGATTGTTGTTGTTGTTGTTGTACAAGATTGGACAAGGATGTGATGTTGTTTGAGTGGTGGAGAAGCTCTCAATCTCGAACAAGTCCGAACTCGCATCACTTGCAACGTCATGATCGTCTTCCGTGATAGTCATTCGTGGATTGGGACTCCCCGGAAATGGGAAACTGTGGCGTCTGTACTGCTCTGTTGTCGTTACTGACGTCTTGGTTGAGATGGGGTCGTCGTATGCTCGGAAAACTTCCAAGGAATCCCGAGGTGGATCCTCAAGAGTATAGTTGCTGTTGGCGGAGGGCAATCCATTACTAGGCTTCAGAGGAGTTGATGTTCGGCCTAGTATAGGAAAAGTGAACCCAGTAGTACTACTGGTAGCGCGATCACCGAAGGGTCCGCAGCCCAGGGCCAATACACGCTGGTGGCCTAGGGCCGTGGAAGTAGGACAATGGTCGTTACTCGGATTAAATGAGATTCTAATGTAACTTGTACTTGCGTCGCGATTTTGGAGCCATTGGTCTGATGTGACCAGAGAACTCTTTTCATTAGCTATATTATTCTCAGGAAGGTCACGACGGCCTTTTTCTGGGACCATAACATTGCAATGGCCTCTGCTTTCAATTGGATTTGGAATCTGCCTTTCGGGATGCAAAAGCACTTTATAGCTTCGGTTTTGAGGAGGTGGATTCCTTGGTTCTGATAACTTGTCCTCCACTTGAACAGATTTCTTACCCGAACAAGGGCATCTTCTTCGAAGAAGCCATTTTGCAGCAGACCCTCTTTTCTTGTCTTCCTTTGGAGGAGGACTCCGCATGGAGACTGCCATGGCGCCCGGTGGATTGGACAACAGCCCGGTCTGGCTATTCCAGCTCGCCTCCGATGAAGCTGTTGGTGTCGCATGGAACGAACGGGCTCTGTAATTCCTTCCGTATCCATCTACTGACGATGAAGCAGAGGAAAACCTTGGAAACGAAGAGAAATCACATGCTCCAGAAGAAATTCGTCCTAGACCAATAACATTGGCATGAACTGGGGAAACTCTCTTGCTTGCTTTTGGGTCACTGCCAATTTCGTTGAAGTAACTCTGTGCATTAAAAATGCTCAATTCAGAATCATCAATTCGGCTATTTGGTTCCTGTTCAGGTTCCAGGTAAGAGGAGAAAGACGCATCTCTTATGGTTGTTCTCTGTGCAAATGAGATGCGAGGAAGAGAAGGTTCCATGTTATCAAACATCGGCTGCCGGGATAAGCTGCTAGGGGCTATTGTCTTCATTTTCTTTTCTGTTGATCTTTCCATCTTCAACACTTCTTTCTCTTAGTTTGCAGCAAAGAGTGTTAGTATGTAGAGAGTGTGGGAAAGAAACAGAGAATATGGCACGGATTGCTACTGACATAACTGCAGGCTGCTGCCCTATTATATGCACACAACTGTATAACACCAAACTTTACACAGCATCTATCATCAGACTCCCCGAGTAAAATATTGCCACCTGGACTGAAAGTTAACTGTTACAAACTTTTCTTTGACATGATTAGCATGATCTGATAGGACAAAGTCCAGCCTATCGAGTCATCAACCAGGGCATAAAGTGTCGAAAAACAAAAGGCATGTCATGTTAGCTTGAAGGTTTTAGTATACCCTACAAGCACGGGTTCCAAAATCAATCAACATCTCAAGGGTTGGTTATGGTCAGAGGGGGATGGCATTTCTTTTTTATTATTATTATTTTTTTAATGGGATTCTCATAGTGTGCTCAATCAAACCCTTGTTCTACTAGGACCCAATTCGCATTCACGTTCACATTACCCTGCCGGTGTTGTTGTCACATTCGATATTTGCCTTCACAATAAGCGGCATGATCTCTACCCAAGCGATAGAGTGGCCACGTGATCAGGGAAACGCAAGCCAAAACTCAAAATCAAACGGGGACATTTTCTTCTCTTTAGTGAATTGGAATTTGGAGTCATATGAGATCAGGCATAAAGGCACAAGCACATTAAAAGGATTGATAATAGAGGAGTTTTTGGGTTAGTAGAGTGTTGCGGTTCTACATGGGGCCTTCACTGAGGTATGAGGGATAAGGTTGTGTTCGTCTTCAAGCCAAAGGTTTCTGTGATCCTTGACTGGTTTTGCAGTCGCCGGAACTCACAGCAACGTTAACAGAAGAAAAGAGATTAGGAATGAGAGAAAAGAGACCTTATTGGTTACATGAAAGATGGCTTAAAGCCTTCCGTTGCATGCTTGTTTCAATATATATGATGATTTCAAATTATAAAATTTAAATAAAGAGCTGTTTAGCTTGTAGTCTTTTATAAATTAAAATTGAAATTCAAATTGGACATGTGCAATCATCAAAAGATTAAGCTGAGTAAGACTATATACAATGATTATTAGCTTAATCAACAAGCTAAATCCAATTCAAAATAAAGCAAAAGATTCTAGAACTCGAGGCAACCAACAACAGCTCCATCCTTGGCTCATAACTGACTTAACTGACTTTCAGATCCTGGGGGAGCTTAATCACAAAAACAGCAGGCAATTCCGAGCAGCAAAATGGTAGCACTGCCAGGAACTTCAAGTTGCCCATTGACAACATGAAACATTAGTTTACAAGATTTACCCGTGTTCAAATAGTCAGGTTTTTGGACTATTAATCTCAATTTTGTTATTTTTTTAATTAATTAATCCTGACTGAATTTTATATTTGAGACATACAATTTTAAAGATAATTTCAATACTAATAAAATGAACTACCAAAGTTCATTGAGCCCTGGACATTGGCTCAAAAGCACGGATGATTTGATCTCGTGCGTTCTAACAATGCTAAGGCTTTTGGAGAGGGGAGTTTTTGAGTTGAGATTTCATTAAAATCACCATCTTCTCTAAATAAAAATGCAAGGAAAACGACAGTGAGATTGAAAAACTCGAGCGAAAATGGGGCCCGGCGAATAATTAAGGTGATGGAGATTCCAAAAAGAGGAGGAAGCCAACCCCTTTGGCCTTCCTGATTGCGGAGTGAACTTCCCTTCTCTTTCTGTGATATTAAATTCCAGGTAATACACAAGGGAGTGATATAACAAATACACACACTCAGCAGAGCATGCACACATATCGTTAATTTTTTTGAAAAGTATATAACTTCAAAGAACTTGTACAAATTTCAATAATGCCGTATTAACATTTATTTATATATTATTATAAAAACATAACATAGAATCATCGATTCCAAAATATTATATACTGGAAATAGGCTCAAACGTTGTCCAAAATTGAGAATGTTTGTATATCTACTTATTTTAGATTGCTTGAAAGTCAAATTATAAGTTTTTTTTTCTCATTTTTTAAGAAAAAAAAATACAATTTTAAGATTTTTTTCTTTTTAAAGAAAAATAAACAAATAAAAAAGTCTTAAATTATGAATATTTTTTTCTTTTTTTATTTTTATTAAAAAGGAAAAAATGAGAAGTATTTAAAAAAAAAGAATATGTGAATTTGAGAGAAATTTTTTTTAATCTTTTTTAAGAAAATCAAAAAGAAAAAACAAAAAGTACTTAGATTATAATTATTTTTATACTTAAGGAGATATTTAGTAATTAATAATTTAAAATTTCATTTCTCAAATTTTAAATTTTAATTTTGAAAAGGGTGAGCTCATGAGCCTTTTAATGGATAAAAAATAGATAAATGTGGAAGTAAATTTTTAGGA
This sequence comes from Bruguiera gymnorhiza, assembly GCA_020883675.1. Lineage (NCBI taxonomy): Eukaryota > Viridiplantae > Streptophyta > Magnoliopsida > Malpighiales > Rhizophoraceae > Bruguiera > Bruguiera gymnorhiza. Next base: position 516,895 of record JAIRCJ010000030.1, read on the forward strand.
AGCACATCATATAAGTACCCTATAAAAATAAATGGGTCCTTTTTTTGTTTTTTTTTTCTATTAGCGTTATGATAGAATTCAAATATATTTGAATTAAATTTGAAGAATAGTAGTTAATTAATAATAAAATTGAAATTAATTGATGAACTTATTAAGAATTCTCTTGTAGTGGTTAATTGAAATTGTATTAGGTAATGACCTATTGAGAATATTTTTGGATTAGGTTTAAGGAGTTGTGGTTGTTGCAATCGAAATTAAGTGATAATTTATTAAAAATTCTTTTATTATCAAAATAAAAAATATAAAAATATATAAAATCCTACTTTTTATGAAGCACATCTTGAAAGCCTCTTTTTAATTCTAGAATTAGGAAGAGGTGGGGTTAAAGTTTCTTTTAGTTTTGACACACACACACATACTAAGAGAGAGATTGTATGTTGCACAAATTTTAAATATCTGTGAATAATCTATAATATTATTTGAGTGAAGTGTAATGTCATAAATTCTAATTAATGTGTTAATCATTGAAAATGTTGTCTTAGATCAATAAATAATTTTTGTACTTAAAAATTAATTATAATAAGAATCTTTAAAAAAATGCACTTTTGTTAAAAGTTTTGTGTCACTAACCATTGGGACAATATAAATAAATATATGAAAGGTATTGGACACACAATAAATAAAATATAAAAAGAATAAAAATTTGTATTTTGATATTGTTTAAAGATCAATAATTATGATTTATAATTTACTGTAAAATATTGAAATAGTAAGAGAATAATTTGAGAATATAAATATAAATTAATTGTTAGGTTCTTGTATTGATTCTTTGCATGTCATATTGACCTTGTATTTTTTGTTTTATTTTTTGGTAAAAGAGGGTATAATGATATAAAACAAATATGCATAATTTGACAATATAGAAAGGGGGATTTGATACAAGTTAAAATTTTAATATTATTAAAATTATAAATTGATGTGAAATATTCATAAACTAAATTGAATAATTAAAAATAAAAAATATCAAATTCTTTTACATTTTATGTTTTTTATTTTATTATGTAAATTTTTTTACAATGGTTGATTAATTAGATAGAATTTTAGTTGATTATGGATCCTTTTTTGAAATGCATAGTGAAATAGAAATTAAGTAATATAAAATATGGATTATAGTTATAATTATTATGAGAATTTTTCTATAATTGAGGAAAATACATTATAATATATATAAAGTCTTCTAATATTTTAAAAATTTAATAAATGTTATAATATAAACTTTTTTCTCAAAAAATTATTCATAATAATTAAATTTTTTTCTCAATATTGATGACATATATATATATATATATATATATATATATATATATATATATATATATATATTAAACTCACGTGATGTGTGAGTTTATTATATTTATTAAAAAATAAAATTTTACTTGAGTTTTAAGAAAAAAAAAGGAAACTTTGGAAATTTTTTTCTTGTTTTTCTCTTTAAAAAACTAAAAAAAGAGAATTTATAATTATTTTTTCTATTTTTAGAAACTAATTTTCTTCTTTTTTTATTTTTCTTAATTATTAGTATTTGTATTACGCAAATTTTAAAAATATGTGAATAAGTATTAATATTAATGAAATAAATTACAATGTATATTATATTATAATTGAATACCTTGAAAAAATTATATATGTGTTAAAATGCTAATCTACATGTATTTAGTGTTGGTAAAACTGAGAGAACATTAATGATTATGAACAATTCTTTGATAAAAAAATGTCCATGTGATGATGTTACTTAATTTTAGGATTTTCTTAGTAAACTCTTTTGATTTGCAATATTTAATATTACTTTGATAATTAATTTGTAATTTTTTAATATATTAATAGAATAAAGATTTCAATGTATATCTAGTTTTCTTTTCAATATTATAAAATCAAATATATTTGACTTAAGTTGTTATTTCTTTACTTTTTTTTTGAATAAATTACTCAATTTTAAATATTAATTTTTTTACTCAAATAATTTTCTTCAAAGTTGATATTTGCAATTGATTATAATAATATTATTGATTAAAATTTTCATTAGAAATTTAGTTAGAATTGGTATATAATAATTAAATTTATTTCACTTTTTTGTCAATCACTTAGTTTTAATTTAATTCAATCTTTCTAATAAAATTTTAATTTAAAAACTCTTAAATGAACTAAAATATTACTAATGGTAAAAAAATTAAATTAATTTTAATTTTATTTATCTATTTATTTTTTTAAATCTAAATTAAAAGTAAATTAATTTAATTGATTGTTTTAATTTTATGCAACTATGTTTTTGAATCTCAATTATAATAAATTAGTTTAATTGATTGTTATGAAAATTATAATTTAAAATTTCTTATTTTAAGACTCCTAATTAGATATTTAAAATTCACATGATGTATAAACCAAAATTTGGTGTATATTAGTATTATTAAAACTGTGAGAAAGTTAATGATCCTTAGTAATTCTTTGAGTAAAAAATACTTATATTGCAGCATTTCTTAATTTTAGATTTTTTTTAATAAACTCTCGTAATTTTTAGCTTTTAACATTAAATTAATAATTAATTTGTAATTTTTTTAATATTTTAATATAATTAGGATTTCAATGTAAATCTAATTATCTTTTTCACACTATAAAGTCAAGCATATTTAATTTATATTATTATTTTTTTACTTTTTAAAAATTAAATTATTCAATTTTAAATATTAATTTTTTACCTATATAATTTGTTTTTGAAATGAGTGTCTATAATTAATTATAATAATATTATTTATTAAAATGTTTATTATAAATTTATTTATAATCAATGTAGAGTAAAAAAATTATTTTACTTTTTAATCAATCAGTTAGTTTTAATTTAATTCAATTCCTTCAATACAAGTATAAATTTAAAAACTTTTAAATTAATGATAATACTAATCATGATCAATAACTAAATTAATTTTATTTTTAATTAATTATTTTTTTCAAATATAAATTAAAAGAAAATTATTTTAATTATTATTATTAGAAATATAGATCAAATTTTATTATTTTAACACTTCTTATTAGGTATTTAAAACTTGTGTAACATGTAGGCCTAAATCTAATATATATGTGTATTAGTAGTAGATAATAAATCTATATGAATATTAATATTATTAAAATTCAGAAAAAACTAGTGAAATACTTATGTGACAGAATTTATTTATTTTTTTAATAAATTCTTATATTTTATAATATTTAATATTAACTTAATAGTTGATTTTAGTCTTTTTTGGTTTTTCATTTTTTGATTTATTAAGAGGTGTTAATTACAAAATAGAGATAACTTTCTTCATTTCTATAAATTCAACACCTTGTTCAAAAAATAATAATTCGAGATTTTAAAGATAAAAGTTTAAATTGTTAATTATTAGAGTGTCTTATAAAGGACTTTTTCTTAGTATTTTAATAAAAGTATTATTTCAATATATATTTAATTTTCTTTTTCATATAATAAAATTATAAGTAATAAGCATTATTACTCTTTTGTTTTCTTCCAACTAGATTTCTTAATTTTAGATATTAATTTTTTTTCATTAAATAATTTTTCTTAAAAGTTAATGTCTATATTTGATTATAATAATATTATTAATTAAAATTTTGATTATAAATTTAATTATAATCAAAATAAAATAATAAAATTTATTTTAATTTTTAGTTAGACACTTAATTTTAATTTCATTTAATTTTTTAATATAAGTCTAAATATATAAAATTTTAAATTAAGTAAGATACTAATTAAAGTCAATAATCAAATCACTTTGAATTTTACTCAACTATTTTTATCAAAACTAAATTAAAAACAAATTAATTTAATTGATTATTAATAAAAGTATTATTTAAATTTTACTATGTTAATATTTCTTATTAGATATTTAAAATATGTATAACATGTGAATTTAAATCTAGTTGTATTAAAATGCTAAAACTAATTAGTGAGTTAATATTAAATATTATAAATTATGAAAATCTACTAAACAAATTTTAAAATTAAGTAAATGTTACCAGGTAAGTGTCTTTTATTCAAAGAATTGCTTAAAATCATCAATTTTCTCTTAGTTTCGAAAATACTAAAACACACACACACACAAAATTAAGTGTTAGTAATTTTTATAAACTTAAACATGTACATCTTTTAATTTTCTAACACTTTTATATAAATTGCCTAAACCAAAGTTTTGTTTTTCATTTTTTCTCATTTTGCTAAAGGACCAATTAAGATTATGCGATTGTTTCCAAGAATATGAAATAACAAAAAAATTACTCTTATATTATGAAAAAGAATGAAAATACTAAAAATCTTTAATAATTATTATAGATAAGTATAAATAAAAAAAGAGTCATATATATAAGATTATAAGATTTATTAAAAATCTTTAAAGACTAACTTTGAATTTTATGTCTTCTTTTATATTGTTGCTACACCCAAGTGGAGTTTATTCACATCATTCCAATAAGGAAGCTTAACTATAGGAAAAGCAATTGATAGGCTATGATTGTATATTAAGAGGTCTATTATAATTTAAAAATGTACTCTTGATATAAAATATTGTACATTTGGAAAGTCATTGAATAAGATTAATCATGTCTAATTTCTTTGTCTTTTTAATTCAATTTATCCTTATCACTGAAATGGGTGAACTCTAAGAACACTAAGCTCTAGATAATCACCACCAACATTTTATTCTCCTTTTTTTCTTCTTCTTCAATTTCTAACTTGTTTTCTAACTATAAAAACCTAACTTGTAGAAGAATTTTATTGATGTTAATGATGCTTAAATGGCAAAACTTCTAAAACACTAACCTCTAAAGTGTTACCACCAAGGTTTTCTTCTTTTTCTTTTTCTTTTTCTTTTTTCATCCTCTCATGCAAAAGGACATTATCTACCAAATTCAAAACAATATAATTCATAATCCCCGTAAATTCAAAATGTCAATAAGTCTAAGCCTTCAATTCATAACTTAAGGTAATAATATGTACTAAGAAAGCTATTAATAATATGATTATAAATAGAAACAGTCTGGCAAAACACTGATGATAGAAATAAACAAAGTAAACTGTAATGCAATACTCTAAATCTTCAATAGTAATCCAAGGATGTTGGAGGATGATAATGTCAATCACATGCTAGCTAAAAAGACATGTTAAAAATTATGAAATAGGTATGACAACTTAATGGATGATTATAATATGCAAAATATGGGAAATGGGATCAATTAGTTAATACTAACGTAATAAAATATGTTATTATACTAATAAAAAAATATATAATGGAAAATAAATCGGGTACTATCTATATATTGACATATATAATAAGTGAAATTTCAAACTTAAAGGGTAAAAGGTAGTAGGAATAAACACTTATATATATATATATATATACACATTTACGTATATCCATATGCCACCATGGCTAGTTAGTTTTTCACACTTAAATCTCTCTTATCACACCAAAGCCCATAATTAATAAACATATCAGCTATCAATTAATTCAGTAGCTGAGTATTCAATGATCATGTCTCGATTTAAATATGTCTGTGAGAGTTAACGTATAATAAAATATGACAATTATGAATAAATGAGTTTTAATTATCTTATTTTAAAAAGTTTCATTTTAGTTATAAAAATATTTTCCTTTAATTGTCACCAACCATCCCTATATCTAAAAAATAAACCACTAAGGGGTTTATCACTAATCATAAATTGATAAATAACCATGACAAGTTTAATTCAAATAAAGATAAAATTCAAACTTATCTTAAAATCGACTGAAAAATACCTTGTGATTTCTAATGATATCAAAAGTCTCATAAACCAACCAAATTGATCATAGTAAAATCAAAGTCAATTATACATATATATAGGCCAGTTCTGACAAGTCACTGCCCTTTACTTAGGGATTTCTATTCATTTTAGAAATAATTACGAAGTCAATTACTCATTAGTTGACTAGATTTCCAAAAATGATTTTCTCTTTACTAAACAGTAATTAAGCAATCATTTAAATATGTATACATGAAATATACCTATCATATTATACATATTATAACTACTTGTAGATCATAAGCAAAATTCATATCATTATTATGGCTAAGAAGATGATGATGTGGCCCTTATTGATCCTATAATCAAATTATGAATGAGAAATTAAATTATCATCGATAAACTAATTAAAAGACAGTATGAAACGATACTTTGACCCTCAAAATCTCTAACTTATTGTAATTTAGCTAAATTAATGCATTCAATTATTGGGCAACATTCCTCTTTATCATGGGTTGGCCTTCCAACTATATAGTGTAACTATCGATACAAACTCAGCTAGTGTATGATGCCAATGACCTAATTTCTCTACAAACAACCAATAATTATACCTTTTCCAAGTCAAATTTTCAATTTTAATCATCTCATTCTCTCTCAAATATTCAATCTTAACCAATGACCTAATTTCTCTACAAACAACCAATAATTATACCTTTTCCAAGTCAAATTTTCAATTTTAATCATCTCATTCTCTCTCAAATATTCAATCTTAACTTTCCCAACACCTAACTCAACTTTCTTAAAGCCTAAACGCATTTTAATTCATTAATAATCAAGCCAAAATCACCAATTACCTACAAAATTCGTGGGTCTTATGCTTAAGGTTCAATTCTCCTCCAATCTTAACTTTAAACTTTAATTCCCTTCAATTAACCCCCAATTACAATTAGATATACCTTAATAGCTTTAATTTCACCAATCAATGTTGAATTTGATGAAAATTGAAGAAATTAGGGTTAGGAATTTAAAGGAGCCACTTTGGGAAAATTATGAAAGGGGAAAGTGAATGAGATGTTTGGTGGAGGTAATGGCAATAATAGGAGGAGGAGAGGGTGACAAGTTGTCCCATGGCAATGGCTCTTGTATGTAAATGCTATAAAAAACAAGAAACTAAAGGAAAGGAGAAAAGGAATGAGGGTGGTAGCTTGGGAGAAGAGAGAAGGTGAGTGGATGATATGGAAGAGGTGGTGGCCAATGATTTAGTGGTTGTGGTTGGTAGTGATGGCAAAGGAGGGGAGGGATGTTGTTAGCTTGAAAAAGATGAAAGAAAAGGAAGAGTAAAAATAAAAAGAAAAGGCGAGGTCTCAATTTCTATAGGGAAAGGGAAAGGAAAAGAAAAAAAAAAGGAAAAGGAAAAAAGGAAAAAAAAGAAGATTTATTTGATATGAACAAGTCTAACATAATTTTATACATCAACATATCAATTTTTTTATAATATATAATTTTTTGTCAAATATTATAGTTTACCCCATTTAAAAAAATTCATCCTCATATTTTTATAAGGGCTTATTTATCATTATGAAATAAGTGTGGGTATACACCTTTATGTCAATCTCAACTTCCCATGTTGACTCATCTTTTAAAGGATTATTTTATAACACCTTCACTAAAGGCATTTCTTTTGAATGTAGCTTCCTAACATAACACTCTAATATCAAAACATAATGCTCCTTATACAATAAATTCTCTTGATTTTTAATTGGTTACAGTGTTATAATGTATGATTCATCATACATATATTTATAAAGCATTAACACATGAAATAAGGGATACACTTTAGAAATGTTTAATAGGAGAGCAAATTTATAAGCCATTGTGCCTACACATTTAAAAACCTCATAAGAGTTAATATATCTCAATTTAAACTTTCACTTCTTACCGAAATGAACCATTCCTCTTATAGCAAAAACCTTTAGAAATATCATATCCCTAACAATAAACTCTAACTCTTATCTTCTTTAATCATCATAAGATTTTTTTCACCTTTGAGTAGTTAACATTTGATCTGTAATGATTTGAACCTCGTCTAAGGTTTCCTCCAACCCCTTGGGTTTCCAACTATTTCCTTTCTCTAAGTTCTCCCTAATACAAAGGTGATTGACACTGACGACTGTATAAAACTTAGTAAAGTGTCATTTAAATGGTGAACAAGTATTTGTTATAAACAAACTCAATGAAAGGAAGATGTTGGCCCTAACTTCCCTTGAAGTTCATTACATATGTCTTTGAGCATGTCTTTTAAAATTTAAATAACACATTTAGATTGCCTATTTGTCTGAGAATGAAATACTATACTAAATCTAACTTAGTACCTAAGAGCTTTTGAATTTTCTTTCAAAACCAAAAGGTGAATTAAAGTCCTCTATTTAATAATATTGATACTGGCACCCTATGAAAGCATATGATATGATTATATAGCTGAGCTAAATGTTAAAACACATAAGTCATGTGAATTGGCAAGAAATAAACACTCTTTGTCAATCTATCCATAATAACCTAAACAAAATCATGTCGTTTTATTGTGAGTGGTAGATCTGTTATAAAGTCCATCACAATACTCTCTCACTTCCATTCACAAATAATAAGAGGTTGAAATGTCCAATTTAGTTTTTGGTACTTGACATTAACCTATTAACACACAAGACACTTAGAATCATATTCAACTATGTCCTTTTACATGTTCTCTCACCAATAAAACTTTTGCAAATCACGATACATCTTATTCACACTATAGTGCACTATATAAGATACATTATGCACCACTCTCATGATTTCTTCTCTTAAACCATTTATATCTAGAACAAAAAATCAACTTCCGACCTTTAGTACCCCGTCAAACTCAAGTGAAAATTTTGTAGTCTTGCCATCCCTCAAATCACTCATTACATTCCTTAGTTTGACATCTCAATCTTCAGTTATAGTAATTATGTTTGTAAGCTTGGGCTTCACTTTAAAGTAAGCTAGCGATGCTCCTACTCTTCCACTATCATCTTTAACGCCATATCCATTAATCCATGCATTTCTTTCCCTATTGGTCACCTTTTTAAGTCAATACGTGTTAAGTTTCCTATAGACCTTTTGCTTAAAGCATTTACCATCATATAAACTTAACCTAGATGGTAATTAATCAAAAGATCATAATCCCCTAACAATTCTATTCATTGACTTTATAACAAATTTAGCTTTTGCTGCTAAAAAAATATATTTAAAACACTTATGATCTGTAATGATCTTATAGGCCTCACCATATAAATACTGTATCCCCTCACCTTTCAATGCAAATATTATTATCACCATTTCCAAGTCATGAGTGGGATAATTTTGCTTATACTTCTTAAGCCTAAACCAACTATTGAGGCATTATAATGTATAGTGAAACCACAAAAGCCTAACAGAAGTGATAACACTAGAGCAGAGCCTAAGTTCTCCTTTAATTGTTGAAATCTCTACTCACACTCACCATTCTACTTAAATTTGACCTTCTTTTATGTCAACTAAGTAAATAGTGGCATTATTTTACAGAAGTACTAAACAAGCTATCTATAATACCCAGTTAATCCCAAGAAACTACAAACCTCAGTAACATCTTAGCCATTGTTTCACTGATTCTATCTTTTAAGGTTCCACCTTTATCCCATTCATAGACACCACATGCCCTAAGAATGTTACACTCTTCAAGGAAAACTCACATTTACTAAATTTTGCATACAACTGTTTATCCTTTAATGTATAAAGTACCACCCTTAATTGTTGTCCATGCTCTTTTTTTATTTTGGAGAAAACTAGAATATCATCAATGAACACAATGATAAATAGGTCTAAGGATGGTCAAAACACCCTATTATTTAAGTCCAAAAAGGCTATTAATGCATTAGTAAGGTAAAAAACCATCACCAAAAACTCAAAGTGCCTATACCTAATGCAAAAAGTTGTATCTGAAATGTCTTCTTTTCTCACCTTTATTTAATGGTAACCTGAGTAAAGATCAATCTTAGAAAAGTATTAAACTCCCTAAAGTTGATCAAACAAATCATCAATCTATGACAAGAGATATCTATCTTTAATTTTCCCCTTATTTAGCTGTGATTCATTAATAAATAACCTCATTGAGCCATCCTTTTTCTTCATAAACAATATGTGAGCTCCCCAAGGAAAAACACTAAGTCGAATGTATCCCTTATCCATAAGATTTTGTAATTAAGTATTTGACTCTTTCAACTCTGTTAGTGTCATCTGATAGTGTGATATTAATATTAACTAAGACTAGAAATGACATCTATGTAAAACTTAATTTCTCTTTTAAGTGGCAATATTAATAATTCCTTTATAAATTCATTAATTATCATTACACTCTTTAAATTAAGAGTGCTCTTTTGAAAACCTCAAATTAAAGCCAAATACCCTAAATACTTTCTCCTCAATAATTTTTTAGCTCGCATGTAAGAAATCAAGTTAGAAGATATAAAAGTGTGTTCCCCTTAAAATCAAATTGCAAGCTCCGTAGGAATCTCAAAATATACTACTTTCCCATGACAATCTAAAGAGGCATTATGTGAAACTAACCAATCCATAACTAAGATCACATTAAAGTCTATCATATCTAATGAGATTAGATTCACCCTTAACTCCTTGCAATCTATATGTATTATATAACCTTAATACTTCATGTTTATATCTAACTCTCCCCTTGAAGAAGAACCATAATATAGATTTCTAAAGATGATGAATTAACTTCCAATCTAAGGGTAAAGATTCATGAAACAAAAGAATGTATGGAACCCATATTAAAAAGAACTTTAGCAAAGTCTAACTGTATAAGAATGATACCTGTCACCACGACATTGGATGCTCTCAGGTCTCATTGATTTATAGCAAATGTTCTTGCATGTCCTCTGTCACTCTATCCCCTACCTAAACTACTAGCTCTCATAACTCTATATCCTTTAAAACTGGTAGAATGTCTATCAGATGATGCACTAATGTTATGGCCTTCATATCCATCATATTAGCCACTTGCTTATCCCATACAAAAAGGAGATGCAACTAATGATTGGGATGCCCTTAAGGATCCTTGAGGCCTTCCCATTCGACAATTTTAGGCCATTTGCCCATTTATCCAAAATAAAAACAAAACCCAAATTGACAATTGCATGAACTTATATGTTGATTACCATAAAAATGACAAACATTAAGTCCCCTAATTGAATGATTGGAACTCTGGGTATGATTTGAAGCACTTGACCTATTATTGGATCCACCAATCTACTAATATATCCCTTTAAAATATGGTCTAGGTTGACTCTAACTTTAAAAAATGATATAAGTTCCTCTGCCTTTAAAATCACTTCTAGACTATTGTCTTTAGGTATGAGAATTTGCTTGGTTCGTATAATGTTGAATGCATTCCTAATCTTCTTGCTCACTTTCTTTAACGACTATAGCATGATCAATAACTACAAATAATGGTTAAGACTCCATAATAGACAAAATTTAGAACATAATAGCATACAAGCCTCTAATGTACATCCTTGCTCACATTTTCTTATTTAAAACTAGATAAGTAGCATACTTGGACAACTTTAAAAACTCATCTATATATTCATCAACTGTCTTAGCTTCTTGCTTTAAAGTCTCAAACTCTAAGACCTTTTGGTCTTTAATGCTTTAAGCGAAAAATCTATCAAAAAGAGCTACCTAAAACTCATTCTAAGAAGCTTTAGTTTCCTTGTTTACTCAAGTCTCCTTTTAGCCATTATACCAGTTCAATGCAAAATCTTTAACTTATAAGTTGTTAATTTTGTCTGTAAGTAAGTGTCTACACCTATCAACTAAAGTCACCTTTCCATCTCTATTAACCAAATCTCTAAATCTTTGGTCTCTTAATTGCTAAAACTTAAAGGCTTTGTCTTTAAAAACTCAAATGAAGCACAATTAACTCTAATACTTTATCCACATGCTTATGTAGCAAGTAATAAAAGAGGCACTTTTTATTGCTAAGTTAGCTCCCTAACCAAATTCTAAATAGCTTTATTAGTGCCTTTAATGTCTTTAGTTATGTCCTCCGTATTAAATTCCCTAAAGGTACCAATGCCCAAGTTAAGTGGTGGTATAACATTATTTTGAATTGGTTCATTTAGAATCTCAGCCTTTATTACATTTACTCTAGGTCACCCCCTACTGTGTATAGTCTAAGGAGTAAGGTTATGCTAAGTTGACCCTTTATTTGGGACAACTTTTCTCTATAAGAAAGGCTTATTATTCTAAGGTGCCATTTTCCTATAAAATAAAAAGTCTTTTTTGGCATAAAGTCATTCATCAATATTTAATAAAATGAAAAACATATAATTGAAAAATACAAATTCTAACTTAGGGTATGCAATGTGATGTAAACCTATGTTGTGCTAGTCAAACAATCATAAGGAAGTGACCTACTCATTATATAAAAACATGATGTGATAGAACGTTTCACCATATCCTAAGAAGTAAAATATGTATTCCTAAACATTAAATATAAGGGATATGATTAAAGAAATAAACCAATACTCTAAATACCAACTTTGTCATGACCTAAAATAGGGGTCATGATCGACACATTATCTAAATCAGTTAACTTGTTAATGGCAACACAAACTTAGGAAAAGAAAACAATGACATCCCATGTTTGTTTCAAAATATAAATAATATCGTTCATAACTCATGCAAAGAGATTATCTACCAAATCCATAACAATATAATCCATAATCCTACAACATAAAATTAAAATTTTAATAAGCCTAAACCTTTAATTCATAACTCAAGGTAATAAGTACTATGAAAACTACTAATAACATTATTACAAATAAAAAGACTCTTATTAAGTAAATTGTAATGCAATACCTCGAATATATGCTAAGAATCTAAAGATGTCATAGGATGACCACATCGATGATAAACTAGTTGAAAAAAGAAATGTTAATAATTATGGAATGAGTATGACAACTTAATAGGCAATTATAATATGCATAATATGAAAAAAGGGCTAAATCAAAAAAGAATAATGTAATAAAATATGATGCTATACTAATAAAAAATATACATGATGAAAAATGAATATAATAGTTAGAAACATAGTTGGATACTACCTATTTATGTATGTATACAATAAGTGAAACTCTAAACATAGATGAAGAGAGATAATAGGGCTAAACACTTTTATCCAATCATATCCATATATAATATATATACATATGTCATATCATAACTAACTAGTCATTTACACCTAAATCTTCCTTATCACACTAAGGCATATAATAAATAAAGCACATAACAAATTAATGTGACATGCACATTAGCTACTACCTAATTAGTTAACTAAGCATCCAACAATCATGTCTTAATCTAAATATGTTTGTATAGGTTAACATATAATACAATACAACAATTATGAGTAAATGAGTTTTAATTGTCTTATTTTCCAAAGGTTGATTTTAATTATAAAAACATTTTTCTTTAATCATCACCAATGATCCCACCATATTTGAAATTAAGCCAACAAGAGATATTAATCTTATAAAGTCATCACCAATAATAAATTAATAAATTACCATCATATGTTGGGCTCAAATGAAGTTAAAAGTTAAACTTATCCCACACTTAGTTGAAAAAAACCTCAGGGTTTCCAATGATATCAAAAGTCACATAAAGAAACCAATCAAATAATGGCAAAATAAAATTCAATGATAAAAATACATAAAGGCTAGTTTCGATAAATTACCCACTTTTACTTAGAGGTTTTTATTTATTTTAGAAGTAATTACCAAGCTAATTACTCATAAGTTAACTATGTTTCCAAAAATGATTTCCTTTTTACTAAATAGTAATCAAGCAATAATGTAAATACATATAAATGCAATATACCTAGCACATTGTACATATTATAACTACTCACAGATTAGAAACAAAATTTATATTATGACTGTGATGATGGTATGGCCTTCATTGATCTTACAATCAAATTATGAATAAGAGATTATATTAACATCAATAAAATAATTAAAAAAATACAAAATGATACTTTACCCCTTGAAATCTCTTACTTATTGTAATTTAGCTAAATTAATGCATTTGGGTATCAAGCAAAATCCCTTTTTAACATAAGTCGACCTTCCCACTATACAATGGTTATACTAACACAAACACAACTAGTGGGTGATGCCAATGGGCAAATTTCTCTACAAGCAACCAACAATTATATATTTATCAAGTCAAATTTTCAATTCTAATCATCCCATTCTCTCTCAAACATTGAATCTTAACTTTCCCATCATCTAATTGAACTTCCGTAAAGCCTAAATCTCCTTCAAATTTCAACTTTAGGCTCTAATTCCTTTTAGTTAACCCTCTAGTTACAATTAGCTAAACTTTAAAAGCTTCAATTTCACCATTCAATCTTGAATTTCATGAAAATTAAAGAAATTATGGTTAGGAATTTAAGGAAGTTATTTTGGAAAAATTATGAGAGGTGAAAGGGAAAGGGATGTTTAATGGTAGTAATGGCAGTAATAGGAAGAGGAGAGAGTGGTAAGGTGACTCACGATGCCAATTATGATTACCAATAGTGGCTCTTGTACGTAGGTGCTAAAAATTAACAAGAAACTAAGTGAAAGGAGGAAAGGAAGATAAGTGGCAGCTTAAGAGAGGGAAAAAGACAAATGGATGACATAGAGGAGGTGGTGGCCAATAATCTAATGGTGATGGTTAATGGTGGATGGTGAGGAAGGGAGAGGTGGCAATTGCTTGAAGAAGATGAAAGAAAAGATGGGGTGTCAAGATTTATAGGGGAAGGAAAGGGGAAAAAAATGAAAAAGAAAAGGAAATGAAAGAAAGGGAAAGAGAAAAGAGGCAAAAAAAAAAAAGAAAAGAAAAAGATTAATTCGATGTAAGCAAGTCTATCATAGTCTTATGTGTCAACCAATCAATTTTTTTAATATATATATATATATAACCAACTACAACCTTTCAAATAGATAAAATAAAACACCTTATTTTTAAACCCTACCAAATTTCAATACTTAGTATAACTCTAAAAAATCACGATGAATTTGTTCAAACTATCAAAACACATATTTCTAATCTAAAACCCTCTTATTCTAATGTAAACAAGAAAGAAGTAAATATGTTAGTACAAGACTTAGAAATGGAACCCTCTCACCAAAAACCCCAATTAAACCTTATCTATTAGCTAAAACCAATCCTTGGCCTTATAACCCCTAACTCAAATATATAATATAAGCCAAACACCTTTGATCAATACAAATTCAATACCTTTTCCATTTATGAATGGAATGTAGATGGTATGTCTAAGTATAACATCCTAAGTCTCCTACAACAAATGACCATGATAGCTAATGCCTACAAAGCCCAAAGCCAAACTTTAAATAAAGTTGTAGTAGAACTCCTCATAACAAGATTTTCAGGAAAGTTAAAAGGATGGTAGGATTACCATCTTACCTCAAAACAAAAATCATAGATCTTATAATCAATCAAAACTACAGAAGTTAATATTCCTATTCTTGATAGTCTAGGCAACATGATAGAAGATGTTGTTACCTATCTCATTCTAACTATCTCTTTACATTTTATAGGAGTCCCTTCATATCTTAAAGAAAAAACGTTGAGTTACTTAATAATGTTAAATGTAAGAAGTTTTGTGAATTCCAAAACTACAAAAATACCTTCCTTACTAGATTTATACTTAGAGAAGAATCAAACCAACCATTCTAGAAAGAAAAAGTTTTAACTAGACTCCCAGTATTGTTGGAAGAAAAAACTAGGACTACCCTCAAAACCACCTTTGGAAATCCTATTTTTTATGATCAGTTAACTTACAAAGAACTGATCAATTACACCTAGTAAGAAAGATTTAAAATTTACCAAGACCTTAAACTCCCAAAACACATCATATGGGAATTAATATAATCTTACTTTGAAGAAGAAACCTTCTGTCAATAATTTAATCTAAGTATTCCAAAAGTCACAAAACTTAGTAGGAGAAAACCCATTAAGCCTTTTACAAAACCCTACAATACTATTAAAAAAACCCACAAACAGACCAATAAACAATCTTACCATAGCAAAACAAGGAAAACTAAAACACCTAAATTAAAACCCTCTTCCTCAAGATAACCAACACGAGAAATTATTTGTCATAGATGTGACAAAAAAGGACACATATCCAAATATTACAAAATTAGTCATAAGATACAAGAACTATAATTAGAACAACAAACCACTAACAAATTAGAAGCCCTTCTCCAAAACACTTCTAACTCTAACTCAAACCCTTTAGATCAATATTTAGATGAAGAACCCTTCCGAATAAATGAATTCCAGACCATTATTTTTGAAACAAAAATCAAAACTCAAGAAATTAATATGCTTATCAAAGACTAGCAATCCTTAGTTAACCTTATTAAATACATTACAAACCTTAACTTACAATAAGAATACTTAGAAAAACTTCCTCAAATAGTCCAAGAACTAAAACCCAAAAATTCTTCAATCCTACCATTAACCTCTAAAGCACCTTGTGATCTTACCATAATATTTATAAAAGGAAACATGAAATACCTAACCTTACATTATAGGAATTACAAATAGAAATTAAAACTATTAAAACAGAAACTAGTGAACTTAAGTAAAACTAACAAAAGGATAAAAAAATCTATAGTTTCTCCTTACAAAACATTTAAAAATAAAAAAAAACTTAGGATAATGACTAAGAACCAAAATAACAAAACCTAAAACTTCAAAATCTTCCAAATTTAAATAAAGTTATAAATGATTTTCTTTTTGCCCTCAAACAAGTTACTTCTAAAAAACATTTTACAAAAATTACTTTAGTTTTTTCAAATGATTTTAAATTTGATACAATCATCCCTTTTAACATTAGTGCAGATTTAAACTGTATTAAGTAAGGCATTGTACTAAGAAAATTTCAAGAAAAAATTAACAAAAAACTTTCAACTGTAAATAATTCTAAAATGACCATTACCAATAAAATTGTTACTTTTATTCAAAACAAAAATTTCCAACTTTGAACTTCTTTTGTTTTTGTTGAAAACATTCATCACATGCTAATCTTAGGAACACCCTTTATAAATCTTATTACCCCTTGTACTATCAATTACAATGGTATTTCTTTCAAGGCAAAATCCTAGAAACTCAATTTTCCATTTATAAAAGCCCTAAAAATTAGAAATGTAAGCCTTATAAAAGCCCATTTCATTTACCAAAACAAAATTCATACAATCATACAAGCCAAACAACATCATCTTCTCAAATTATGGAAAGATTATTCATTACAAAGGATTCAAAACCAACTCTAAGACCCAAAAACTATAGACAAAATTTCTTTTACTTAAACAAAAAATTCAAAATAAACTATTGTTTAGCCTCTCAAATGCCTCGTGAAACAAAAGACAACACATAATTGACTTACCTTATAAACCTGATTTTGATAAAAAATAAATCCCTACTAAAACTCGACCTATCCAAATGAATTATGAACTAAAAAATCATTATCATTTGGAAATCCAAGATCTTAAATCAAAGAACCTTATTTCAAAATCACGATCACCATGGCCCTATGCTACCTTTTATATTATAATATCAATTAAAACTTGGCATACCCAAGTTAGTTATCAATTACAAACTCCTCAACAAAACCCTCAAATGGATTAGATATCCTATTCTGAATAAGAAAGATTTGTTACAAAAATTATATTCTTCCTTTATTTTTTCAAAATTTTACATGAAGTCTAAATTTTGACAAATGTAGATCAAATTAAAAGACCATTGCAAAACAAATTTTACAGTTCCATTTGGACAATAAGATGGAATGTCATGCCTTTTGGCTTGAAAAATGCCTATTTAAAATTTTAAAGAATTATGAATGATATTTTCCAACCTTATTTGAAAATTTGCCTTATTTATATAGCCAATGTTCGCATTATTTCAAACATTTACAAACCTTTTTCCTAGCTACCAAACAAAAAGGACTAGTAATATCTCAGTATAAGATCTTTCTTTTCCATACTAGAGTTAGATTTTTAAGACATTACGATACTCAATGAACTATCACCCCTATAGAAAGATCTTTAGTTTTTGCTAATAAGCTTTTTGATAAAATTACTGAAAATTTCCAACTTTAATGGTTTATAAGAAGCTTTAATTATGTCTTAGATTTTATTACTAATATTAACTGTATAGCAAAACTTTTGCATGATCATCTTAAGAAAAACCCCCACTTTATAAATGCCCTGGCACACTACTTTAGTCTAATAAATCAAAACCTAAGTTCGAAAGTTCCTTATACCAAGCTTCAAAAATAGTTAAAATTAATACCTTTGATTTAAGATAAGAAGGTATTCTTAATCAAGTCAGACATGGTAAGGAAAAGACTATCTAATTTGTATCTACACATTAGAATGATTGTCAAAGCAATTATTCTATTATCAAAAAAGAAATTTGTTTCATTGTCATGTGCATTACAAAATTTCAAAGTGTTTTATTAAATCAAAAAATTTTTCTTTTCATTAATCGTAAATTTGCAAAAGAATTTTTACAAGGAGATGTTCAAAATGTTGCATCAAAACATATTTTTGCCAGATGACAAGTTATACTTTTTGTTTTTTATTTGAAATTAAATATATAAAGGGAGAAAGCAATTCCATTCTAGATTTCCTAACCAAAGAATTCCTTCAAAATAGAACCTATATCGAGGAAATTTAAGAGTAAAGGAAAAGCCTTTTAAGAAAACCCGGATAATACTCCAAAACTCGTGCCTTTAGCCTAATTAAGAATATAAACCACTCCAAAACCAATTTCAACCCAACCCATCAAAATTTGGATTAAATAAGATACCAAACATCAAGAAGCCCAATCCTCTTAAAAACTTTACAAATCCAAGGACGAATAGAAAATATCTACAAATCTAAACTTGCTTACAACTTCACAAGGCCTCTCAACATTATAAGACATCTATGGAACTTCGACAAGTAAATTTCTAAACCCTAATCTCCAAATAGAAGTACCTTCTTCTTTACAACAAAAGGCCACCTTAAAATCTTACAAAAAGTCTTTACTTTACCTACTTAAACCCTAATTCCAAAATATTTTTAGTATAGAAGTAAGATTCTATAATAAGGATCTTTTCAATACCATCTTAAAAATCTTCCCTATTTAATGGTATTTTTAACCCCAAGACCTTTCAAAATCACAACCGTATTATATGGCTATCTTTGAAATAATAAAATGGGCAAAATTCCAATACTTCTATATAAAGAAGTCTTATACTAACCTTGCCTCCTCTTATCATATATAAAGAATCCTTCATCCTAAGTAATGGGGATAAGAACTTTCCAAGCCAAAACATTTCCTAGTTTCTTTTAAAATAAAAATAAACCATTATCTATACAATGTTTTCCTTAAGAAAGCATTGTACCGTACTTATTAGTAATCCCAATAACCAAGAATGATTAACAATATGCACGGTATAATGCTTTCCTTATTCAAAACCAAAAGAGTAATCATTCTTGGCTATTCTATTTTGACACCAAAATTAATTCCACAAAAATTTCAAATTGATTTAAACAATGGTAGAAGTATTTTGGTTCTTCTTTAGTTATTCTCATCCCTAAAATCTAAGATAGTTATAACATGTTCAAATCCCAGTCTAAACCCTTAAATGATGATAAAAGATTCCCTTCTCTTCTCTTTTTTTTCTACAAAATTCTTTTTATCATGGGTATTAGTTTGAAATTTTAATTATATATTGTTAAAAGATTTAAAATTAAGTGGTGAGATTTATTCAAATTCTTAAAAATTATTAAAACCTATTATCCAAACTTGGTTGGAAAATATCCACCAGCCAATACAGGTTCAGCCTACCAACATTGCATTCCTAACTTAAAAGTCCCCTGCTACCACTCTTTTAACTGTAGCCTAAATCGAAGACGAATACTTTGCAATAATACAACAATTACCCCAATCAAAAACCTCTTTGGACCATGACTCTACAACCTAGTCCGAAGAAATTGAGCCCAACTTCCTCCCAAACAATGAGGATGACTATTTTGGGATCCTTTCACAAATCAAATAGAAAAAAAAAAGAGAAAAAAAAAGATGAAAAAAGAAGAAGAAAGAAGAAAAAGAAAAGAAAAAATAAAAAGAAAAGGAATACAAGGAAAAAGAAACAACTTTCAATGGTACTAGATAGATTTTAGACAAACTACTCATGATTGTCAATTTAACAAAATAATTTTCAATAGTATTAGATAGATTCCAAACAAACTGCTTATAACTACCAATTCAACAAAAAGACAAAACAACTTTTGGTGGTTTAAGATAAACTACTTGTGACTACTAGCTCAACAAAACAATAAAACAACCTCTAGAGAAAAGGCGAGGCAAACCATTTATAAAAAAAGGCAACATCAAACCAAAAGAGACCAATTGGAAAAAATAGATTTTGGAAATCCCCACTCCTTCATTTTCATCCTCATCCCTTTCTTCCTATATTACCTTTCTCTCCCTAATTTTTAATCCAGTGTATTTTTCTCTCTCCCTTCTTATTGTATTTGTCTCCTAGTGTAAATTCTTCGTGATTTTCAATAAAGTATTGTGTGCTTGCATGTTATTGGTTTAGTTGGGTCCCTAAAGTATGTAAATGAGTATTGGAAAAATTGTTTTACTAAATGATCATTTTGAAGAGTTTTTCATAAGAATCATTTCTCTAAGGTATTTTGTATAAGGCTAATTCAATGGTTTTCTATTGATGGGTCATCTTAATTTGTCATAGAGGTAGATGCTTTACTTCTATGACATTGTAATTGATAGTAATCCATTCTTTTATTTTGTTCAAGGAAGTAACAGGATTTAAAGTATTTATAAAAGGATATGAAATATGATTTTGAGGTGCATAAGTTTCAAACCAGTCAAAAAACAAAATATGCACTTTTATTCAAAAATAAAATTGTAAAAATGATTTCAAATATGCTGACATTGTTGTAAAAGGTTTTTGAAAAACCATTCTCTTTTTTCTATGTTATGAAAAGAATAAAAATCATCATGTAAGTATTTTTTATCAACTTGAAATTCTTTTTGTAAAACATGCAACTCATTTGAAATATTTTTTATTATAATAAATGAGATTAGTGAGGTTAAAGGTGATTAGTTTGGAGGGTTAATATAAATAGGATAAGGAAAATTTGTATTGTAGTTTGTAGTTTGGAAAGATGTATTTGTTAAATTTAAGGTAAAGAATCTAAGTGGTTATAATGGTATATAGGGTTTAAAGGAAAGATTTATAGTTGAAAGAATGGTCGATATATGTCTTAGGTCCCTCATAGAGGATGTGTGGAGGCTCCTTCTATGAATGTAGAACTAATAGATTTTGTATTAAAGGTTTGAACAAATTTACCATCTTCAAATTAGTTTATTTTGGAAAATTTTGTATTTAGGTTAAGTTGTTTTTGTAGCTAAAGTTTTACTACTCCTTCTAAGATTTAGTCATCTAGAAGAGTAATGTTTTCCCCTTACATAGATATGGAGATAATAGTATTTGATCTAGTAATGTCTATTTGTAAAAGAAAGGTCTCACTTTTTAAGGATTAGAATTTATGCTTGGATGAAAATGCAAAAATCATGACTTTGTAATGAATTTCGAAAATTAATGCAATTACAATTGATCCTTTCAGCACATTATAACTATGTATTTTGATTTGTAAAATCATGTTTTGCAAAATATTCATGTCACTTAAGAAATACTTAAGTGTGGATAACAATTGAAAAAAATTAGTCCACTATAAAGGCTAAATTCAACAAAATTAAGTAAAGAGTCTTGAAAGTTTGTAAATATAGTATCTCAAAGAATAGCTAGGATTGAAGTGTTTAGCCCTTCTTTTGTAAAAAGTTTGATTCCTACTTGTACTAATCCTATGTGAATATAATGTCTGTTTTTGTAGTTTTGAAGAGATTTTTGAGAAAGTAAATGAATAGTTTCAAAAAATTATGTAAAATCATTTATGAAAAAATTGTATTTTGAAAGTTTGTAAATCTGTTCTTTCTAAACTTTTGGAATTTCCTAGTCATCTATCCCCTTATTAAACTCTTTTATGGTAATTTCCTTAGTGTTTGCTATTTTACAAGTCTTAAAGCTTTCAAAAGTGGAAGAACTAAAGTAAGAGTTAGTTTTACATAATAGAACTAAAGGGTTCATATTTAAAGGATTAGGACTCAAAATACTAGATTTCCCATAATACATAAGTTCTATTAATTTCACTACCCTTATGCACTCAAACGGGTTACCTAACTAGAATCAACTCAAAGTAAAACAACTCATAAATGTAATATACTAAAACCACAATGCAAAAAATATAAATGATATATGTAAAAAATACCTAACGTAGCAAAAAAAAATAATTGTATAAAAGTAGGCACTTATACCAATAACACGGAAGCACACAACACTTTATTGAAAATCATGGAAAAATTTACACTAGGAGAGAAATACAGTAAGAAAGGAGGGAGAAAAATACACTAGATTCAGAACTAAGAAGAGAAAGAGATAATATAAAAAGAAAGAGATAAAGATGAAAACAAAAAAATAGGGATTTCTAAGATATATATATATATATATTAAATATTATAAAATTGCTTCAATTGAAGCAGAATACTTATTATATTTCATTCCTCTCTTTGTGTGCTAGACATCCTCGTTATCCCCTTTGCCTTGTTCTACTAATAATCAAGATCCTAAAAATAAAGGACTCTTTATTTATATATAGGTCACGCTTTCCTTATAAACTTGTTAGCTCAAATAAGAAAACCTATTGTCATATCTCCTCCTTTTCTTCTTCTTCTTTTTCCTCTTCTTAATGAATGGTTTCTATATCTTGAAGATTTGTCAAGTTAAAATTAAGATTATGGTGCCATAGGATAAGATGTTGCTGCCAATGTTGCTGCCAATGTTGCTGCCAATGTTGCTGGCAACAATTAAGAACTCCAAATCTTCATCAAGTATGTAATAATTTTATTCTCTCTAAAAAAATGAAAAACCCAAAATCAAGTTTTCTAAGTTCTTATTATTTATTGAATTCTTTTTATTTCATCATTTTTCATTTCCTAATAGTTAATTTATCATAATTTATTAATGAGAAGTGAATGAAAAACCATATTATATGAATGTCAGATTAGTTGTACACTAAATATGATAAGAAAGATAAAGACAAAAAAAATTATATCTCGTGCTCTCTATTTAAGATGTGATAACATGTCATATTCCTAATTTTTTAATGTAACAAATTACACCTTAAAGTTTAATTCTTATAACAAATAACACCCTCTATCAAGTCTTTGCTAGAGAACATTCGAAATGATTATAAAAATGTTATCATAAATAATATAAATAGACTAAATTGCTTTTTAATACATATAAAGTGAAAATATGAACATTTTAGAGCTATAAAAAAAAAAGAATATTGGAAGATATATACTCTCTTAAATATACAAGTTAATATTAAATATTTTTATTAGTTATATTTAATAAATAATATATTGATTTTAAAGTGTTATATCTTCTTAATGAAATATATATATTTATATTAAATTTTTAATATATATTGATCAAAATGCTTATATTTATATATACAACTTTAATTTTTAAAGAATTATTCAAATTAATATTTAATCTTATCATTATGATTAAATATATTTTTTTCAAAATATTAATAAAAACAAGCCACTATTTCTATATCATTAATACTCAATAAATCAAAGAAAAGATATTTTAAAAACATATTTTATAATTTAAAATAATATATAATAAGCTGACGAAGGATATCAAAATATGCTAAAAAAAATAACTTTATACATTCTAGGAGTATATAAGAGTTTTACAATTTATAAATGTATATAATTTGAAATTACTATTATTTAAATTATAATTTTTATTAATTTCTCATTTTGTTGTAGAATCTTAATACTTAAAACAAGAAAAGGTAACGGGGAAACATTATAGAAATATAATGAAATATTAGTTTGTCTATGTCGTTGAAAATCACATTGTTACAAATATTTCAAATGTTTTTTCTACCAAAAATTGACTAAGCGTGTTATTTAGAGTACAATTTATTACATGGAAAAAATTGAGATACGAATTATTATTGTACACCAAATAAAGGGTACTCGACATAAAATTTTCAAATTATAATCACAAATAGAAAAGAAATGTGAAGGAGTTAATGGGTATTTTCATAATTTGTCTAGTTGACTAAATTTCATTAGTCATGAAATGCAGCATATTACACATAAAAATTAGGAGTGCAATTTATTATTACATTTTAAATAGAAGGTGTAGATGTAAATTTTCTATATATATAAAATGCATTATTGTTGTTATGTTTTATGCATTGTACTGCCAATGGGTTCTATACCAACACAACATCTAATACAGTCTTGTTCTTTGAGCATTATTTATGTTTTGAAACGTGCTTTAGGGTCCCAAGGAAAAGACTTTTCTATCCTTCGGCCTCTTCCACAATTACATTAGGCACCTCGGTAAATTGAAACTATATTTTATTATTGGGCCAAACTTTTTGTTTTTATTAGGCCATTTAAGTATGCATAACATCTTATGCATTATATAAAAGTACAATCTAAAATAAAATTTAGTGAAAAAATTCATTACTATGGAAGCATAGACAAATTACGTGATATTTAATATAAAACTCATTTGTTCTAAATCAGCTTTTTTCTTTTTCTTTTTTTTATATTAGCCATCTTTGATAAATTTTCTGTCTATCATGCCATTTCATTAGAAATTTGTTGATATTGTTTTAGGTTCGCCTATTTGATGTTGTTAATGCCTCCCCACAAGATGTGATTTGCTACAAGGTGCCGTGTCGGGGCCCCAAAAACATAACATTATTCCATGATTAAGCTTAAGCTCCTTGAAAAGTAACCAAGTTAGACATTAAACAAAGTATACAGATAATCATTAACATAATTTAAACAAAACATATTGTACATTAGATCATAATTAATGTGTTTCGGTTACTGAAGAGTTAGATTTTAAACCACTGAAGAGTTCGATCTTAAACCAGTAAATAGTTCTCATGCAAAAAAAATTATAAAACGAACTCACTTTTATCATAAATCTTGTGTCATCAACGATTGATACAATCCAGTACTTAAAAAGTATTGAATACAAAAAAAATAATAATAATAACAAACAAAAATTTGTATTTTGGTGCTACTTAAATATCAATAATTATTATTTGTAATTTATTGTAAAATATTAAAATAATAAGAGACTAATTTAAAAATATAAATATAAAATAATTATTAGATTATTATATTAGTTATTCACATGTTTGATTTTATAGAATGCAAAGAATAATGGAATTTTTGTTAAAATCCTACTTTTATTAAAATATTAATGGGAAATATTATTAAATTAAATTGAATGATTAAAAATAATAATAATATATAATTTGAAATTCTTTTATATTTTATGTTTTCAATTTCAATATGCAAAATTTTTGATAATTAATTGGTTAGATAGAATTTTATTTAACTAAAAATTTTTTAATTGAAGTAATTGTATGAAATAAAAATTGAGTAATAGACTAAATTTGAATTATTTAACTATAATTGTTAGAAGAGTCTTCTAATATTCTTAAAATTGAGAAAAAAATTTGTTTTAATTTATGTAGGAGTCAATCAATATTTTTAAAAAATATCATTACATATATATTTTTTACTCAAAAAATTATTAAAAATAATTAAATTTTCTCTCTATTTTAATAATTATATAACTAGTGTTGGACCTACAAGATATACAAGTTTATTATATTTTCTAAGAAGCCTTAAGTTGAATGATAATTTCATTGAAATATTGTAATAAAAGATAATAAATTAATTATCAAATTAATGTAAAGTACTACAAATTAGCAAAAACAAAACCAACTTAACTGTAAAATCTTAATTTCATTCAATATACAATATTAAATTTTTTTTATTTATAATTTAATACTAATTGTTGAACATCAGTACTTTAAAGTTACATAAATTTGAGTTTCTTGCTGTAATTATTACTTTAGTTTGTTTATGAATCGACTAAGAATCACGTTGGAAGTCCACAAAGAGGTGCGTTAGACAGGCTTTAGATGTGTGTTGATAAGCGTACGTTTTGGTCATTAAGGAGTTGGTGTTCCGAACTCCACTTCAACGCTGCAATTAAAAAGGGTTCCAGTCATAAATAGTCGGTATATGCATGCCTTTATATGTTGTGAAAATATAAACATAGATTTTATATTTTGGGCAAAGTTGCATACTTATTCCAACAATTGCCAAAAAAATTTAAAAAAAAAAACAGAGAGGAAAATAACGTAAAAAACAATAGACATATTTCAAGTGCTGTTCCACTGTAAGTAAATTGGACGATTGGTTAACTGCATAATACACTAACTCTAAAATGATAAATATTATTCGTTAATTTAAATGATATAAATATTCTTGCAAAAAACGAAAAAACTATGAAACAATTTAAACAGTTGAAGAATCAACATATATCTTGTCTGTTGCTGAAAAAATAAAATAAAACAAAATTCCAAGGGCTTAATTATTCTTTTATCTGATATTACTCTTTCACAGTGTGTAAGTTTCAAATCTGGAAAGAGAGGAAAAATTTTTAGTAAACATGCAGACGTGCTTTTATATTTTTTTTTTTTCTAAAAGTGCTACAAAACTAAGAGGCCCAATTACAGCAGAGAAACACTAGCATTACTGTAAATTTTGAATTTCGTGAATAATTAGAATAGTACTGTCTACTCTTTTGATTTTCCGTGTTAAGTTCTCAGTCTAATTAAAATAAAGTGAGCTATCAATGAGTATTTAAACTGAGAATTTGGCAAAAGCTTATGAAATTAAGAACATAATCAAAAGCCTAAAAATATTTGATAAATCTAATTGTTATTGAAAATCATAAATACATAGAACAGAACAGAAAAAAAAATAAATACTAAATACTAAAGTAAAATTGTTATGAAAGAATAAGTAAATAAATAAATACATATATAACATACACTAATTCACAATGTATTTTGTATTGACCTTAAATGAAAATTATTTGGTGATGAGAATCGTGGAGATGATAGGTGAAAGGTTTTAATAAATTCAAGAGGTCCATTACACATTTCAGAAGGCCTAATAACACAAGTTAGAACTTTAATGGATGCAAGAGGTCCATTACACATTCCAAAAGACCCAATAACATGAGTTGAGGCCAAAAAGATTAAAGAAGCACTAAATGGGCTGATTTAGGACATTCAGGCCAAATGGTATGAATTCAAGTTTTAAAGAAAGTATAGACTTAATTAATATAATTGAAATACTTAATGGGTCAGACTAAGTAAAAGCATTCACTCCTAAATAGGAGTTCATTGTATCTACTGGAATTTGTCCGAAATTCCTCCAAAATAAGGATTTCTCGTAAGTAGGAATTTATACCTCTTTAAGATTGTCATCGTAGTTTATAAATAGGCACCCCTTTTAAACTCTGGAAATCATATAACTTTAAGTGAAATAGAAAGTAAAGGTTTTTCTCTCTCAGTTCTTTTAAGAACTAAAGAACTTATCGAGAGGTGCTTCTTTTTATGACGTTCAAATCAACTTATCACTCTCAATTCCTTCCTTTTCTGGAGTGTGGCATCCATATCCTTCTTGAATACCCTAGGTTCGTGTTCCTTCGAATATTGGGTCTAAGGTTTCTATTATTAAACTCTGATTTAACTTTTCTGGTTGTTCTTTGATTCCTTGTGTACATTGGATCCCTAAGCCACGTCTTTTTAGGGTTTTCCGCATCAGTTGGTATCAGAGCCAAGCTCTAAATCAGGTTAAATCCACTCACTCTTCAATTTTCTACCTTGTGATTTATTTATTTCGATTCAATTTGTCTATTATGTGCATTACAATTCAAATGCACAAATCTGTTGGTTTGCAATCCTTCTCAACATGCTAATTTCAATTCCAATTGTTATATCTAAGTGTTCTACTGTTATTTTATGTTGAGCAAAAGTACAAGGAAAAAAAAACAAAAAGAAGGATCAACGAAAAAAAAAAAAGAAAAAGAAGAAAAGAAAGAAAACACCAAAGTTATTGATAAAATTAACAGTTTGGTCATATTAGCCACAATAATAACAAAGTTTTCTTACTCAACTCCAATCCTGCCATCCATTTTTCTGTCTTGTTACCTAAGTTTGTCCTCTAAATTTAACTACCCCTATCTTGATTTTTTTTGTGAGTTTAGTTCATTAAATTTGTTTGCCTCGATATCCTTTTTCATTTTTTGATTCCTTGTTCTCCAATTTGTTCAATTCTACGTCATTTATCTTATTCTGTTCAAAATCAATACTCTTGATTTACCTTGTTTAGTTCTTTATAAAGCTGAAAGGAGAAATTCAAGTGGTAAAAGGTAAGAATGAAAGTTCATATAAAGAAAAAGTCATAAAGAGTGTAAACACGAGGGAGTATGACACTTTCTTTTAAGTGAAACACGTGAGGAAGTGCTCTGTAAGGTATCTTATTATTTGTGTAGAAGTAATACTATGACATCCAAAAACAAAGGTGCAACTCAAGAGGGAGTTGGTGATGTGTCCTTCATGATCAAAGCTATACAACAACAATTTGAGCGTATGAATACCAAATTTGATAATATGAGGGAGAGGATAGAGGAGCAATCTAATACTATAGCAGAGTTGCAAATGAGGCATGGGGAATATGAGACTCTTAAAGCAAGAAGGCAGTTGAGACGTGCCTATAACCATGAAGATGATGTAAAAGATGATGAAATTGACGATCAAACTACTATGGTCAGAACTACTAACAATAAAAGGGATCAAAGAGAATTTGGGAGGCAAGACACCTATGACTATAATTTAGGCAGCATTAAAATGACAATTTCTCCATTCCAAGGTAAGAATGATCTTGATGCATACCTAGAATGGGAGAAGAAGGTTGAATTGGTTTTTGACTGCCACAACTATTCCGAGGAGAAAAAGGTAAAGCTTGCTGCAATTGAATTCACTAATTATGCTATTATTTGGTGGGATCAACTTGTTTTGACTAGGAGAAGAAATTGTGAGTGGCCTATTGATACATGGAAGGAGATGAAGGCTATCATGAGGAGGAGGTTTGTCCCTAATCACTATTATAGGGAGTTGTACCAAAAGCTGTAAGGGCTCACTCGGGGCACCAAAAGTGTGGAGGATTACCACAAGCAGATAGAAATTACCATGATTAGGGTGAATGTAGAAGAAGATAGAGAAGTAATCATGGCTCGATTTCTGCGAGGGCTAAATAGGGATATAGCAAACGTGGTTGAATTGCAAC
Organism: Bruguiera gymnorhiza; assembly: GCA_020883675.1. Classification (NCBI taxonomy): domain Eukaryota; kingdom Viridiplantae; phylum Streptophyta; class Magnoliopsida; order Malpighiales; family Rhizophoraceae; genus Bruguiera; species Bruguiera gymnorhiza. Next base: position 546,209 of record JAIRCJ010000030.1, read on the forward strand.
ATTATGTGGAATTAGAAGATATGGTGCACATGGCCATGAAAGTTGAAAGGCAACTCAAACAAAAGGGTTCCACACGGTTTGGGCAGAACTCAGGATCTACCTCATCTTAAAAGCCAAATTGGAATAAAAGGGACGATATAACCAATTACAAGTCCAAAGCCGAGCTATCCAAGCACAAGAATATGGGTTCTAGCAAGGAGGTAGGTAATTCTGACCCCCAACCAAGTAGATATAGGGATTTTAAATGTTTTAAGTGTTTGGGCAGAGGTCACATTGCATCTTAATGTCCAAATAAGTATGCCATGATCTTAAGAACTAATGGTGATGTTGAAACTAAAAGTGAATCAGATGATGATTCTATACCATCATCAGAGGGTGAAAGTGATGGAGAGGAGTATCCGGTTAATGGAGTAGCTCTTGTTACAAGACGAGCATTGAATATGCAAGTAAAGGAAGAAAATGAGGTGCAACGAGATAATATCTTTCAGACGATGTGTCTCATCAAAGATAAGGTATGTAGTATGATTATTGATGGTGCGAGTTACACTAATGTTGCTAGCACAACTATGGTTGAGAAGCTAGATTTACCTACTATGAAGCATCCTAGGCCATATAAGTTTCAATGGTTAAATGAGAGTGATGAAGTCAAGGTAAATAAGCAAGTGCTCATATCATTTTCTATCGAAAGGTACCGTGATGAGAATTTATGTGATGTTGTACCTATGCATGTGGGCCATATTCTATTAGGAAGACCATGGCAATTTGACAAGCGAGTTATGAATGATGGCTTCAAGAACCAATATTCCTTTGTAATGAATGAAAAACCCATCACTCTTGTACCATTGTCACCTCAATAAGCTTATGAGAATCAATTAAGGATTAAAAATGAGAGTGAACAAAAAAGAAAGATTGATAAAAGAGAAAAGAGAGGAGAAAACATGATGACATAAGAGAAAGAAAAGAAAAGAGAAAGTTTCTATACAAAAGAGAGTGATGTCAAAAGAGAATTTTATGCCAAACAACCTATGATTATACTTCTGTACAAGGAGGCTTATTTTAACACTAACAAGTTTGACCCATTTTTGCCTAGTGTTGTTGTTGCTTTATTGTAGGAATTTGAAGATGTATTCCCTGATGATGTTCCAAGTGGATTGCCACCTAATAGAGGAATTGAACATCAAATTAATTTCATCCCAAGTGCATCCATCCCTGACCGGCCAGCATATAAGAGTAATCCTGAGGAGACAAAGGAACTTCAAAGGCAAGTTGAGGAGCTTATATCCAAAAGATATGTGAGGGAAAGCATGAGTCCATGTGTTATTCCTATCCTACTTGTACCCAAGAAAGATGGGACTTAGAGGATGTGTGTTGATTGTCGAGCAATCAACAAAATCACTGTAAAGTATCGTCACCCCATACCTAGATTAGATGACATATTGAATGAATTGCATGGTTCCTGTGTCTTTTCTAAGATTGATTTGAAAAGTGGATATCATCAGATTAGGATGAGAGAGGGAGATGAGTGGAAAACAGCTTTCAAAACTAAGTACGGTTGGTATGAATGGTTTGTTATGCCATTTGGTCTCACTAATGCACCAAGTACTTTTATACGACTAATGAATTATATTTTGCGTCCATTCATTGGTAAATTTGTGGTCATGTATTTTGATGATATTTTGGTCTATAGTAAAATCCTAGAAGAGCATCTTGATCATTTACGTTCTATTATATGTGTTTTACGTTTTGAAAAATTGTATACTAACTTAAAGAAATGTTCCTTTTGTACTAATCAGATCACATTTCTTAGCTATATTGTGAGTTCTAAAGATGTCGAGGTTGACGAGGAAAGAGTTAAAACAATTCGTAATTGGCCTACACCTAAGTCAATTAATGATGTGCGCAACTTTCATGGCCTAATTAGTTTCTATAGACGCTCTGTTAAGGACTTTAGCACCATTATTGCACCACTCACTGAGCTTATCAAAAAAAACACGAGTTTTAGGTGGGGTAATGACCAAGATAAGACTTTTAATTGCATCAAAGCCTATAAAAAAAAAGGACGCCCTAAGGACATTCTCACGATATGTGGCAAAGCCCTCCTGTTTGGCGAATTATTTGGCACAGTAAACAATTTTATGAATCAGATGCATGCTGTAACCATGCATTTGATTGATAAGAATGTACATCTGTTCAATAAAATTTTTTGTTTGGCCAAATAGGAGAATCAAATGTGCCTATTATCTCTTCTTTTTTCCTCTTTCGATATTTTCATTATTGTGCTCACTTCAGAGAGGTAGGGCAGTGAAAACCACATCGACCATATTAGTCCGTCTCATACGTCTAACGTATAGATGTGCGCAACGTTTCCAGGTCGTTAATTGTTAAAAAAACAAGCATTGAGTTGAATCTTGAACACCCTTTTATGATTTTACAACAATAAGATGGACATATAAAGATTCTTGAGAATTTGTTTTTCGATGGGAAGATTCTAGAGGATTCAGATTATGATAAGTTGATACCAGCAATATTTACAGTAATTTAAATGATATAAATATTCTTGCAAAAAACGAAAAAACTATGAAACAATTTAAACGGTTGAAGAATCAACATATATCTTGTCTGTTGCTGAAAAAATAAAATAAAATAAAATTCCAAGGGCTTATTATTCTTTTATCTGATATTACTCTTTTATAGTGTGTAAGTTTCAAATCTTGAAAGAGAGGAAAAATTTTTAGTAAACATGCAGACGTGTTTTCATATTTTTTTCTAAAAATGCTACAAAACTAAGAGGCCCAATTACAGCCGAGAAACACTAGCATTACTGTAAATTTTGAATTTCGTGAATAATTAGAATAGTACTGTCTACTCTTTTGATTTTCCGTGTTAAGTTCTTAGTCTAATTAAAATAAAGTGAGCTATCAATGAGTATTTAAGCTGAGAATTTGGCAAAAGCTTATGAAATTAAGAACATAATCAAAAGCCTAAAAATATTTGATAAATCTAATTGTTATTGAAAATCATAAATACATAAAACAGAACAGAAAAAATAAATAAATACTAAATACTATAGCAAAATTGTTATGAAAGAATAAGTAAATAATTAAATACATATATAACGATGACCTTAAATGAAAATTATTTGGATTAGGTAATTAATCTTTGAGATCGAAAAATTTAGATTAGAGAAAAAAAGAGAACAATGATGCAAACTAACCATATTTGATTTTATAATATAAAAAAGAGGATTTAGTGTATATTAAAATTTTAGTTTCATTTAAATACTAATTAATTGTTAAAATAAAATTTAACTTGATAAAAAAATATTTAACTTCATTAAAAAATTAAAATTTATATCGAATACATAAATATCTATAAAATTAAATTAATGCCAATAAATACACACACACAAACACACATTTTGTATCTACTCCATGTAATTTTTAAATTTCAATTTGTATTAAGAGAATGCATATTTTCTGATTTCATTTTAATTATACAATATTAAAGTGCAGGTTGCTATTTGCGGTTCAAAATCTAGAACGGTTATTGTTCCTATCATGTAAAGAAGCTTTAAGCAAAGATTGAATGCTCGAGAACCTAGGGTAAAGTCAGCAGTCTAGCAACTACTACACATCTCTAGTCTCGCCGGCAAGTGGCCAGATTACCAAAATTAATTTATCAGAGGGCCAAAACAAGGAGGTTTCAAGATGTATGCATATTTAGCTACCCATGCTATGGTAAAAAGTGTAAACGAAAACTAAATAAACTAGACAAAATCCCTTTATTTGGAGACGGGAAACAAGGCTAAGCCCATCCTTAATGACCTTTCTGTTTGATCATCAGCTAAAAACCATTGAAATTTACCGGTATACGAATTATATCTTCTAAGGATTTCCAGTTTTTTTTTTTTTTTTAACTAGAAAATAAAAAGGAAAAGAAATGTTGAGAACAAAACCTAATCTCCAAAGGCATACATTCAGAGCAGTGGCTAAAAACATAATATCATATGTTTTCTTCTCTGTTTTTGATATTAACACAAAAAAAAAAAAAAAACTATAGAATTCAGTTCAAAACGAAACGTAAAATTAGAATAACCAAGCCCATACTAGAAAATCAAGAATCTAATGAGATATTAAAGTCTAGAAAGATGAGCAAGCCTCATGTCATAGGTGACAACTGCTTCAATTTTGTCTGTAGCACCACTCCAGCTTCATCTGCCACATTTTTCTTTTTAGATGCAAGCTGCGATTAAAGTTTTGCAGCGTTGTTACTAAATGAGAGTAGAGACATGATGCAGCTCAGTAAACTCATTGACTAAATTTAGAGGACCCTATTTCAAGAAAGAAACCAAAAGAATGTGGAGGAAAATGCATCATAGTCCCTTCATCTAAAATCCAAATACATGATAGTATTTCTTCCATAAAGAAGCTAATAAGTGACTTAATATGCAAGCACAGACATATGTGAGGCAAAATTAAAGAGCCTCGAAGCAATATTATAATGCAATTCAAGACAATATGACAGAGTAGGAGTTTTTACCATGCAAGACCATGAAATGCTTTTCTTGATTAATTTTGTTCGTTGGGATCAAATCTTCAGATCACATATCACTAGCAATGAAATAGCTAAACACAAAAGGAAACAAACAAAATGATATACTATGAATTAGACCAACTACTGAGCTGAATTAACTGGATTTTCCAGCCAATCAGATCAACTACAGAGCCGAATTACCAGGATTTTCCAGCAAATCAAAACCCTGGGGAGAATTAAGTCAAGGTTTTCCTGCTGTCATGCCCATACAAAAAGTTGATATTGATCATTTGTTAGTTCTAAACAGAGAATTAAAGGAGATGAAAGTCTTTTTCTTGCTTTTATACAGCTGGAGTGCATTGAAAATTGAAGTGTTATCAAAAATTTGATCTAATTTATTCTGAAGATCTACAGCTTTCATTTTTCTACATGACATAAACCTAGAAGCAGCAGTAATACATGAACAAACATATGGGAGATTCTATAGAAAATACCTCAAGTGTTATCAAAAATTCAATCTCATTTATTCTGAAGATCTACAGCTTTCATTTTCTACATGACATAAACCTAAAAGCAGCAGCAATACATAAACAAACATATGGGAGATTCTATAGAAAATACCTCGATCAGTTGGTCAAAATTTGATTTAAGCAAGTTGATCTTGCGCTCACAATAATCTTTTCCTTCAACCATTGTTTTCTAGCATCAACCCAAAACCAACAAAATTATAGTCAAGACACCAGAAAAGAGCAAAACACATAGCACATTACGAGCACTGCATCTCATTGTGTATTATTCTCTTGGCTATTTCTGTACATTTCCATCTACCACTGCATCTCTTTTGGCTCAAAAGCTTCTCTCACTAGAGTTTCTCTCTTCAAATGAAAACCACAATTGCCCGACTTACGTCAACCTCTCCTCATCATTCCCACATCTTCTCTTGCATTCCCACCACAATCAAATGGTAAGACATCATATCTCACCTGCCACCATACTTGAGTCCCTTAAGACTGCCAACTCCTCTCAATCCCTGTCTACTTATCTTCTCTGGATTGGTACATTACTTGTGAATAACATCACCCTCCTCCTCCTCCTCCTCCTCTAAGAATCCAAGAGGAGAACGCTTGGTCCAAGGCTCACATATGACTCTCAAAGTCCCTCCACAAGTTTAGATGCTACGTTTTGCATGTGTGTGTGTGCAAAGAAAATAACAAGGAAGTTGGAAGTTGGAAGAAGAGAGCTATAACAGAGACTGATACCTCAACGAAGTAGCCAGTGCCGACATCGACAAGAACTTTGTCAGCATCGTCGAGCATTCCGGGCACATAAAGCGACGCCGTAAGCGGCACCAGCATTTTCTGACCTAAAAATTGCAAAATCATTCATCACATCAATCTAAAAAGACTCAGATTTTTAGTTATATTTACACAAATAATAAGAATAGATGTGTGTGTGTGTGTGTGTGAGAGAGAGAGAGACCTTGAGTGCGGCGGGAGAGATCGTGGAGGGCGGTGGAGGCGATCTCGAGGCGGGCGGTGGCAGTACGAATGTTGTTGAGACTGTCTTGCAACAGATTGACTTCGAGATCCGCCTGCTCTTTTAGGGCTTTCAGTTGCTCTACGCCCATCTTCTCCATCTCCGCCACTATGCTACCCGCCGGCTTCCCCGCCCCTGCTCCTTTCGACGACGCCATCCTTTTTCTTCCTCTTTCAGTTTTTGGTTTGCAAAAGTGCTCCGGAATTTAAAAAATAGAGATTTTTTCGGTCGAGGCCATGAATAGACCGAAAATGATATGGATTTGTTGACGCGAAAATTTGACCATCTCAATTAATGATTACGATGCATTATTGTGTCTATTTAATACTTAAAATTAGTGTGTTTTTAATTTTCTTTTCAATAATTACCCACTTTTAATTCGTTTTATATTTTGTTTTTATAAAAAAAAATTATAGAGATGAATGAAACAATATAAATGATATAAGTTTATAAATATATAATTATAATTAAATAATATAAATTTATATCTAATTATACTTATTTATCCTTATTTTTCAAATAAAACTAAGATGCTATCCTTGTTAACTTTTGCTTGTTTATATATTGTCTATTTTTTAATTAAAAATGAAGGATAAAAAATGAAAACCGGTGCTTGGTCTGTCCCTGCCATGTTTCTTGCACTCTCTTTTTGGGGTTTAGTTTATTGTTCCTGTGCTTTGGTTATTTAAGATTTACTACACTGTTATTTTAGGTTATATATTTTGCCTTCCCTCATTTGCTATTTGGATGGTGGTTAAATAAAAATAAATATAACATAAAATTACAAATAAATCTTTACTTGATGGCCTAAATTGAAATCATTCACGTAGACTCAAACCTCATACAAAGATAAATTGAGAGGTAATATTTGTGTTACTTTCGACATTACAAACATATATCAATAAATCCTCCAATCGAGAAAAATCACCAAGTTGTTTTGAAAATATTTATTGAGTAAATATTCTTGAAAAATTAAGTCTTCCTCATAAATCAGTGCACAATAAAATGCAATGACAAGAAAACCCATGGTGATTTTCTACTTTTTTTTTTTTTTTGGCGAACAAAAAGGGTTTTGATTTCTCCTATCAAAAAGCAGTCAAATATCTAAAAGAAATTTATTATAACCTTGCAAAAATGCAATTATCCAAGTTCGATATCAATGCACTTTTCGTTTCTGCAGGGCCTTCAAAATCAAGGCCCCATCAATTATTGGATCAGGAACCAGGAGGCTTGCCCTACTCAAAAGTAACGAAGAACCTGACATGATCAAGTTCACTCGTTCAAGCTCCCCGGAGCTACGTTATCTCTCCCTTAATTGAAGCTAAGAAATCTCATTGTCTTCCACTTAAGTTTCTGCTGGAAATTCTCTTGCTGACGTAAAGACGTCAGAATTATCGGCGAATTTTCTGTTGCTGCATTGTTGGTTTGCTAATATTAAAAGCAGAAGAAGGGGATATCCTACTTTCCTTGCAGGAAATTTTCTTCCTTTTTCCTAAAAGATTGCTTTTGAGGAGAACGTGAGAAACATATATGGGAGTTGGGACACTGATAAAGACACTCCCCCGCTGAATGAATGTGAAAGGACTTCGCAGTTCACACAGACATAAAGGCCATATTAATAGAAGTTGCTGTCGAAGCAAAGCAACCCTTCGGACTTTCCAATGCAAATGTACAAACGAGACTCATAATGTTATGCAGATCACCTGTACAATAGGGTAAGATGTGAATTAACATCTTAACCTGGAAGCTTAACGAACGAGAGAATATTTCCTTCTTACAACATTTTGCGTGCATCATACAATAAAGGACAATAAATTTAATCCATTTTAACAGAAAGTATGATTCGGCTATTTTTTGTTGTTCTAACATGGGTAGATGATGTTTAGGCCCTTGCAGTTACAACGCTCCTAACAGTTACAAAACCTCCAATTTCAAGAAATTTACATCCAAAAAGAGAGGGAAGGGCAATAAAACCAAGTAAACAGTAGGTTATAAAAGGAATGAGCAAAGGTTCAAAGAATTCCATGAATTACTGCACATGTAATCCAAGGGCACTGAGCATCCATCAGGCTACTGAACCACAAAAACAAGTTATTTATTACAAATGAGATTACTAATAGCAGGTAGTCTTCATATCTACATTAAGCAAAATCTGCAATGAATTGAATTCAGAACTAATGGGTTTCTTATTCACGCAACAGGCACCTGGAAAAAAGACATTCAACTTACATGCATGGCACAAGTATTATTAATGCATGAAATGACTGACTATACTGACAGAAGTTGCAAAACAAAGGTCATATCGAGAGGCACCGGAGCTTTTCTTGCAGATCATTGTCATTGAGACCGTTAAACCAACAAAGAATCTGAAAGCAGATGAGAGCAAGAAACAATCTGCAACCGTGACAAACCACAAGTTAAGCATCAAAGAACCCTCTAAATAGCCAGCTTGCAATAACTCAAGTTGTGGATAATGAGCTAAGTTTCTCAAGCACCATGATGGCAAAGAAAGACCCAACATATTCGTGGAGAACCAGAGTCCCAAATTTTACACTGCATCAACCAATTAGGCATTAAACCAAGTAGAATCGCACAGGGAAAACTCCAGTTTACAGAGGATTGATAACTGCAAACTTAAGCACCAAATTGTATGAGACAAGCCAAAGCTTCAAAGCCTAATTGGCAAGCATTTTGCAGCACCACACAGAAGAAACCTCCATGGTTTCCTCAAAGAAGTAAGAACTCACCAAATTTTTGTCTTGGACAAACAACTTCCCAAATCAGCCAACTTGTTAGGTTCTTTGCAAGAACAACCACAACGGGGTGACAGAATGAGGCAAAAGCTTTCCAGATTTTCTTAAAGCATTGCAATTTCAGCCACTAATCCCGAATCAACAAAACACAGTTTTTCACCCCTCCTCTCCTTAAACAAAAGCCTCCCAACAGTCTAAGGAATCAGAACCCCTAGGAAAACATTCAACTACTTTCAAACAAGCTAGCAGAAAAGAACTCCTAATTTGAATCCATTCATTCCATTACTTGAATTCCCAAATTTCCACAAACACTAATTAACCCTAACCCTAAAGGGGGACTAGAATTCTTCGCATCCATCCTCACACACAAACGAGAAAAGCAACCATTTTGACAGAACACATTCACATAAATTATATGATATATACCACATGACAACACCACAGCCATCATTTCACTTCTATTCCCCGAATTCAACGCGGATCCTCGTCTCTCCGACCCGAACTGCCCGGCCCACCCGACAAAGAAGCCAACAAGTTCAAATTTCCCGGAAGGTAATTTCCCACCCTAGCTGCCGACGCCTCCCCCATGGCAGCAGCAGCAGCGGCCGCGGCCGCAGCCGCTTGATGCTGCTGCTGAACAAAAAGCGAGGAATGCTGAGAAGCAGGCTGCATAACCATCTCCGGCGGAGCCGCGGCGAAACTCCATAAATCGGGCCTGGCCGGCAAAGCCCAGAATCCACCACCAGCCCCAGCTCCTGCCGAGGGAGCCACCAACGAACCCACGGTGGGGCCCACGACAACCCCACCGTCGTCCTTACTTCCATCCCCTCCGGCACCGTCATCCTCCATCCTCACCCGCTTCCCGAGAATAAAGGGCGTGGGTCCCAACAAAGGCTTGCGCTCCAGGGCGGAGGAATTACCGGAAGTGGAAAGCGCAGAAGAAATGGAGTTGGAGTTGCCCCGTACGGACATGGAGACATTGGAGTAGCTGGCGGGCGTAGTGCCGGTGCCGGTGGCAGCGATAATGGAAGGCTCGGCCTGACGGAGGAGCCACTCGATGGTCTGACCGTCGGACTTGTGGCCGAGCTCCCGTGTCAACTGGAAGACACGTGCGGCGCAGATGATGGGCATGCGTATTCTCCGTCCGCGGCCGTCAACCTTGCTGTGACGGTCTTTTGAAGGGGGCTTCTTGACCGCAAGAGCACCGTTAGCTCCGGGCGTCTGCTGTCTCTGCGGGTTGATTATGGCGCCGTTGCTGCCTCCGCCATCTGAATTCGACATGTTGCGCTCTTTCTTTCTTTCTTTCTTTTCCCTCCCTCCCTCCCGCCCTCCGTCCCTCTCTCTCTCTCTCTCTCTCTCTCTCTCTGTGTATAGAAGAGTTTATTAACAATTAAATCAATAACAGAAAGAGAAAATAAACAGAAACTAGTGTTGGAGAAACGACTCAACGAGAACTAGAGAAGGAAAGAATTGCAGAAACGTTGTGTGCTGCTGTTGTGAGTGATGTGTTTGTGTGTTTTGTGCCTTTTTCTTCTTCTTTTCTATTTTTTTTCTTTTGGTGGGGCGCTGGGGCGGGGTGGGGGGAAGTGAGGGATTTTTGGTTTGGGTTTAGGGAAAGAAGAGGAGAGGGCGGAGGGTGGGGGGGGGAACACAGAGCTAATCATTGAGAGGCAGGAGCTGGTGGAGACCATGGAGGAAGGCACATGGGTTATGGGCCCCACGCCCCCCTCCCCGCCCCCCTTCCCCCCCCTCCCGCAGCTCACTCTCCTCTTTTTCTCACCTCTTCTCCTGCTCCTCACGCGCTAGTTTCCCGATGCTTAACCACGGAGTCAGTCACGGAGCAATTTCTTTCTTTATTTATTAATTTATTTATTTATTAAAGAAAGTGCGGGGCCCGTTCATATTTTTGTCGCACTCTTGTTTTTATTTTTCTTTTTTTTTTTTCTCCCTCTCATAGGAAAGGGATTATTATTGAAGGTTCGGTTGTTTTTCCTTCCAGCTTGCATGGTCTGCATTATCCATTCATGTCTGGCCACGTCGGCATCGATCCAGAAACTTGGAGCGAAAATTTTAATGCGGGCTCCCCTGTTTGGTGGGACATCGTTGTTATTGTACTGCTACACAATTGTCACTGTTTATTCATTTATTTATTTATTTATTTATTGTCCCCTCCCCGGTAAATTATTATTAAACCTTTTCGACAAATATATTAAGCAAGTCACTTTCATCCTTTTTTTTTCAATTAAGAAAATATATTTTTTAAATATATCAATTATTATATATATATATATATAAATTAAAATTATAAATTATTTATTAATATTAATTATTTTTATAAAAAATTTATCATTTAAATATTATTTAATTTAAATAAATCTTCTTAGGCTTAATTTCAATAAATAAGTTGCTTTCATCTGGGTTTCTGCTTTGGGCGACGAAAAATGGATTTTCTGTTACTTCGTCAAGGACCAAATATGAGTTGGGTCAAGTCAATGGACCACATACTACTACTGAAAACTTCATGTGTGATAAATAACTTAAATTTTAAATCAGTTATTTCTTTCAAGCAATTGGCCATAGACTTTTTTATCAAAGCAAAGATGAAGAGTTTAATTCCTAATCTCTTCATTCTCCACTCCCTAGGTTTCAACACCCTTCCAAAGAAAAAGAAATTCATAAATTTTAATTTAAATAATTTAAATTAAAATTTTAGTATATAAAAGTAATAAATGTATTTAGTAAAATAATTACTTGTACTGTATAAAGGACATGTTCATTTTGTTAATTCATTCTATTCAAGTAAATGGCATTCAAAATTAAATAAAATTATAATTAAGTTAATTAGACATCTTATTTATTTAACTTGCTTCTAATTGTTTATATACATTTTAAATTATAAATAAGTATTTACTCAATTATAAACTATTAGTTACATAATTTAATGGTAAAATAATTTAAATTCTTAATTTTAATAACTGAATATTAAATTCTAACTTCTAAAAACCAAATAAATATACAAATATGGGCCAAAGAAAACAAAAGTTATGCATGATATGTAGTGATGGACTCAGAAAATTTTTTTCTAGGAACAAATATATATGTATGAATGTGACAACCAATAGATGGGTAAAACAAATAAGAAAAATAATATTAGCTATTTTGCTCAACAAAAATTATAATTTTTCTTTACGAATTTTATTTTTTAAAATTTTTAGATGATCCTTTTCATTTTTATGTTATTAAATATAATTTTTATTAGAAAAAAACTATGAAATCATTTAATCAATGCTGGTTGGCTTCTATTATCGCTAATTTTTACATGGAAGTTCACATAATAATTAGATTAATAAAATAACCCATGACTAAGTGGGAAAATACAAATCTAACCCAAGTTGAAGTCATTAATCTATGTAGCATGATTTCCTGTAATAGACGGGAAGCAATTTTTCTTATTATTTTTTTTGTATCTTTCTTAATATTATAACTTTAATTATTGATATTATATTTATAAATAAAAATTAAAAATATATTTTTTAAAAGTATAGACGTACATCAATAGGCCCCACAAATTATTTGAGATTAATTTTTCTTTTGTTGTTGTTCTGGGCCTACAAGTTGTTTGTGGATCCACTAACTGATGTGATTGAGAGGAGTAAAAAATTTATTAAGACAACTTTGAAAGAAAGTGTGTGAACAAAAAAAAAAAAACAATTAATTAGGTAATTTTAAAAGGAAATGACAGTTATAAAATATTTAGGGGGACAATTTCACAGAAGCTAGACCTACATATGCAAAGATAACTGGGATAGAGGGGATTTATGTGGATTGCCTCCCTGGACCTAACTTAATTCTGGTCCCTACGAGAAGTAACAACAAATTATTGCTCAATTAATTCAATTTCGACATCTGAAAAGGCAAAAGAATAAAAGTCAAAATTCTTTTTCTACGAAAATTTTGAACCAAATAAATGGAAATGAATGGGTTTGATTTGAGAATTCCCATTGAACTGAATTTTTCTTGCCCTTTCAGCAATTACACTGAAAAAGTATTATTTTAACACTAAAAGTGTAGATGATTACATTGCGATGTCATGCATATTAAAAACAATTGGCATCGGTCATTTTGGGGTTAATTTGAGAAACTCAACTAACAGAGCAAAATAGGTAACTGGGTAAGTTAAACACACACATGGCGAGTCAAACTCAAGTCCACATTATCCTATTACAGGTTTGAGCCGAAGTCCTAATTCTACCATGTCCAAATATATTTTACCATTTTAAATCGTTCCCAACATCAAATTGAGTATCATTAGTTGTTAATTAGTCCAGAATCCAAGAAAGTTTCTAATGGATTAAAAAGGTAAATTTTTGGTTATTTTTATCTTATTATTGGGGAGAATTAAGAAGTTTCAGGTCAAGTATATTATGTGTACTACAGGTGTTCGTTAAATCACTCAAGCTGCTCAATCCGACCAAATCAACTAAAATCAAAATGGAATCACCAAAACCGTTAAGAATGGTTTTTATATGTTCTATAATTTAGAGAAATTATATTTGACAGTTTGGTTACAATTTTAGGAATTTAAAAACTATCAAAATCAAACTTAACTGTCTTGTAATACTAAAACTTCAAAGGCCATTCTATGGAAGGACAAATCACACCGAAAAACGCAATCATTCTTTACAATTTACGACCCTCACACGTTCAGTATACAGAATAGAAACATACTGTTTATATACATATATTTTTGACATATTTTTAATTATTTATCTTTTTTTTTTCAAATTTACTTTTTTAAATACTTGAAAAGTTAATGTTTGGATTTCAACGATTTTGTTTATCAAATAAGTTGACAAAATAAATAACATATATTTTAATTTTAATTCTAACAAATATGGTGAAAATTGGCATACGGACTAAAATAATCTACAAATTACTAATAATAGTGATTAATTTTACTTTTATATTAATTTAGTTACAGTTTTAAAAATGTTTAAATTGTCACTAATAATTTGATTTAAGTATGAAGATCATACCATTTCAAATTAACCTGCATACACTCCTAATGTAAACGTAGGCTCTGAGGGGAAGCGCATGTGTGCGCTGCTTAATACTTGGGTTATTTTTATATTTTGAGAATTTTGATTTAAAAAGAATGAGAAGAAGAAAAAAAGAAAAAGAAAAAAAGAAAACTTTTGTTCCATTTTGTTTGCCTTTCAACTTGATGAAATCATTTACACAAACATATTATTTATATAGACAGATTGGTCCAAATCATTCAATATATTTGTACATGTATCAGAAAAATTTAGGGACTTTGGTCTTCATAAATTGCTCAACTGATATATGTCTGGTCCTATTCAATTATTGCTGATAGACGGTAAACTACAGTATAAAGTAAAAATAAAAAATTAAAAAAAAAAGGTACAACGGAATGAAAATATTTGAAAGAAAGGATCCCATCAAGAGTGATGAGTAGGTCCCATTCATGTAATGATTGTTCGTATCATACAAGTTCCACACAGAAGTTTGAAATCTTGCATACACGTAAAATATAGTCTATTTTGGTTACCAATCAAAACAAAATCTCATCTCTTAGCATCTGCAGAACTACATAAGTGTATCAAAAGGAGATACTGCTTGCTGGTAATCCAGTTTCCTTTAAACTTATACAACACAAGAGAAAGAAAATTATCAGAAAAAATAAATTTGAGGAATTCAAGAGAAAGATTTTTTTTTTTTTTGGGGGGGTGTTAAGGAAAATGACTTTTTGATTAGGGTAATATAGGAACTTTAATTCTCGAGGAAGTTTAAGAGATTGGCAAAAGAAAGGATTCTAAATCCAAACTCGCTACAAACCCTTCAATAACTGTTGTTATCTAAAATAAATGGATCTCATTAGGATGCCACAAAATTATTTTTCCATAGTATTAATTTACGTGATATTTAATTAATTTTGAACTAAATAAATTTTAAAAAAATTGAAAAAAAAGGGTAAATTGATTTGAAAAAAATTGAGTTGTTAGGTTCCCCTCCAACTTTTGAAACTGCTTAGAAATATCGACCACTGAATCAACTGAAGTTTAAAAGTTCTGTTGGCTCATTGAAGTATGTTACCTGGCATACTTAAATCACAAAATTATATGAATAATCATACTTATTATATATATATATATAGAGAGAGAGAGAGAGAGAGAGAGAGAGAGAGAGAGAGAGAGAGAGAGAGAGAGAGAGAGAGATGTTTGAATTTGTCGATAGCACTCGAAGACAAATGGTCACAGATCCAGTCCGCTGCCACGCATGGACACGCTATTATGTGAGATAATTGTCACGTTAAAGTTGTCAAAATGCAGCTACACACCATCAATCTAACATAAATTCTTTGGAATTCAAAAATGAAAAGAACCAAAAAAAATTACCTAAAGATTTAGGGTTAATTTAACCCGGTTTGTGGGTTATCCCACAACTCGATAATTATTCGATAAAGAGAAAAAATAAAATAAAATATTTTAATATTTGAATCATAAATTTTATAAAAAAATATAAAATTTTAATATTTTAATTATAAATCATATGAAATATTTTTTAAAAGCAAGTTTATTATTTAATATATTTTTTTTTACTTTTATTTATTATTTTATTTATATATACACATAATATATACGAGCAGGACATAAAACTAATGAATATTACTTTGTTTTTATACCTTATATACGGATTAAATTTAATTATATAAATTTTGATATTATATAAATTTAATTATTTTATATTTTATATTTTATAATATTTTATAACTTTTACACACACACACACACACACACACACACGAAGACATGCTATAAATAATATAAATATCTAATATGTGGAGAATGTAAATATTTAAGTAATAATAAATATAAAAAAATAAAAAACAAATTATAATATATTTTCACATTAATATGTAAAATTGTTAAAAAATAAAAATTTATTACGAAGAAACAACAAGTCAACTCGTTGGTCGACCAAACCCCCAAAATAACTTGGTCATGAACCCAATTTGAATTCAAAGTGATCTGTATCAGCTTAACTCAACCTGTTTATAATCTCTAGTCACATTGTATTTGTAACAATTATCAACATGTAAAGTTTTTTTTTTTTTTTTCCCGAGAAACTGTTTGGTATGACTGAGTGACCACTAAGTATAAACTTTCGGTGTAAAATATGAGTTTAAACAGACTATTCGAGTTTGGTTTGCCAAATTTAGTTCCACCATTTCATAACTTAGTTTCAAATAGAGTTCTTATGACTCTACTCTTTGTATTCGGAAGAAATATGCTAATACTATTTTTTTCTTTTATTTTATGTTGATGACACACTTGCCTCAACATCACTTATACAATTCATCTAATTAGTTAGTTAATGGTTACTCCTCGATTTACTCATTTTGCAGCTATTCTTCATATTTTACAGTATGTCAAGGAAACTTTACTTGATGTGCTTCACTTGTTTGTGCATTTCTTTCTTTCTTTCTTTCTTTTTTTTGACTCTAGGCCTTTTTCGAGTACTAACTGGGCTGGAGATCTTATAGATAGACGCTCTACTACTAATTTTTGTTTCCTTCTCAGTGACTCTCTCATCTCTTGGCGCAATAAGAAACAATCAGTAAAATCACACTTTAGCTCTAAGGCCAAGTATTGTGTATTAGATAATGTAACAGTTGAATTTATTTAGCTTCACTGGTTATTTGCTGATATGGGTGTTTCATTCTTGAGTCCTACTACACTACACTGTGATAATCATAGCACCATTCAAATTGTTCATAATGACATTTTTGACAAATGTACTAAACACATTGAGACTGATTATCATGTCAACTAATAACACATAAATAATAAGATCATATATTTATAATTTATTTTATCATTAAATTAGTTTGTTGGCTTATTTGCAAAGACACACCCATCATATTGTTTTCTTGAGTTATTTTCTAAAATTAATTTCTAAAGCACCATCTTAAATTTGAAGGGAGATATGGAAGATATGATTGTGATTTGATATTATTGTAATTTGAAAATATATTATTGTAATATTTTTTCATATTTATCATAATTACAATAATCTCCTCATATTACAATAATATTTATGATTTTTAATATTATTAGATGATTCTTTCTATTATTATATAATTACATAATTATTGTAGATTATTTAGTTATTTAATTGTGTATAGTTTTATAAATATGGTTCTTTTATTGGAATTAAAAAATCTCATACTCTCACATTAAATAACATGTTAAAACTTCAAATTTACCAAAAAATTTAAATTAATAGGTAAGAAAACTCACAGATATTATAAGTTATATTAACCTTTTATATTTTATGGGATTTTATAGTTCCCAACATGCTCTCTTTAGAGGTGCTAGATTTGATTAGCATGTAGAATAATGAAATTGAATTAAATAAACCAAACCCATATCTTAGACCTTACTTAATAATGGACTAATTTAATTATATTGAAAATATGAAAGGTCAAACTATTAAATGGTGAATGTAGATAAAAAGATAAATTAAATTTTGATACTATAACAAAAGTAATATAAGAAAACAAAAATTGTGAAAGTAATAAAATTGTACTACTTAACTATAATATTATATTTATAAAAGGACCTTATTTATAAATTCGTACAAAACTAAATAAGTAAACAATCTATAATAATTATATAATCATGTAATAATGAAAAAAATCATTTAATAATAAAAAAATTATTTATATTATTGTAATATGAAAAGTTTACTATAATCAAAATAAAGATAAAAAATATCACAATAATAAATTCTCAAATTACAATAATATCTTTGACAGTTTTTCTATAATCTTTTGCTTCAAAATTTATAAATAAAATACTACAAAACAAGACATTTAAGTAATATCAATTATATTTTTGTGTAAATGTCATCTTCAAAATTCATGAGTGAAATATCAATTTAACTAAAAATTAATTTAATCAATAAAAAAAGTAAATTATTTATATTTCTACTATCTTTCCACGTGAAAATATAGTTTTCCCTCACAAAAAGGAGAGAAGGAAAAAAGAAAAAAAAGAAAACAGAAGGAAAATATAGTTACTAGACTTACCAAAGCAATTAGGGTCCAAGCTAAGACATAACAAATAGGTGAAGGGGAAGTACTTCTTAAACTCAATTATCATATTTCTATTTTTACTTGAGAATAAAAAAGTTAAAAAAATTAATTTATTTTTTTAGTTATTACATGATCAATATTTAAACATTATATGAACTATACAAATATTTGATGTCTTTATATTTCTTGATATACAATCAAAATTTTCAATATTGCACATTGGTATATACTATATTATTATAATATAAGTGATATTATTAAATTATTAGAGTTGTACAAATATTTAATCTATTCTATTATGTTGTCTCTTATTTTTAGAATATTAGCAAATGTTATTTAATTTTTGTTTTTGTGATATTAGTAAATTTTCTTTCTTGTATATAAATAAGTCCATAAAACTTTAATCCTTGTACTTAAACACTTAAAAAAAAAAAAAACATGCCCAAAGTGATACACACTAGAAGTGAATTACGAATGCTCTCTTCCTACACAAATGAACTAGTCCGCCGTTGCAAGCCAGTCATCAGAATTGACACCAGGCCACATCAATATTTAAATAATTTGTACTAGAGAAATAGAATATTGTAATGTTAGACATAATTAGATATAATTAGCAAAATAATATAACTTCTTCTCTACTTCTTCCTTTCTTCATTAAATCACCCTTTTTTTATTATTATAATAATATTTATATTATTTTGTTTACTGTATCTACCACTTTTATGTCTAATAAATATATAGTTTTTTTTCTAAGTTTGACAGTATTAGTCAAATATTTATTGTTTTGGACAATAATTTTAAAACTCTAGATTTTATTACTTTCTAACTCAAAGAATCTTTTCTAATAATCACAGGCTATCATGTTCATCTTTAGGTAAATAGATACATTTGTAGTTTCTTATTATTATTATTATTTTTACAATACTTCATATAGTTTTAATTTAATTTCTAATTGTTTACCATAATTTTCAAAATTAAACCAGACATTTATACAAAGAAGGCCCTAGTTTGGTGAGTTACTAGTCTGACCGCAGGCTTGACAATTTGACCTTGGACCGATGAGTCAATTATTAGTACTTTTACATTGTACAAAAATAAATATAATATTATTAAATATATATATAAGTATTATTAATAAAATAATATAATTATATACAATTTAAAAAAAAAAACAAATAAAATTTTATAACAAAGACTTGCCCTATCCACCAATTTGACCGTCAAATTGTCTAGTTTAGTCGAATCGAGCGATTTTTATTTTTATTTTTTATTTTTTATTTTATTTTTGTTTTCAGTATTATCCAGTTCTTTAAAGCAAATTGTGCTGAATCTATAGTCGAGTCACCAATTTCTGGTTCAACGGCCAATAAGAGCCGATTTTTAAAATTATGATCTTTACATCTAAATTATTTTAATCGTATTAATTGCTTACAATTTAATTAAGAGAAATGCTAATAATATGAAAACTTTTAGTACGACTAATATACTAAATGTGAGTGGTTCAATCATTATTTTAATATGTGGGATATCTTTGTGCTACAATTAGTGAATTCATCTAAAGTCACTCCACCAGAGTTATTCATCACTCTTTTCCACATTATTTTATAAACAATATTGTAATATAAGATATCTATATATAATAGACATAGTTATGTTATAAAGGTGTACCAAGTGACACACTTCTCAAGCATTTTCATCTCATTTTGGCATTAAACTCTTGTTGCACTTATTTTTTCTCATTGACATTAAATTATTTTTTTGTCCATTGGGTTTCCTAATTCCTCATTCAATTACTTCCTGTGCTATCAATTTTTCTTTAGCTCCAACTAACAGTTATGGAACTTCAACAGTTTTCTGTATTCAATTTTTTTTCGTTAACTACAAGTCTACAACTCAATCAACGGCTCTGGAATTTCAAGAACTTCTCACATCTATCTAAGTGCATATATATCAATGACAAGCAAAGGAAGCATTCAGGTTCCAAGTTCATACAAACTGCACAGAGGAGAAGGGTTAATAATCAACCAATGCTAGATTATCAATGCTTGCTGCCATGGCTCCGAAGAGGAGAAGGTGGTGTGATCATTGCCGCTTGGCATTATAACTTTATTGTCAAGATGCCTATATTTCTTTTCTTCTACAACTCCTTTTTTTGTTTTTTGATTCCCCCCCCCCTCAATTTCCCCTTTCAACGCGTAGCCAATTTATTACCACTTTCAATTAGGTAACTCAGTTTCAACACAGGAGAAAAAGATGCAAAAAATTGTGGACAGAGGAAAAAAAATTACACGTGTGTTTCATATATCCTTTCAGGACGAATTATGTCATGCTCTGAAGTTCTGCCATTGTCGATTGTCTCGTCTCTTTGTGTATTTAACTAAATAAACATACGCTAAAATATTTGTGTGCAACGTGGGTGATAAAGCTAGACTCGGGAAGGAGCCCCCCCTTTTATTTTAAGTCAGGGAGCGCGCAGCGGGGATCCAATCTAAGGTAAGCCATTCCCGAGGAAGACTTCCTGCAGCATGGAAGCTGCTACGTGGAAAAAGTCCATAGGACATGGGTCAGACGAACCAAAAGAGAAGGCTCTTTGTAAGTATAAACCAATGATGATTCCGACAGAACTAGGTGTGTGCTATAATTGATTTAAACTAAAGGGTTTCATTAGAATTGACAACTTTTTAAAATTGATGATTTTTTTTTCTTTTTTGAACAAGTTAATGACCCCACCTTAACGAACTAACAATAGTTTGATGAAAATGAGACAATATGTTGTAACTAGTAGAAATCAGATGTTCAAGTATGCATTTGATACAGAAAAATAAAAAAAAAAAAAAACTTTGAACTGCACGGAATAGCTTGTTGGAAGTTTTAGAAAGCTAAGTTTTTATTATTTTTTGGTTAAAAAATGAAAAATTTAAGGTAGTGTCTTATAGGCTCACTAGGGAGAATTATATTATATTTACATTATACAGCGGGTTAAGTCACCAAACTTATAAAAGATCAACCTCTATGATACGCAAGTACTAGTCACTAGCTATTCTTATAACCATACAAGGTCAAATATATTATGACCATATGGTATGAATCTTTTTTTTTTTTCACAAAAACGAAAGATTAACAAGAAGTGAGGGAGAAGGATGTTCATTGAAATATAATTTGCATGGGTTCTGTTTATAGGGAGCCTCGGGGCACTTCTTAATGATAAATAAGCCTTCAGTTATCATTAATTTCATGTATATACAAGGTCTCAAACCATCAAATTTAACATTCATAACAATCGTAAAAGACAACACATAAATTCAAAACAAGAAAGAGATTTTACTTCTAGTCTAAATTTTTTTTTGTAATACATCATTAATTAGTAACCAAAATTTTATAGAAATAAAAATTAAATTTTCAAAAAAACTGCAAAACAAACAAAAGTATTGTTACAAAATTACATGAAAAATAAAGAATAAAATATATTTGACTTGGTATTTTATCATGAATATTAGAAAAGAGCAAGATCTAGTTTGTACAAAAACAAGGAACTTTTTAGGTCTTCTTTTACATGTTTTAAAGTAGGAAAAAGAATAATGGTAGGCAATGAGAAAGAGTAACATTAAGGGTACCACATAAGTTTTACTATGAATTTTATACTAATAATCTTTTGTTTTGTATATTTGTTTACTACTTAACATGGCATATGTTTGATTTTGCAATATGTCATATTATGTAAGTAAGAAAATTGTAGTATTACATTTAGTACTCATGTATAAATAACTATGGAAAAAAATTAATGTTAT
This sequence comes from Bruguiera gymnorhiza, assembly GCA_020883675.1. Classification (NCBI taxonomy): domain Eukaryota; kingdom Viridiplantae; phylum Streptophyta; class Magnoliopsida; order Malpighiales; family Rhizophoraceae; genus Bruguiera; species Bruguiera gymnorhiza. The sequence goes on from JAIRCJ010000030.1 coordinate 567,940, forward strand.
GGGAGGCATAGGAATTAGGAAGAAAGGAGAAAATAAAAGCGAAAATTGCATTGGTGAACTGAAAGAAAATTTTCAAAAGATAAGAATCATTCCTTAAATTTTCAAACCATCAAATTTAACATTCATAACACTTGAAACTAACATAAAAAACAGGCTTTGCACAATATTATCTTATCTTTTTTTTTCTTTTAATAAAGGTATATGAGTTCCCAAGTTTTATGCATTCTACACAAAAGGAAATATCTAAAAGTTTTTTTTTAAAATTTTTCATGTTAATCTATTTAGAGGCATATTGGGCCATAAACCCTATATAGATGTGAATTACATTTTCAAAGTTTAATTACAATTTTAACTGCCGAATTGTTTCCTTGAGAATTGTAAAAGTTTTTCCTAACGTGATTTATATTGCTCGTTTTTGTTATGGTGAATGGATATACAGAATATTAGATTTAGATGCCGATGCATCGTCAAAACATAGAAATTGGGTCGTTTAGGAATGTGAATTCTGTCTTTTGTTCTTTCGTTTCTTTTTTGTCTCGTTGCCTATATAGGCTATAGTCTTCTATGGGTTAGAAGCTATCAATTTCAATAGCGTATATATTGTTCTTAATTCAATTAAAGAAAAAGTTGAAAAAATGAAAATGAAAACAATCATCAAATGGCGCTAAGTATGATTTTTTAAAAAAAAAAGAATATTTATAGTTGTGAATATGAAGTAAAAGTGAATAGGGGAAATTGTATATTTAAATTATGGATTTACAAAATTTTCTAAGCATACGAGCGCATACATTCCATATCCTAATACTGCATTTCATGCCCAACTTTGATTACCTAATTCAACAATTTTGAATTAAACATGCTTTATTTGTATTCTTTCTAAACCACTACAACACAATAATGGCAGTTTAACAAAGGACAAATGATTATCGTGTCGTGGATCTGATGTACTTTTGTTATTTGATTAGATATGATTCACAGGCATAAAAGTGGGGAACATTCTTCGGTGAGCCCATTATTATGCTTGATCATGATCTTATTATTATATAGTGAAGTTTATATTATTATAGTCCTGCACTACCGAGTTCCCCAAGACATGGGCCTATTGCATATACTCCAAGGGCAACGGATGTTTGCATTTGCGACGCTTAAGCATGGCCCCTTCCCAATGACTCGCCTGAATTTGTTCTTCCTACGATATTGAAGGTTTTTTGGAGCAAAATAATAAGGATGATATAATCAATAGACTAAATCTGCTTGACTACTTCATTTATATAAAAAAAAAAAAAGGAGAAAATTAATAAGGATGATGTGAGTTGGAAAAATTTTTGTTGCGTACAAAAAGAGAGTTAAAACCCAGCAAGTAACAGAACACAACTAGAACCTGGCAGCTTTAGGGCAGCATGAACCTTAGTCACATCATCCGCTTGCAAAAATTGAAGGGATTCCTGCTACATTTACTGCAGACTCGCTTGAGTCTAGTATAACGAAATCGGTGAACTTGCCATCCAATCTCCCGCTTCGTTGCATTCTTTGTAGTTGCATTCTTTGTAGCCATGAGTTATGCTAACACCTCATCCCCCCATCCAAGAGAGAGATCATCCACCGTACATTCTCAATTTTAGCTATATGTATATATGCAATGATTCATAGATACGATGAACCAGACAATTGCGAAACAGAGAAGGTTAGGGACAAGGGAGGGTTAGTTAAAGAAGTAAATGAGAAAAGAGAAGGTGGAATAGTTTCGGCATGTGCTGGTCTTTGGCATTTATAAAGCTAAGCTGAACTTTTGTTACTGAGTTTCTATTTTTTTTTTTTTGAACCACCAAAAACATGCATTGCAAAAATATAATATTAGACCAAGCAAATCTTGCTCTCACTCAGACTTTGTTGTCACTCGACTTTGGTGTTAATAAGTATAAAACATAATATTGCACTTTTAACATAAATATCCATTTATTGGGGTGCAGGCATTTGTGGAGATATTCAAACGTAGACTAATATGAAAGAAATTACGCTAAGTAATTACTAGACTCTTGCCTATAAGAGTTTAATTAGTCTTGATACTATTGTTAGAGTTTAATAACTCTAATATTATTATTAAAATTTAATAGTTTTGATATTATTATTAAATAAAAACTCTCAATTTTATTAATATGAAAATATCATATACCAATTAAAAAATATACATAATAATATAAATATCAAATTTTACTCATGAGTTACTAAAAAAGCATATGATCATTAGTTATATCATGAATTAAAATATTTAAATTCTTATATATTATATTACACTTATTAAAAAATAAAAAATAAAATTTATTATTTAATTTTTATTTAAATACTAATTTTTAATTTATAATGAATATAAATTGATTTTAATAGTTTCTTTTAATCTTTATTTAGTAATATTCTTATTCCTAACATATACTTGACAAATACTTTATAGTTTAATAATTTGTTCTTTTCCACCTTATACTTGGACTTTATTGTCTTCAAAAATCATTTTCACATAAAACTTTGTAACTTCATCTAGAACTTGACTCCTTTTCTCATTGGTTCACAATCTACAAATATAACAAATTATCTCATCATGATCAATAAAATTATTAAGAGTTTCATTAACAATTTTTTTCATTAACAATTTTTTGAACTTCCTTTAGCTAAGTTTTATTTGACATTTGAATTTGTGAAAGTACTTGTAATATATAACCTTGAATAATAAAATTTGAAACTTCATTTTTTATAACACTTTATAATATATGATATACATAGAATATCATTATATGAATACCTTATCTTTTAGTTTTCCATCTAAAAGAAAAAAATAAATTGAATTAATTTTAACTTTCAATTCAATAAATTTTTAATTCTAAATCTTCTTTTAACTTTTAATTTCATAAATTTTATATCTAATTTTTTAATTCTCAAATTAATAATTGTTTATATCCAGGTTTTCATACCTTTTACTAACTCAACATCTTTTTATATCCAAATTTTATATATGAACTATTTATAGCTTTAGATTCAATTTTTCAATTTCACTTCAAACCTTTTCCTTTTGTTGACTACTACTTATTATTGTCCCTTGTTTACTAACTATTGGTCTATACTTTTTTTTTTCCTTTTTTTCTTCTTTTTTTTTTGTTTGCCTCATACACATAATTATCAAATCATTCTATCACACCTATCTACTCTTTTCTTTTCAAATAATTCTTTTTGCCTACTTTCTAATTTTTTTCATTCACCCATTTTCTTTATTTTCTTTTTTATTATACCCCAAAATCTTTCTCTTTTACATTTTTTTGTTGCCTCATCTTTGTTTTTTTTTTTTCTCTCTTTCTCCTCACTGGTCAATTTTCTTCTACCTCTGTATAGTTGAAAATTTCCAATAGTGAGAAAGAGGTTTCAAAGCTAATTGTCAATCAATAGGCACATACTTGTTAGCAAGGAATCAAGGTAATGGGACATGTAGTGGCTTGTGTCACGGTCGACGGAGCGAACAAACAGCAGAGGAGCTTTGAGGGCGTCGATAGAAACTAACAAGGCAAATGATCGCATTTGATTCCGATGAGATTTAGGCGCATTGATGGCATAGATCATCGACGTTTTAATGGAAATCGTTTGTTTTCAAGTAATGATGATCAACTTCCTCACTTCCTAAATAAGATACCAGCTCTAATGCAATTACAGATCAATAACCAATTCTAAAAATTCTCCAATGGCAGTTGGTTGTTGCTTTCTTTCTTTGTTCCTAGACTGGGGGTAGCTAGTGGCTATGGCAACTTTTCTCTCTCTTAGTTCTCAAATTAAACCAGCTCTGATAATTTTGATGCTAGTTTCTCCTGCTAGTGGTTTGTTTCTCATATTAATTACCAACTTTGATAATTTTGACGTTAGATCGATCTCTAATGGTACTTTCAAATTAAACTAGATTAAGTGATTTTGTTAATGAGTTTTAAATACGGTGGAATTAACTTCCATGATTGATGTACCATCTAATATTACCCATGAAGAAAATCCTAGAGTAGCCAATTAAATGTTAATGATGTGACCAATCCTATCACTAGGAAACTAGTTAATTAGGTAATATTGATCTAATTGAGTATCAAGCATAGTTATAAACCTAGTTTGGGCATCAACCTGGAGAGATGGTTGGGTCACTAGGTCATTGGTTCAACTAGTGGATCAATGGTTGGCTCAACCAAGTCAATTTCTAAAAACACTTTTTCTTATTAAACATAGTTGTATAAGAATAAGATTCATAACTCCTAGGAAAGAAAGAAAACAAGCCACCACATATTTCTTAAGTATTACAGATTCTTTAGTTTCCCCATACCACCACAAGAAGAAAGAAACAAAATTACCAACAAAAAGTAATCCAAATTGCCTTACATTATAAAATTCAAATTTCAAATTCAGAGAAACTCAAACTTACAAAAGTCTAGTACAATATAACAAATTAATTTGTCTGACATTAAAAATTTTAAATTTCAAATATCTAGAAGGTTCTTGAGTTTTACTATCTTAATTAAAAGCATTGACTTCATTGGTTCCAAATTCATTTCTTGTAGCTTGATCGGTAAGGTCAAATTTACCACCAATTCTCTCATCCTCCATATTCTCAATGTTAGCCTTTATATCTTGTAAGTTTAAATCAACTATACAGTAAGATATAACAAATATTAATAGTAATACAATAAAATACAAAAAAGTTAGAAAATTATAATATTAGAGTAAAGAATGAATAATATTTTAATTAGTACTATTATAAGAATTATTTTGGATATTGCATGATGTCATTTGTTGATAAAAAGTCTCTAACTCATTTAAACTCAAAGTTGGTGTTTCCATCTTTAATACCCAATCATCATTTACTCTAAATTCTTCAAAGTCAATAGGGTCATAATTTCGACCTTTAAAAAGATTCATACATTATAATTAATCAATGTATTAATAAATTTTTAGAAGAAAAGGAACAAACAAAATAAACAAAACTCCTAATCTTCTAAACTTTTACGAAAATTACCTTTATTGTAACCTTAAATTGTAATGAATATAAATAAGATTATTAAGTCTTTATTGCTCCAATATATTATGCTTCTTTGAATGGATATGCTTAAAAATACCCCAATTGCACTCATAATACAAAATGCTACAAGTTTGACTTACAACTCAAATGCCTAACTTCTTTAAATTAGATGCACTATTTCCTTAAGTGGACCATCATTCATTGGTAATAGTAGTTATCAATATAATAAACTTATTTAATAGAAAAAAAATTATAAAAGAAGGTAATGAATTGGTAAAATTACTAGGAAACATGTTCTTATGATCAATTTGAGCAAAATTACATCCAAAGTCTCCTTCCACATTAATAAAAATCTTTATTTAATGTGTTAACTTGTGTGTCAATGATTCATTTCCTTAAGAATACCTCTTTAGAACATCCAAAAATGAAGAAACAATTAGAGGATGTTTCTTAATCAATGCAATATCATATTGACACTTAGGATATAACTAAAATCCAACAACATAAAGATTGTTATGTAGCTGGCAGTCCCACGAAGTATTAATTATGTTAAAAAAAGGTTGAAGCCTTGTCTTCTTTTTTCAAAATCTCTTCATAATTTTTGCTTTAGCCATATGAATAATCTTATACAGATATCCCATTATAGGCCTCTCATCACTATCAACCACTCATAAAATACAAATCAAAGGTTCAGTAACATGCATAATAAATGCACATTCTCTCCAAAATCCAAAGTTTAATACATCATTAACAAATCTCTCTCCTTTGACTTCTTTAGTATATGCACATGTAGTCCAATCTTTAAATGTCACCATAACCCTAACCATTAATGCATTTTTTTGAGACATGATACTTTGTAAGATAATAAAATTAGTAGCAAATCGAGTTGGTGTAGGACAAAGAATTTCTCTTCCATCAGTAAACTTTCTCATTAAGTGCAAAGGATAAGAATGATTTGAAATTTTGGAAGCATGGTTAATAATGCCATTAACCTTAGTCATGTTGCTTATATTATGGAGAATCAAATTAATACAATGGGTTACACAAGGAGACCAAAATAATATCTTAAATTTGCTCTGTAATAATCTACTAGTAGCTACATAATTGGATGCATTGTTTGTTGTCATATAAACAACATTTTCAATATTAACAAACAACACAACTTCTTTAAACAATTTGTACAATGTGCAGGATGTCTTTGCTAATTTTGAAGCATCTACTAACTTCAAAAAAATAATTGCTTTTGGACAATAAACTAAGAAATTTATCAAAGTTTTCTGATTTTGATTTGTCCACCTATCAACCATTAATGTACAATCTATCTTACTTTATGTGGTACAATAGCTTTCCATAAAATTTTTTATCTCCTCAATATTCTTGGTCAATAAACGACCATGATAATCATGAAAAGATGGTGCCTTATAACCTAGTTTCATACTAGTTATGATAACAATAACTGGTTGATAATAAATTAAATTTGCAATATTAAAGGGTATAGAAGTATCAATCATTCATCTAGTAGCAAGATCACACCTTTTTATTACATCTTTACTTTGCAATACACTTCTCAAAGTTGGTTCAACACCAAGGCCTATTCTTGACTTAAAAAATGACCCAATTGTTCTTAACTTGTTAACTCATTTTTCTTTAGTTTATACTAGCTTGCCCTTTTCTTTAGTGTTAGAACGAGAAGATGGAGTTGAAGGTGGTTGAACTTCTTCAATATCATCATCAAGATAACGATATTGATACTCTTCAAAGGCCAATATCCTAGGTTAAAAGGATTCAATTCATCTAACCTTCCTTATGTTTTCCTTTTCTTTAAAGAATAATCCTTAAGATTTTATTTCATTTGATGTTGAACATCAGGCGGCCCTTTTCGACACTGATCTACTTCCCCTTTTGTTCTTGCTAAATGTTGTTTAACTCGATTAATACCTCTCCCAGAAAAGATCTTTGTATAGTACAAACACATTAATTTTTTCCTTCCATTACTTACTCTTTCATCAACTTTTTTACAATAGCCCCATGCTAAATCAATTTTCTATTTAATATTGATTCTTGCAATTCTTGTAGGAGATACACTTTCAAAAGAACCAACATTTGATGGAGTGAATGCTTTAATAGTAAGCGAAGTGTTACCATTTCCCATTGAAGACATCTAGTAACAAGAATATGTGCCAAAAATAATAAACTTCATAAGACTAGCATTACCTTGTCATAAACTTCATATGTTGAAATTAAAACATGTAACCATCAAAATGTCCACTTTTGTCAATTTTTTCAATTCAAGTGGTTAAAGTACATTTTGTAATGAACTGTTTGGTCAATAAGCTGTTCTTTGCTATATAGGAATAAATTTGATCCTCGACAAATGCGTATTTCAATGTAGGTGTTATTGTTGACCCAATCAACACGAAGAAAGAAAGGTTGTGATGATACATAATCTTCAAACTTGCTTTCTCAAGGGATGTGTAAAATAAGAGTGATATTTTTAGACTCTATAAATGTAACCCAGTACACATACAACATTACTTGGAAGATAAGGATCACCAGAAATGGACAGAACTGAAACCAAAAGCCTTAATTTCTAAGACATTTTGCACATCCAAACTCCAACCTTGGTAATTAATTTTTAAATCGAAAGCCTGGGGTTTAGCCAAGAGAAAATACTAGTAATTATGGCAAAAAATTGAAATGAAATATTCTGACAATCCGAAAAACAAACTGGGAAATTTCACTTGAGTGAAAGGGGAACTACCCTAATGTCAGAATCAAGGACAAAAGAAGAGTTCGAAGCAACCTCGGTGTTGAGCTTACGTTTGAGAGGGTTTAAAGATTGAGGGCGGGGTGGCAACGGACTCCTGATCTTGGTAGTTGGGGACGGTGAGGACTTATGGTCTCTAGAGTTGAGATCGGACAGCGGATGGTTTTCTTTTGAATTCATCACCGAGAAGCCTAGCTAGCCCTATTGATGGAAGACGAAGCTTGCTAGAAAGATTGAAGAGGAGCCATTTCTGGTTTAAATGACGTCGTTTAGCCAAAACAAAGACTTGATTCGGTTCATCTAATTTTTTCGGGTCAACCGAGTTTTCAAAAAACTGGCCGAGTCAATCGATTTTTTCCGATTCAACGTTCCAAATGGTTTTTCAACTAACTAGGTCCGGTCTAGTAACCAGTTCGACGGGTCACCGATCTGACCGTTTGAGCTGGGTCGGGTTTTATACTACTGGTATCAAGTTAAAACAGTTCTACTCCATCAATTTAATTGTGCAAAACGGAGCATGATTACGATAGGTCATGAGATCCTGAACCTAAAAGGCACATATTTCGGGGCTCAAATCCAATCTAGCGATGCCCTTATCAATGTACCCCCCCCCCAACCTTATATTGTAAGTTGACACAGTCAAGTATGCAAATGGCAGACACCCTATCGTCTTTCCATCCAATTCTGTCAAGGGAAACAATACGTGAATGAGAGAAACAGATGGAGAGAGAAGAGTCGGGTGATATGACGGAGAGAGAAGACACGGGCCATATGGTAAGGTGAAACTTACACAGATTCCACGCACTCTTTTGTTTCTTTTTCAAAAAAAAAAAAAAAGATACGTAAATAGGTAAGGGAAACAAATGATGTAAATGTGCAGGAAGAGTTAAAAAAAAAAATGCATATAACTATTAAAAAGTGTTTGCATGCAGGAAGTAGATATATATTTGCACATTATATGCATATCATATGTTTTTCAAAACAAGAAAAGATAAAATAGGTAAAATTGATGCAAAATTTAAGTCTGTCACATCAGTCACGTTTCCTCTCTCCATCTAAAGCCTCCATCCGTGCAAGAAGACTCCACCATCAATGGGGCCATTAATGATATGACCACATCCTGAGAAGTAAGTTTTGTTCTCACTCAAATTAAGAATTCGCCATTTGCTTACTTAGGGTGAAAAGTTGCGGGCACCCAAAGCAATTTCCCATACTTTTCGGCCGATACTTGCAAATTGAGTGTGAAACGGAAACCTAGAGCTCAAAGAAAATCCCCCCATCGGGCCCGCGTGGGTCCAAACAAGTTGGTGGCGGTGGCGGTGGTGGTGGAGGAGGAGGAGACATACTCAGCAGCCACAAAAAGATTATCAAACATGTCAAACAGCTGGAGCCCATCCCACCTGTTTTTGGAATTATTGACGAAAAGGACCACAACAAGAGGAGGGCAGAGGGGTCGAGTCTCAATTATCCGCCGGGTGGTGCCATCGGATTTGATTGTTGGGATGGACCAAACTCACACAGTGACACATCCCCGTGTTTCACAAGGTGGCCTGACGCCTGTCCCGTCAGTTCTTCCTGCATCCACTCTGTCCTGTCCATATATCAGTTTTTTTCTCTGTTTTTTCTTTCCTGTTTTTTTTTTTCTCTTTTACCTTTTAGTTCGTCATGTGTCACTGTTCTTCTTGTATCTGTACCTTGCAAATTACCCGCTGCCTACGTTTATACCAATCCAAAAATATCCCAAAAACACAAGCCTAAATTTACTGCTGATCCTCGTCCGGACATTGTCCACAGCTAGAGGTCCTGTAAAAAGTGGAATTTGTGCTTGTGGAAATTATCGAGTAATTGGAGATAAAAAAAAAAAAAAGAAGACCCAAAATTTTTGTGAAGGATTGCTGGCCCCTTCTTTTTCTTTCCCATTTTGAATTATTTTTTCTAGTCCCTATTTACTAAATAATTTCATTTATTTAACTACCAATAAACATAATCAGATTGGTTTCATGAGTTTGTAACCGTCTAACGTGCTTTAATAATTATACTATGTGTATAAAAAATAAATGTTTATTAATTATAATTATTGATCTTATATAAACTTTAAAATAATATTTTCAACTCTTGAAATTGCTAACTTAAATTTATTTTAATGCTACTTATTTAAATTAGGACTTCAATTATGCAATATATTCCAAAAGATTCCTTAAAAAATAATTTTTTTTAAAAGATCTAGCGGCCAAAATTTTGGTCGTCTGACTAACTTCAAAACATCTATCTAATGTCGAAATAATCCAAACGAGACTTGCAATTAAATTTTTATTAATATTTAATAGACCTCGTAACTCTTTACTGCTCAAAGTTACTGTCAGCAAAGATGGAGAAGGGAGGAGAGGAGGCAATTGCCTTCTTGACCCCTCCTCACCCTTTATAAATATATATATATATAATTGATCCCTACACCTCTTATTTATATATATTGCAAGATAAATAATGACCATATGATACTTGATACTTGAATATATTTTATTAAATATTAATTTATTTCATAAAATTATAAACAATTCAATAAATATTTTAAACACTTAAATATTATTGATTAGTAGAGAAATATAAATTTTAAATAAAACTTTTTATGAGTGCAGAGACATAACTTTTAACAAATTTTAATGATAAACTAGCACTTAAAGTTTATTAGTAATACTTTAATCATCTCTCTACTTTTGATAATAAAAACTTACAAACTAACTGTAAAGAAAAATTAAATTTTGAGTTCTTTTTATTATAAAACAAGAGTTCAAGAAAAAGACTTTATTAATTTTTTACATTTAAAAATTCTTCAAATTTTAAATAAAATAAGATACATTTTCTTTTTAATTGTGTGAAAATTATAAAAATTTAAAATTTATAATTTATAATATGACAATTTTATACTTAATTATTAATATATAAATATTATTATATTTTTCATATAGTATAGAGATTAATTTGAGAATTCATATTTTTCCCATTGAAAATTAACAGTTTCTTTTCATGTTTAGATGTTTCCTATTATGATTTAAAACATCAATTATACAAGTTCTAATCTGTAAAAAGAAAAGTCCTAGGCGGTGGGTTCCCCGAGGAATTTTCAATTCTCATTAGCACGGATGCGGTGAAGTCTGGCTGTGTCGGATACGCGCATCAAATCCAAACGGGTGCGCTGTGGCCGACGGACCAACACCAAGATATAGCCGAAGTCGGAGCCTTTCTTCTCCTCTCTTTGTTTCCGCGCACCCGGACAGAGATCTACAGGTAGCATTTCCCTTTTTTTTTTTATTTTTATTCCTTTTCTTTTATTGATTTGATTTCTTAGTTTTTTCTTTTTTTTTTAACGGGTTGGTTCTTAATTTCCAAACTCTATTTTTTTAGTGATTTTATGTGCTTAATTTAGACCATATAAATTTGCACTCAACTCATTTAAAACAAAATCATTATAGATATATATTACAAAATTTAAAAGTTTTCAAAACTAGACGAAAATTTTCTAATTAATTTTTCACTTTATGAAAAAATAAAAAATACATATTATCTATTAATTTTCATAATAAAAATTCTTAATTTGTGTATAAAATACTATTTAATATAGTGATATTACTTCGATTATGAGAAAGAGTCAATTTATCTATGATCAGTTTACTATTAATTTTTGGAAGTATTTAAAGGTAACTATGATCATGACCTTTTAATTTAACATTGGTATAAGAGTCTCCTTAAATTGATTCTAACATGAAAATAACATAAAAATTGCTATATAACTCTTTTTTGTTAGTTTACAGGTAATTTTTGTGTATATTTTGAGTTAATATGTTTAAAAATTTGTTTCTCTCACATATATTGTTACCTTTTTATGAAATTTTGTATGTAATGAGATATTGATTTGAGTAATATGTTGCAAAAATTTCATATTTTTTGGTTATATATTCTATGAGAAAAATAATTTTCTTTTTGTATGTTATTTTTCAAACTTATCATTAAAAACGATAATTTCATGATCCAAAAATTTTATGTATAAAAAGTACTTATTATAGACTTTCTAACAAAAAATTATTTGTCATTTTAGACGGGCCAATTGAGAGTTATTGAATGTCAAAATTTTAAATCAAATCTATAATTGAAAAAAAAAAGAAAAATTAACTCTAAATGAATTTCAATTTGATTTGTTTATATGGTTTTTCAAATACATATTTTTATATATTATTTTTGAAAACCAACTACACTAATAAATTAAAAGGGTCAAATTATAATATGTATTAAAATTTCACGGTCATCAGAAGTTTAGACGGTGGTGAGTGCACTGCACTTTTTGGATAAGTGAGTGAAATAAAGTACCTATTTGATTAATTTGGCATGGAGAAGAACACTCTAACACATGTGGTAATGTTAACCAAAATAAAAAAAATATAAAGGTTATTTTGACTTTATATTTTATTAATGAGTTAGAGAATGCCATATGTCTCGTAGTGACTAATGAGAATATGTCATTTTATGTTGATATGTTTTAAAATCCTTTTATTTTTATTTAAGGATAAAATATGGTTTGCATGATGTGAATTTCAACCAAAATGATTATTAGAGAGTGTTTTAAAAGAATAAATTATGAGTTTTTTTGAATAATTGGGAAATCTACATAACCAACGGAATTTTTTCTACACTTTTAAAGAATGCAAAATGGAAAAATATATGAGATTATTAATCAATTATCTTAAAACTTTAATAACTAAGAGATTTAAAAAAGAGGTAAAAATTGATATTGTGCTTAAGTCATTAATAGACTTTTAAAGGGCTAAAGTGGGTTGTGAGTTAGAACACATTAAGTGCATTATCAAGTGGTATGATAACCTAGAGGATGCCTTTAAAAAAGTATGGAAATGTCATATTAAGTATGTTATAAGGTGATCTACTGTGTTATCAATGAGTCCTAATCTTTGAGTTATAAGGTATATTTGCTTTGGCAAAATGTAGATAGGGCATGACTTTTAAAAGTTGGGCCTAAAGTTATCTGAGATGCCAAAAAGGATGAGATTTCACTAACTAGCAGTTCTCTACCTTAAGTTCATTACCTTTTCTAAACTATATGTAAAAAACAAAAAAGTTTAAGTTGTTGTTGTGAGGGATAATATTATTGTAGTATTGTTTCATACCTAATATTATAAATATTTTTTTATATTTAAGGTCATGTATGTAAAACTTGATTGTAAATATTTACTATATTTTTATATATGTTCAATTATTACCTTTAACGACAAATTAACTAAAGAGTGAGAGTTATTTAGTTGGTTAGATTTTGAGAATTTTCACCTAAGAACTTAAATTTTACACAAATTGAAATAAATTAAGATAATCTAGAATTAGTATGAAAGAAGATCATTAAGAATACTATGAGCTTTCGGTTATTTCACTAATTTTAAATTATTGTTAATCTATTTCAATATTGGTGGAAACTGAATGGTTAAAGTGCTAATACTAATCATTGATAAATATCTCAAGGTTATTGTAACCATAACTGCAAAGAATATTGTTATCAACTTAACAAGGAGGATAAGTTGAATAATGAAAACTATGATATCTGGTATTGTAAGGTTTAGTATATCCTCAAAGAGCATGAAGTACTAAAAGATATCAACCATGTCATAGTGGACCTTGGGGAGGGTTTCTCAACTCAATAAAGGTAAGACCAAGAGACCTTTAAGGCTTAGAAAAGAAAAAACAATATGGCTTGTATTGCTTTACTTAAGAATATGAATGATGATCTTATCGTTGAGTTTGAGAGTATGAGATTGCCTAGGCAATATGGTTGGCTTTGTAAAACAAGTTTAAGGGTACTTTGATTACTAGGTTGATGGAGCTAATGGTTAATTTTGATTTTTGTATGAATAAGCCATATTATAACATGAGACAACACTTTAAGGGTGATGTCTAATATAATCAAAAAACTCAAAGTAGCTAGTTGTACCCTTATAGATGAATAGTAAGTTTAGGCTATCATTTGCTCCATTCTTTCGTACAAGAAGTGTATGAAAATTAATATGATACATAATAAAATTATTAAGACTTTTGAAGATATCTTACGCCATCTAATTTTAAAAAGGAGTGCCTTAGGGCTATTGAGTCTTCTAGTTAAACAAAAATGGCTGAAGCTAAGACTAGTTCAAAGTTTTTTTCTAGTTCGAAATGTAAATGGTATTATAAGTATCATAAAAAAGGAAAAGGGAATAGACAACCATGAAAGAAGAATAAAAATGATTGTCGTAAGAGGAGTAGTGGAAAGAAAAAGGAAAAGACCAAAATAACATGTTATAACTATGACAAATTAGGTCATTTTGTTCACAAATACACTAAGCCCAAAAATGTATCCTTTACTCTTACTTCACATTATTTAGCTAATGTTGCCAACTTGGTATTGTTTACTAAATCTGATTTTTTTTTTTGGTGGATTGTAGACTTAAGGGCTACAAATTATGTAGCCAAAGATCAAGAAGCATATATGGAGTTTTGTTGAATTAGAGTTGGCTTAAGATAGGTGCATATTAGGGATAATATAAGGGTAAAAGTCAAAGGGATTGACACTTGTAAATTAGAAATGCAAAATGGTTAAACTTATTACTTTACGATGTTCTTTATACACTTGAAATTTGGCAAAATCTTGTTTCTATTCTTGTTCTTCTATGTTTAAGCTATAAACTTGTTTTCAAAGGTTATGACATAAATATTTATGTTGACACTACTTATATTGGTCATGGATATTTGTTAAATAGTTTGTTTGTGTTTGATATTAACTATGGTGTGTTTGATATCTAAAATAGTTATTTTTCTATTATCACATTAACCAATAATAATGTCGTAGTTACAAATATTTGACATGTTACACTAGGTCATGTTGGGTAAGAAAAAATGAATAAATTAGCTAAACGGGGCCTTTTAGGCTCACTAGTCAAAATTGAATTGCTTATATGCCAACATTATTTAACAGGAAAGGTAATTAGAAAACCATTTGACGAGACTATTAAAGTCAAATTTCTATTGCAATTAATCTATTGTGGTCTAATGAGTGTGTGAGTAAGGCATGGTACCTAATATTTCATTACTTTCATATATGATTACATGCGTTATGGTCATATTTAGCTAATTTCCCATAAATTTGAAACATTAGAATGCTTTAATAAATATTTAAGCATGGTAGAAAATTAGTTAGATAAGAGAATTAAAACGCTAAAAATTGACTGAGGACGTGAATATCTCTCTAAATAATTCAAGAAAGTATATAATGAAAATGGTATAGTTAGATAACTAACTATTTTTGGAACTTTACAACAAAATGGTGCTATAGAGAGAAGAAACAGGACCCATCTAAAGATGGTTGGTCTATGATGGCACAAACAAATCTCTTAATATATTATTGGGGTGATGTTTTATTAATAACTATGAATGTACTTAACTGTGCAATCTCTAAATCTATTACTTTTACACTATGTGAATTATGGTTAGAACGAAAACTTGACCTAAGTAATTTACGATTGTAGGGGTCAGTAGTTTATGTTCATGATCCATCCTATATTTATGGGAAATTGGGTCTGAGAGGAAAAAAAAATGTAGTTTTATAAGATACTATGAACACTTCAAAGGGTATGTATTTATTGGCAAACAAGTTGATGAAAGTATTTTAGAATTAGAATCACATGATGTTACATTCTTAAATAATGAATTTTTTAGTAGGGGTGTATTGATAAGGATTTTTATCTTTATAAGATGAGTGATTTAAATGGTTATAACGCACTAAACTCATTAACTCAAATAGATAAGGAAATACCTCAAGCTATATACCATAAGTTATGTAAAAACCCATATTACGCAAAATCAATTACAAAAGTATCCTAAGTTAATGTTTTAAAATTGAAAGGGAAGTTTTTATGATTGTCCCTCATAATGAGGAAAAGCCTAAAACAATAGTTGAGGTTCTCTCATGTCTTGCTGAGGAACAATGGATGGAGACAATGGAAAAAGAGATGAAATCTATGAATTTAATCAAGTTTGGAACTTGGTAGATTTACCTTAAGGTTGTAAACCTATTATGAACAAATGGGTTCTCAAAATCAAACATAAGGCCAATGGATCCAAAGAAAGGTATAAGACCCATTTAATAGTGAAAGTTTATACTTAGTAAGAAGGTATAAACTATGAGGAAACTTTTTTACCAGTATTAAGGTTTACCTTAATTTTCTTAATTTTAATCATAATAGCAAATATGAATTTAGAATTACATTAAATGAATGTCAAAATTACTTTTCCTAATAAAGAGCTAGACGAAAAATTCTATATAGAACAACTTGTAAGTTTCATTGTTTAAGACTAAAAGAATAAAATTTATGAACTCCAAAGATTAATTTATAGCCTAAAACAATCATCTAGGTAGTGGTATTTGAAATTGTATCATGTAATAATCTCATATGACTTCACAATAATTGATGAAGATCATTACAAGTATGTGAAGAGAGTTGAAAATAAATTTGTAATTCTATCTTTATATGAAAATGACATTTTACTAGTTGGAAGCAATAAGGAGTTTTTCACTACCATAAAGGAATGGTTGTCCTTTCACTTTGAAATGAAGGACATGGGTGAGGTGATTTACATATTAGGAGTAAAGATCTATAAGGATTGTTCCAAAAGACTTTTAGTTTTGTTACTAAAGTCTTACATCTATAAAATATTTAAACAATTTATAATGAAAAATTGTAAATCTATTGACACTCCAGTTGTTACAGGTGATGGCCTAAGCCTTAAATTATATCTTAAATCACAATGAGAGTACAAAGAAATGAAGAATGTCCTATATTCCAATGTAGTGGGTGATTTGATGTATGCTATGATGTGTACATGTCCTAACATTTGTTATGTCATAGGATTGGTGAGTCAATACCAATCAAACCTAAGAAAAGTATATTGGCAAGTTATGAAGAGAATACTTTGGTATCGTAAAGGTATTGTAGATTATTCCTTATGTTATCAAAGAAATGATTTATGATTAATTGGTTATTAAGATGCTAATTGGAGAGAACATGTAGCTGAACATAAATTTACATTAGGATATATGTTTATATTAAATGATGACACCGTATCATGGAGTAGTAAGAAACAAACTTATATTGCCTTATCAATGATGGAGGCAGAATTTATAGCTTAGTCAGTAAAAAGTGGTCACATTATATTGTGATAGTCTGATAACTATTTCATATACAACAGATCCCAAGTATCATTATAAAACCAAACACCTTGTTATTAAGTACAACTATATAAGAGACATTGTGTCATAAAAAGATGTGACTTTGCAGTACATTTCAACACATGGGATGATAACAATATTATCTTAAATGTTGATTGTCACACAATAGGTTTGATATGAGATCAATTCTAACATAAGTTTCTTTTTATAAGAAAAGTAAAAAGTATGTTAAATAGGTTATAATTGGTTTACTCACATAGACAATTTTGTCTAACACTAAGAGAAGTGTAGAGATAAGACAATCATGTGAGCGAAATTCTATGTATATAAAAATTGTCTCCTTAAGAAGATCAAAAGGAGGTTATAATGAGTAAGATCCAATATATATAAATGCCTTTTTGTTTAATTTATTTACATACATTAATATATTAATTTTTTAATTTTACCTTTCATTAAATTGTAAATTATATATATTAAATCTACAAATATAAGTATTCTAATATATACATAGATATAATACTTATATCTTATATAATATTATATTTTATATATTAATATTTTATATGTAATGTATATAGATATTTAATTTTTATATATTTATTTATTAAATATTAATTTTACCAATTTAATTTCAATTACACTAATTTAACCTTGACCCTTTAAGTTTTTTGATTTGATAATTTGAAGTTCTTAAAACATTTTTAGGAAATCAGGAGGCAAAGGGCATTATAAAGGGTTGAGAAAACCATTAGGTTGATTTTGGCTAATGGTTATACCATATAAAATGTTATATATACTTGTCTTTTGTTTTTTTTTTAAAAAAAAAAATAGAGAGAGAAATCATGGTCCCTTCGTGGATTTTTATTTCTAATTTGAAATTAAAAAAGGACCCTAAAGCAAAAGAAAATAATATAAAGTATAAGAATATAAAATACAAAATTTTATATTTTCAAACATATAGACATAAAATAAGTTGTAATCAACATTATTAGTCAAAGAATATAAGGGTATCATCATTATCATTTAAGTTTATAGACAAATGAGCTTATAAAAATTTTTTTTGTATCAAACTTAATATGATGTTAGCTAGTAATGAATATTTATAAATATTCTAATAAAAATCACTTAAATTAATAATAATTTTTTTTTGAAAAAATAAAAAGAAAAATTTGAAAGCATTTTTTTGAGAAAAGAAAAAAAAGAATTTTAAGAATAATTTTTCCCTTTCCTTTTTCTAATTGTCCTTAATTTACAAATTAAGGAGAAGTTAAGATATAAGTGAAAAAAATAAGGTAGCAAAAGAGGAGAATTTGTGAATAACTCTTTGATTAGCTTAAGTTATTAAAAAAATTAAATAAATTTCTATTTTTAAAGAGGTAAAAACTAATATGTATTTAAATTTTAAGTCATTTTTTAATAAAAAACTTAAATTTTATAATTTTTTTCTTTATAAGAAAAAAGATAAAAATTACTTGGAAATTAAATTATTATTTTCTTAAATGGTATAATTTTTTTGTAAGAAAAAAGAGAAAAACTAAAAGAGAATTGAATTATTTTTTTATTTTTAGAAAAGGAAAAAATATACATAAAATAAAAATTTAAGTATTTTTTTATTTTCAAGAAAATTAAAGGGAAATTTTGGGAGAAGAATTTTTATCTTTTCTTTTTATTTTCTTTAATTTATGAATTATGGAGAAATCATCATTTAACAAAGAAAAAATAGTTGATGTTTTTTTTCTTCATTTGATAATACTAATATACATATAAATATAAATTATTAATATAGTTTGAGAGTCACTAAAATGAACAAACTATAATTTTTTAATAATATGCATGAATAATGTTTATAGTTTATTTATCATTGAGTAACTAAATTAACATGTTGAAAGAGATACATAATTAGTTATTTATTTATGATATTAAAGAAATACATAACATTATTGATCATTGAGACTTGTCATTATATGATCAGTAACATAATTAAAGTCATTAATATCTTTAGTTAAATATTTTTTTCTATTCAAAGATATTAAATTTATTTGTTTGAAAATATTTAATTACATATTAGTTTTAACATAT
The DNA here is from genome assembly GCA_020883675.1 of Bruguiera gymnorhiza. Taxonomy (NCBI): domain Eukaryota; kingdom Viridiplantae; phylum Streptophyta; class Magnoliopsida; order Malpighiales; family Rhizophoraceae; genus Bruguiera; species Bruguiera gymnorhiza. The sequence goes on from JAIRCJ010000030.1 coordinate 587,071, forward strand.
GATATTTACTTATGATAATGTATGATAGTATTTTTCAAAATAGAACTATTATACACTATTTCTTTATGATTGAATTCATCTTATGATTAATTATAACATTTATGATTATACAATTATTTCAATTCACTTGCATATTTCATTTATTATTTTATTCAATGAATTGAACTTGTCAAAATAACATGAACAAGTTAATTTTCATTTAAGTGTTATGGATATTGACTTAGCACTATAGGTTAAAAACTTCTTATTATTATTGATTCAAAAAGTTAAAAAAGAAAAGTTACATCATAAAGAATAAGACCAAGTAATCAATTGAGTTCACGTTTTTTAAAATGAATGTTGTCAATAATATTAAGACAACTATTCTACAAATAAAAAGTACAAAAGGTAAATGTAATTTATAGAAGAATATTTTCATTCTGTAGATAAGTCATTTGTTGGTATTCTAATGACAAAACTTACAACTATGAAATTTACTAGGTGACTAATTATGCAAGAGTATTAAATGTATAATATTATAACAAGACATAAGACTGTGACTAATGGATTTCTAGTAGATTTTATTTTGAACTCACTATCTTCTTAATATGAGTCTATTCAAATTAAGTACAACACTATAAAGGATAAAATACTTTTTTAGGATAACATAAGATTAAAAAATCAAGTGAGCTACTCCATTAATCTTAAGAGTAAGAAAGTTGAAAAAAAAGATGACAGTAAAAGCCAATCATTCCTAGAATGGGAAAGAGCCTATTAATACTCAAGCTAAAAAAAGAAACGAAAAGACGATAAGGATTACTCCTATAAGAGGGATAAACATTATAAAAAATATTGCTTAAACATAAGGCTTGGTTTCAAAAAAAAAAAAAGATGAATTTACTACCTCATGTTTTGAATCAAATTTAACTAAAGTTTTTCATAATATTTGGTAGTTTGATTCCCATGCTCTTACTTATGTTTATAGTAAGATGTAAGGATTCATTACAATTCAATCTTAAATTTATATAAGAATACTGATACTATTGGTTCATGTATTCTTATTGGTAATTTAAATAAACTAAAACTTGATAATATCTTTTCAAAATCCTTATGTTGGATTTAAGAGTTGTATGATGAATAAAAATTTTACCTGTTAGTAACATCAACATCTATGAATCTATAAAAAGATTATTAAAATTAGTGAATAATAAGATTTTTTTTAAATATGAATTTTACTAATCCTAAAACATATATGTATTATATTAAGGATAAGCATACTAAACATTACAAGAAAAATAACCATAAGAAGTGTCCAACTTTCAAAAAGTATGTATATTGATATTTGTGGAGACACTTGAACCTTTAATAAAGAAATATATTTTATCACTTTTATAAATGAAATTTTATACTCTTATTATGTTTATTTTTTTGATGAAAAATCTTAACCAATGAATTTCCTTAGGGTATACATAAAAAAGATTGAAATAAACAAATGAGAATTGAAGACATGATGAAAATAGTGAATATGATGAAATATATAATGAATTAGAGTATTGTCTTGGTCAATTTGTAAAATTCCTTGAAAGTTATAATTTATATTTATAGTATATTGTGTTAGACACATTGTAGTAAAATGATGAGGTAAAAAGGTATAATTGGACCTTAATAGGTATAGTTAGGAGTATGGTTAGTAACTCTTATTTATCCAAATCTCTATGGGTGTTTGTACTCAAAATCGCAAAATACTTCTTAAATAGACTCTCAACAAGGTAGTTCAAAGGATTCCTTTTGAAATTTGAACCAAAAGAAAAAAAAAAAAACCTAATTTAAAAGATTTGCATGTTTGAGGTTACCTAAAGAAAAAGAGGATTTATAAACCACATAAAGAAAAAATTAAATTTTCAAATGACTAGTAATTATTTTATTAACTACTTAGAGAGTGTAGACATCAAGAAAATTCAAGTAATATTCCTTTACTTATAATAGTTTGTTTGTCCACTGCTACATTAAATCTTCCTCCAAAAATTAAAGAATATTTAGATGAGAAAATTCTCATTGAAGAAACTAACTCAGAAATGCCTAATGTACATAAACTATAATGAGTAACATTAAGAAGATATTAAAAAGAAAATAGATAATTTATTTCAAATAATTATGCATTTTATTTACAAAAGTTAGATTTTGATATTTGAATTAATAAAGATTTAATCTTATTTTTACAAATTATAGAAAGTACTAAATTTGATAAATAGATTGATGTTAAATTATTTGAAAAAACAAAATTTGAGATCATTGAATTATCATAAAATTGTAAAAGAGTCAAATTCAAGTAAGCTTTAACACAAAATACGACTTAAGTGGTAATATTAAATGATATAAAGTTAGGTTTCGCTAATGGTTACATTAAAAAAAAGTGATATTAATTATATAGAAAAATTTTTTTCTTATCTTGAAGAAATATTTATTAAGAATAATTATAATATTATTAATTTAGTATGATTTGATGTTATATTAGATGAATATAAAAATAATTTTTTAATGAATATCTTAAAAAGAAAATTTATGTGGATTAACATTAGGGTTTTTTTCATAGATGGTAAAGATAAAATAGTTTGTAAATTGAAGAAGTCAATATATAAAATTTAATGATATTATAACAACTTTGACTTTAAGAAATATATTATTGATTAGTGTAAATATTAAAAAATTATCAAGAATAAGTTCTTTTTTCTTTTTTTTTATAGTTTTATATATTAAGAACATTTTACTTGCTATTAATGATTTATGTATCTTTTGAGATATTAAAGATACTCTCTTAAAGAATTTTAAAATAAAAAATATAACAAAAACATCTTATCTGATAAGAATAAAAATATTTCATGATAGATCATAAGTATTTCTAGGATTGTCACAAAAAAAATTATATCAAAAAATTCAGTATTAGTAGCTGTTTACCCTAACTATTATCATATACAAAAGTAACAAATTTAGTCTTATATAATATTTCAAAATTAATGTAAAATATAAAGAAATAAAATTAATTTTATATAACTCTATTGATTAGTAACTTGGTATATCTATAAACTTGTGTTAGACCATATAGTTGTCATTTAATTAAGATATTAGACAAGTATCAAAGAAATTATGGACTTAAACATTAAAATCCTATGAATAATATGTTAAGATACTAATAAAAAATAAGAAATTATATATTTATTTACAAAAAAATTTAATTATTTAAAAGTGATTGTGTATTTAAATTTAAATTTTATTAGATATTTTAATATATAACTTCGCTTTGTAAATATTTTGAATTGAGTTACCAAAATTAATTGTGTATGCCTATGCATGCATTTATATAAAATTATTAGAGGCAAAGCTTTTGTTCTACATACCATTAACATTAAATGATGAGTTGTTGCAGTATTCTCTATTTTTATTTTTCTTTGCTACTCCATGTCGTGTAGGTCATTTTTCATTCTTATGGAGAAATAAATGGGTTTGAGAAAAATTATAATGGAAAAACTTGGTAGCAATGCAATGACAATAACACAATAAGCATGCATTGAAGTAAGGGAGTTTTTAGATAAACTATATAAGTCTTTAGATAAACCGTATATCTCTCACGTCTCTCATATATTGCTACGTATTCAAGCCTAAATTATAATTCATGTATCCAAACGTTTTTCTATTTTTTGGTTCATTGTCCAACATGTTTCGGCCTTTCATACTTTAGAAATTGGCACATTAATCAAGCATTCATAATGCTTTCCGCTTTAATTTGTATCTGTCGATCTTCCTTGGACTCGATTCTGTATTCAGAGAAGTAAAATTATAAATATGACATTTTTTATCTTTTATGTGGAAACAATTAATGTATGAGAAAAATTTTGTTTTGGATGGATAAATGTGTTGTTTCAATGACCTTAAGGTGTTTAAATTTGACGGCCTACACTGAAATTTTTATTTGGAGTTGTCAATTTTTTCAGTTGCGATTGGTCTTGTTAGTGCACCTACAAATGGGGGACCACGTCTCATTAATGATGGAAAGGCCCACTCAGATTTTTCACAAAATCTCCTCACAGCACAAAAAAAACGAAGAAAAAAAAAACTTAAAAAAGTAAGGATAAATAAATAAATAAAGAGACGAAAGGAAAATAAAAGAAGATTAAATAAATAAAGAAATGGCATCATTCATGCATTAAGCTTTGAGGAGTGTTGTGTGCCAATGACAGCATCATCCGGGATATATTTGCCCCAGAACCAATGCGCCTTCCAAACCCTGTTTATTTCCTCAATTGGGACGTTTCTTGTCTCCGGCAAGAAGAAGAAGATGAAGAGGGTCATGATGATCACAAAGCCTGCAAAGAAGAGGAAGAGGCCGAACTTCATGTGGCAAAGCATTGTCAAGAAGAATTGTCCAATGACGAAGGTGAAGAACATGTTGACGGAGACGTTGATTGCTTGGCCGGCGGATCGGATCTCCAGCGGGCAGATCTCACTAGGTACCAGCCACCCCAACGGACCCCATGACCATGCAAAAGCAGATACGTACGCACAGATCAAGAACACCACAATGTTGGCTTCCAACTTTGTCAAATTCCCCGCTCCGGCGGTCCCAAAGCTGATGGCGATCATGATTCCCACCATAATCTGCATTTAATTAAAACGTCAATCGATGGATCATGACAATCTTCTAGACCAAATGAGAGTTGGACGTTCTTGGTAATTAATTAATTAATTATTAGGTAAGGGGTGCTTGCATATTGTTAAGTTTGATTAGAAATTTTACCTGGCAAATGATCATTTGCACGCCGCCTTCAAGGAACAGAATCCTCCTACCAAACCTGTCGACCGAGTAGATGGACACGAATGTGGCAAGCATGTTAACTATGCCGGTTATGACGGCAGACATGAGAGAGGCATTGTCCCCGAAGCCCAAGGTCTTGAAAAGAACGGGAGCGTAAAACATAATGACATTGATTCCAGTGATCTGCTGGAAGAAAGGAATCAACGCGCAGATGACAAGTTGGGGCCTGTATCTAGGCTCCGAGATGTTCTTCCAAGGTCTATCAACTCTCTTAGCTGCTTCGCTCGCATCAACCAGGTCTTGGAACTCCTCCTCGATGTTGTCGGTGCCTCGGATCTTTTGGAGCATTCTCCTGGCCTCGTCAGGATGTCCCCTCTCCAGGATGGAGTTGGGAGTGTCTGGTAAGAAGACAGAGCCTACTGTTATCATTATTGCAGGTACTGCTGCCAGACCCAGTGAAATTCTCCATCCCCATCCATCCTTGATCTTGGCCGTTCCGTAGTTCACCAGATTGGCACCCAATATTCCAACTGTAATGGCCATTTGGAAACCAATGTTGAGTGCTCCTCTGATCTTTGCTGGGGCCATTTCGGATAGATAGACTGGAACGGACTGCCACACACCGCAAGAGAAGGAAGTTGGTTTTATATATATATTTGTTTGTTTAATCATAATGTGCTTCATGATACACATATGTACTGGCTGGTGAAGATATGATATATGTGCGGTACCTGATTAGCAAATCCAACACCCACACCGAGCAACAGACGGCCAATGATGAGCATTGCAAGATTGGTGGCGGCACCGTTAAGGATGGCACCGAAGAGGAAGACCAGGCCGCCTAAGAACATGGAGATCTTACGGCCAAACTTCCTAGTTACCGCAGAAGCGAGGAAGGAAGCAACGAGCGCAGCAAGGTAGAGGGAAGAGGTGAACAATGTCAAGAGATGGTTGTCATATTTACAGTACATACTTTCATGGTGGTCTTCGTGCTCCGTTTCGAGAACCGATGGGAAGAATTTGCTCAAGAATGGGTCCATGGAAGTCACCCCTCCTGCAACATTATTACATCCAAAGAAAACCAGTTATTTTAATTACCAATTTTTATAAATTATTATAAAACAAGGGAAGAATTAGCTTTGAACCATTGATCTTGTTTTTAATCTTTAAAAGCATTACCTGAGATACCGAGGTCGTAGCCAAAAATGAGGCCGCCCATGGCTGCAACCATGCAAGTCATGATGACAAAGGGTGTGACACGACCTTCATAGTTCCTTGCCCCTGTGGGTGCAACATAACCTCCTCCTGCCATCTTCTGAGCTAATTAATAAACTGCTCTAGCCTTAATTTTCTCAGTTTCTCTATCTAATCAATTAAAAGCAAGAGATAATCAATTAAAAGCAAGAGATACGGCTACATATATCCACCGGGGAAAAGACTAGGCCACTCCTTCGACCCTGCAAAACCCTTGTTTTCCCTTTGTCCTGTGACGCCTTTCTTTCTGTTTCATTGCCGCAAGACCTCCATTTATAGTTGAGGCTTCTAACCAGATAAAGTTAGACCTTAGCTACAATGTTGCAAGAATAGTGTATTTCCTGTGTTTGTGGAGTTGGTTCCTAACGGAAACAATATTGCCTCTCTGGTTCTTCCTTATCCGCTTATCCAACAATAAGTCTAATAAGATGACTTTATGCCATTTTTAGGCTGAATGGTTTGAATTTGTGGTCAGCGTAATCCTTCTCATTCTTTTCCACTCATCGCCAGTGCGGATCAGACGCTAAAGTCTAGGGGAGATTTGCAGGCTCTCGCCTCCACTCTCGTTTTTATATCTGTGACTTTTCAGGCCGTACAAAAGTAATTTAAATTGGTATACGAGCATAGCATAAAAGAAATAATAATAATATTAATAATCTGATGTAGTTATCTAGTACTAAAATAATTCATCCGGTATTAAATTAAATATCTTAAATCTGAGTTTTTCTCAAAATATTTAGTGATAATTAATGTATATTTTTAATTTTTTTAATAAAATTCAATTTTTTGGAGTAAAATTATAAATTGTTATTATTATTTTTTATCTTAAAGAAGAAAAAAAAAGAGTAAAATATACCAATATATTTCATTGGTAGTGATGAGAAAAAAAAATGTAAAAGTTATGGTTATTCTGTATATTTATTTTAATTATTCATTTCACAATATTTAACTATAAATGCACCAAAAAAATTTAGACCATTGAAAGTAGCAAGCTATTGTTACACCATTTAAGGAGCTAGTTGTTTGCTACAAGATATTTTATTAAGAACATGTGAATGAAACCTTTAGGCTTAGGACTTATTGCCTGTTTTGTCTTGATTTTTGACATTTTGGAAGGAGAATAGATTTCCTCTTTGTTTTAGGACTTCTATTTAATGAATTATGCATCTTGATTCATTTTGACTTACAGAACAATGCAGCTTGTGAGCGTTAATGGTCCACTTGTAATGCATGTAGCCTTGCTGTATTTTCATTCGAATTTCCCCTTACCTGAAGGTTTGACTTTTGAAGGCTTCCATCCATCCCCATGGAGTAGTGTCCAGTGTTATACTTGACAAAGGACTTACCGCACTAGGAGATACTCAGAATTGTAGTGACAAAGATATGGTAGATGCATGCCAATTCATTCCGCAATTCAAAGTGTTCTGATTGTAATACAACACTTTTCAGAAGTAAGGGCAACTCGCTTAATGAGATCGTGGCGAGCACTTTAGTACTTGCTGAAATCGTTAATGAAAACACAATGGTGGTTACCTGCTATCACTTCCGAGATGTCAAAATAAAAACAAAATGGTTTGAGTTCATAACAGATGTGAATGGTTTAATCCTACAACTTAAGAGGAAGGTGAATTTGGTTTAATCAGTTTGTACACTTAACACTTATATAATTTCAACTTTAAAGATATATAAAAAAATAATTAATAGTAAATAATAAAATAAATAATATAATCAATTAAAAATAAAGAGATATAAAAGGAGAGAAGATGTATATAATAATTTATAATAATTCAATTCATTACAAAGTACAAATAACCTTTTACACTAAAGTATTTTGACATTGATTACAACAAAATTTCTATGAAATTCTTACAAAGTATAATGATTTTTCAACACTTAAAAACTCACTTTTTATTATATTTCTCTATAATATCTTTACTCTTTTATAATTTTCCCTTTTCTCTCTTAAAACTTTTACTCTTTGATCTTTTACTTTTGATTACTTTTTTTCTTTTTCACTTCGATCTTACACAAAACTCAATACAAAATGTTCAAATTCATCTACAAAAGAGTTCTATAACTTTTTTATAGATAAAAACAAAAGACTAATTATTGCATATTGATTTATTTATATAAAGAGAATTAATTTTAAAAATAAAAACTTTAATTTTGAGGAATCAATTAACTAGTTCAAAATTTTTGTAATTTTTTTTAACTCTTATGCTTTTAGTTATTAAATCTCATTAGTTAATTACAGGTAAAGTCTAGTTTATTGAACTAAATTTCTTGTAATTTTTGTAAGTTTAAAGTTTTAATTCTTTAACTACCTTTGGTCAACCAATTTAATATATTTATAATTTTTCTCTTTGTAGTTTAAAACTTTCTTTGGTGTTTAATTGATCTTAAGCATTGATCCAAATTTTCTATTTCTTTTTTATCTTACTTATTTATTCATCAAGTTGTCTAGTTGATGACATAAATCAATCAATCTCACATTGATATCCATTTTGAATTTTCAGGATTCTTTTTATCTTTCTTTTAGACCATTTATTATTTCACTGAGCACCTTTTAAATATATAAATTGACAAAAGACAATTTCTTTATAAGATTACTAGTTTAAATTAAAATTAAAAGTCAAAGATCTTACTATAATAAGTATCAATCAAAAATATATCTTTTCAAATAAAACTCACATACTTGTTTAACAAGAAAGTAAAGATATAATTTAAATAAATATACATCAATTAATTATGAGGTACATATAAAAAAATAAAGAAATGAAGTATGATGTATGATTCCACTAATCTTAACAATCCATCCTTTAGATGATGACAAACTATGATTGATTGATGATGCAACAAAATAAATAGAAAAAAATAGTTCCCCCTAAATGTATGCTTTTCCCTTTATTAATGCAATCGAGGTACTTAAGAAGTATTAAGCCAATAAGACAAGTATCAGAGCTATAAGATTTAAATAATATTAATTAATCAAGCGTAGATAAATATTAATGCAAACATACAATATAAGTATTAAAGCAATAAAATGATAAAATGTCAATTTAAATACAGTTGTCCAAAAGCATAAATTCAACAAATGCAATCAAGTATCTATGTTTTCAAAGATCAATAAAAGTCACCAATCATCTATCTCCTCCTTTAACATCAATAAAAAATGCATGAATAAGACTTTATTGCTTCCTTTTCTTAGAGCTCTTCTAAAATGGATCTTTTTTTTTTTTTTTAGCAATCCAAGAATGAAGGTAAATTTCTCTTTTGATTCCTTTATAAAATCTTATAGCCTTACTTGAATTTCATTGACATCGTCCTTTAGCCTATTTAAATTTTCTATAAGCTCTTTTACTTCCTTAGTTAAGGAAGACACTTCAACATTGGCAAAGGCTTTGTGAGGAGCCAAAGGACCTATTCATGTTAGTTCTGTGTTAAATGATTCTTGACTTGATATTGATTCTTTTAAAGGTGTATACCACTTTCCTTTACTTTGCACCAAATACAGTTACTTAAATGTGGGTGTATTGATGAATTGACTTAAGCTAACATAAGAAAAAGCCTTTTTAACTGTAGGTACACCTAACTTTTAGAAGCAAGTAACTCATATGTATACTAAAAGAGAATTTCCTATCTTTCTCCTTTTAAGCTTTCTTAATCACTCTTATCATATACTTTGGTAGGTTGAATTTTTTATTTTTCAACAAATAAGTTAATAGACACATGTCATGAAAGGTCAAGTAATTATAATGACCATCCTTAGGGTTTATATTGCAAGTTACAATCCTTTGAGTTATTCTTGACTTGATTAACAATGAAGATGTTTTGAATGACTTCTTAATATTGTCACTTTCTTCACAAAGGTTAACCTAATCTTTAAACATAGTTTCTATTACTCCTAAGCATTGAACTTGCCAAAATTCTAGCAATCATTCAAGTCAACATAGTCACCTTTTAATGGCCAATTTAAGTAATTTTCACCTTCTTTTCCATACATATATAAAGTAATTATAATGAAATTCTTGTTCACTTCTATATTTGTAAAAAGGTACTTTAATATTTTAGTGTGAAAATCACATCTAAAAGTAATGAACCTAATCTACTTTTGAAATGCAAACCTATCCAAGAAACCATTTGTTTAAAATTTAGCAACATAATTTGAATTCAAAAGACTACTAGGATTTAAGGTCCTTTTTCTTGAACTTGTAAAAAATCATCATTAATTTTGAAAGGGTCTAAAAAGGAAAAGATATTGTATCTCTATGAATCATAAATTTGAGAAGATGATGGCCATTTTTGTGGTTACTTTTTAAGGTAATGGGATTTAGTGGTGAAGCTATGGGTGATGTTGCTAGAGATAAATATAAACATAAAGGGACATCTCTAATAAGAGTGGTGTTGACTAAACACCTTTAATTTTTTCATCCACTTTCCTCTTTTAGCATAAGTTTAATCCTTTTTTGGTGTTTAGTTTAGGTCTCTCCTCAGAAGCTTAATAAATGAAGAAGCATGAACATGAAGAATCAATGACAATGGAGATCTAAATGACATTTGGTGACAATGTGTACTTCAATAGTGACTCTTGGTTTGGTGTTTAAGGTTGTCAACGATGTAGAGGAAGGAGGAAGAACAATGACAAAGCTTTAAGTTCTTATTAAGATTGGACTCGATTTCTTTTGCTTTATGCTTCTCTTTCTTTGAGATTGATACAGATTTTTGGTGTCATTGTTGATGAGGTTTAAGAGATTGATGCTCTTTTTAGGGTGTTGATTTTCGTGGATTCAATGATAGATTTTGTAAATCTAAGGTTTAAATTTGAAAAAAAAGAAAAGAAATTTTCTTATAAATAGATTTTTTAGCATTTTTGGAAAAAGGGAAAAAGGAAAAAGGGGAAATGGGAGGTTTTCAAAAAATAAACCATTAATCAACTAAAGAAGCCATGAGCTAACTGCTTATATGGTCAACCTACACTTTTAGTTTTGGTTGACCAATTTCCCTTGGATGAAAACATTAACTTTCATTTTTCAAACTTAAACATCATATATCATCATGTAACTATGTACCAACAAGAAAATACATATAATCATGTCACAAATTGCATAAAAATATATAAAATCATAATAATCAACATAATTAAGAATCAATCCAACCCAATAGTTCCCAATCTCTTCTTAATAGTCACAACTATCATCTCTTAAAGGTTTGGTAAGATATCAGCCAATTGATCTTTAATATTCATAAACTTTAGGGATACATCTCCTTTAAATACATGCTTCCTAATAAAATGGATGTCTTAGGTTACAGTATTTGGTTTAGGCATATTGTATAAAGTTTTTTTAGTCTATTAATTGTACTTATATTATCACATTTAATAGGTACATGGTGAGTATTTGTAATTTAAGTCTTTTAAAGTTTATTTCATCTAAAGTGATTGGTATAAACAAGCTTTTACTACTATGTACTTTGTTTTAACTACAAAAAAGTAACTAAATCTTACTTTCTACTATACTTTAAGACTTAACTTGGTCAAAGAACTAATATGCACCTATGGTACTCTTCCTTTCAATTCTATTCTCTTACAAATTCTGAGACTAAGTAACTTACTAAGTTCACAAGGTCGATTCTCCTAAAATACTTAAAAGTCTTTAAGGCCCTGGTCTCTTCACATGCCTAATACATTCTCTTAAGAGCAGGACTAGGTCGTCGACTTCATTTAGAGTAGATTGAAATTATCTAGCATAAACCAAATAACTAATTTCAAGTCTAGCCTAATTAGTAGATCACAAATGAAATAGGACTACTAATTAGAACCTCTATATTGCTTTTCCTCATGAGCCTTATCATTTATATCAATGTCTAACTTTTGTGAAAGTAATCATTGGAAGTACCATAAGGTTAGGAATCATCCATGCCCAAATTTTATTAATAGCTGCACTTGCATACTTGGCTGGTTCGATTAAAGTTTCTAATCCTGTTTGCTTAATTTGGAGTCCAGGGAAGAAATTTAATTCTTTCATCATACTCATTTGAAACTTTATTTTCATATCATTACTAAACTCTTTGCATAATGACTTATTAATGGAATTAAATATGATATCATTAATAAAAATTTGAACAATTAACAAATTCTTATGTTTTGATTTGGTAAAAAGAGTAATGCCAATTTTATTTTTAATGTAGCTTTTGTCAACTAAAAAGAGTTTAACCTTTCATACTTAACTCTTGCTTCTTGCTTTAACCCATATAAAGCTTTTGAAAACTTCTAAATATGATTCGATAACTCTTTGCTTTCAAAGTTAGGGGCTTGATTGATATAAACTTCCTTCGTGATATAGCCATTAAGGAATGCACTATTTACATTCATTTGGTATAACTTAAAACTCTTATGCAAAGGAAATGCAAGTAATTGGAGCAAAGGTCTTATCATAATTTGTTTTCTTCTTGATTTTATACTTTTGCAATTAACCTTACATTTTTTTCATAATTTAACTACTTTCATCAATCTTGTTTTTAAAGACTTACTTGGTTACTACAATAAGATGATCATTAAGTATTAATATCAAAGTACAAACCTTATTTTTCTTAAATGGTTAAGCTTATCATCAATTACATATACCAAAAACTAGTCAATTAATACATCATTTAAATTTGTTAGTTCTATTTGTAAAACAAGTATTATAATATTAGTGTTTCCAAATGTAAATTGAGTTCTTAAAGGATTAGAAGAATTACCAATAATTTGACTTGAAATGTCTTTCCAGTATACTTCCACTCTTTCAGGACTTGTTAAATAAAATTATCAAAATTGTCATCCTTTAGAAGGTTATACTCATTCACTTTAAGTTGTTCATTTTGCTTTATTTAAATATCACTAAAGTGTTGTTGTTTTCTTAATGATCATTTGCCTTTTCTAAACTTTTGTTTGTACTTACAAGGTCATTTAACTCTTCCTTTATATAAGAGAAGGATTAACTTCATTAAATGTAACATACATGGATTCCTTTACAATAAGAAACTTCATACTAAATACCTTATATGTCTTGCTACTAGAAGAGTATCCTAAAAGGATACCTTCATCTGTCTTAAAATCAAACTTGTTTAAGTTATTTTTTATATTTAGAATGTAACACTTACAACTAAAGACTTGTAAAAAGTTTATTTTAAGTTTTCTCCCATTTCACAACTCATAAGAGGTCTTTGCAAAAGTTAGATGAATAAAAAATCTATTAGAAACATAACAAGTAACATGGACTACTTTTACCTAAAGGTATTGACGAAGGTTATACTCATTTAACATGATTCTAGTCATTTTTGCAAGGTTTTATTCTTCTTTTTAACTACTTTATTTTGTTGTGGAATTTTTAAAGATAAAAAATTGAAAGGATTACCTTAAAAATTGCAAAAATTCTTAAAACCTTAATTTTCAAACTTACCACTATGGTCACTTCTAATTAAAGTGATATGGAATCATTTTTTATTTTGGATTTACTTGCAAAACTCTTTAAAAGTCTTTAAGCATTTTTTTTGTGAGTTAGAAATGTAACCTATATAAATTTACTATAATCATCAGTAATGACATATGCACATGTCTTATCTCCTAAAGTTAAAATACAAGTAAAACTAAATTAGTGTATATAAAATAGCTATAACGACTTAGAAGTAGATGTTAACTTTTTATTCTTAAAAGAGCTTTTACTTTACTTACCCATTTAAAATGTATCACACACCATATCTTTTTTAAATTTCCCTTTTGGAAAACCTTTTTCAAGGTTATATTGGTTGAATTTTGATAGTTGCTTCATACTTGCATGACCCAACCTTCAATACCACATTTACAATTCTTCATTAATAAAGTCAAAGTACTTAACATTATGGTTAGCCAAAATGAGTAAATTAATAATATACATGTTTTATGACTACTTAGCAATAAATAAGGGATCATTTGTTTTAAAATAAGTAACATGGTAGGCTTTTGCTTAAATGATACCTTAAAGTCACTATCACAAAATTGATTAGTACTCAACAAAATAAACTTGAGTTTCTTGATAAGTAAGACATTATTAATCATTAGGAACTTTCTCTTGCTTATCTTATTAGTGCCAATAATCTTACTTTTAACATTATCTTTAAATATTACTATTGTAGTATCAATTTTCTTAAAGGAAATAAAACTTTTGAGATTGCTTATTATGTGTCTTAAGTAGCTATTATCTAGACGCTATTATCTTTCTTAATACTACTTTTAAAACATCTTTATAAACAACATCTAGATTTATATACCTAAATTTTTTTTTCTTTAAGTGTTAGAATTAGAGCTCCTAGCACTTACATGATAATAATCATTTAGTCTCCATCTCAAATTATATGAATATTTTATGTGATTATAGTTATTATAGAAATAACATTTAACATGATCTCTAGCATGATATCTATACACATAAATATCATATCTATCATGATCATACCACCTGTCAGATAATGTATATACTTATGAGAAACTCTAAACTTTTGTGTATATCTTATATACCTATATATACCATGAGTTTTTAAATTTTTAATTGATATGTATGAAACATATAACTCAAACCACTTTTCTTACCTCGAGACTTTTGAGAATCAAGTAGCATGTCTAATTTGTCTTTACTTTAAGTAAACTTAGAGAGAGACTTTTGAAATTTTAAAACTTCTTTATTAAGATGAATATTTTCATCCAAGAATTTTACGATTATTTTCTTATTATGAATATTATTCATATCACTAATAAGTGACTTGACCTTTTTTTTTAAAAAGAAGCATTTTCCTACCTCAAGAATTTAATAGAGACATTTTCAACATAAAGACCCTTGTTATTGATAGCTATATCTTTAAGTTTTTTTATCTATGCAATATAAAGTGTTATACAACTCATTAATCAAAAACTTATCATCATGAAAGGTATCATGGTTAGAATTTACTTTATCATCTATAATCATGAATGTTAGGTTGATTTTAACATTGCTATAATTGTTTTTTGAGTCACTTAAGTCATCTCAAGTAGTTTTGAGGGCTTTGTTAGCTAACTTTTTGTCCTTTTTCTTGTTTGTAGGACATTTATGAGCAATATGACCAAGTTTGTTACAATTTTAACAAATGATCTCATCCTTGTTATAGTTGCTCTTGAAGGATTTCTTGTCATTTTGTTTCTTTTTTCTCTAAAGTTGTGTAAGCCTCTTGGTTAGCATGGCAAGCTCTTTTTCATCTTTTCGGGTACATTGTTATCCTTCTTCTCGTCATCATTACTTTCTTTGGAATAGGAGATTTTAAAGTAACTGATATTTTCTTTTTTGTAACTATTTCAGTGAAGGTTATCTTATGGGTTAGTAAGGATCTAATCAATTTATCAAAGCCTAAAATTTTTAGGCCATTAGGTTCAGTGAATGTAGTTGCCCTATGGTTCCAAGATTTAGGAATTAATCTTAAAATTTTCTTTACAATATCAATTATTTCTATATCTTTTCTAAGGTTCTTGAGTGGATTAATGATGTTAATAAAAAACTTCATAAACATCTCAAAGATCATCTTATTACTTTTTTATCTTAAAAAGCTTGTACTTATGTGTGAGCAAATCAATCTTTGTATTTTTTACTTATATTATACCCTCGTGAATAACTTTAAGTTTATCCTATATCTCCTTTATTGTTTTACATGAAGATGCCTTATTATATTTATTAACATTTAAACTACAATGAAGTATGTAAATAGATTTAGAGTTAAGACTTTTCAATTTTACAGCCTTGGTGTTGGACTCACTCTTTTTTCTTACTGTTGCTTACTTTTAAAGCTTTTCTAGGGTCACTTTAAACTATTTCTCAAAGTTTATAGTCATGAGATTGAATATACATAGTCGTTTTGTCTCTCTAGTAGTTGTAAATAGTATCATCAAAGATGAAGGGTTTAAAGAAGTTTTTACTTTAACAAGACACATAGGGAGACATAAATGTTATTAGATTGGGCGACCCTGTCTATAACAAACTGACCTAACCCATTAAAGGGAAGTTGAAGGGAGTTAAAACTCCTTTCCACTACAGATATATGTTACAATAAATATGTCAAAAAGAAATTATTTGTTAACTTTTAAAAATATTCAAGAGTAACTATACTCTTAACTATGATCATAAACTTTTAATTTGACAAAATTAAATATAATTTTAATTTTATTATTAATAAACAATAAACAATGACAAAAAAGATATGAAACATTTAGATTTTTCAATTTTTTATTTAATGTTATTAATATTAATTTGTTATAGGTATATTATGAATGATTTAATTTATTTAAAGTCGTGTGTTTACACACACGTCTTAGTCATATATGTGTCTTATTTATTATTGTTTTTAAAGTCTTATGTATTAAAGTGCTCGCCTTATTTCGTTCATATTCATGTTTTATTGGTTAATTCCTTATGTTAAAGAATTAATGCCTATAGGATGATGACTAGTTAAAAAAACAATACTATTAGTTTTATGCTAGGCATGTTTATGTGTCATTATAGAGAAAACTCTTGGTTAAGCAAGGACAATACCTTACTAGTTAAGATAAGTGGGTTTATGTAAAGAAAAAAGAAAAGGAAAAAGGTGAAAGGGTTGGGTGTCAAACCTAAGAGGAAGGGAATGTGACCACTTGATCGAGGACACTTATTTATATATGTGCGTTTATAGCCTAGTCCATTAAACCAAAAAATAAAATGTTATGACTACATATTTTGATGGTAGGAACAATTGGACCAGACAAATTGGTTCAATAAAAAACATTAAAAATTAAACCTTAATTTGATTCAATTAGAAAAGGAGTGCCTTAGGATTGCTAAGTCTTTTGGTTAAATAAATATGGCTTAAGCTGAGAAATAGTTCAAAGTTTGTTTCTAGTTCAAAAT